>JAPSGF010000046.1:3532661-3626456 GCA_035772895.1 Perdix hodgsoniae | reverse complement strand
GAAACACACAAGATAGGGTTATGATTCAGTAGTTACAAGGAAGGCAGTTGGGATCCAGAGAGAAGAGGCAGATAAGCACGTTTTCAATTCACAACGTAACATGCGGCTTTTAATGGGCTAGTTTATTCTGCTTGTGAGTCACTGTTTCTGCACTGTAGGCACAGCAGATCAATGCATTGTTAATATTAGAATGGTTGCAATACTCTAGATCTCTTCCCATCCCAAAAGGAGAGGGTGTCACTCATTTCTGGGATGCTCTAGAGTACCACTGATACAAGGACCGGCTGCAACAGCTCAGTAGCAGTGCCTTCTACATCCTTTGTACTTGCAACCTCTACATTTCTTTTGATGCCTTTGTGTGGTTGAACCATAGGAAAAGGTGTGGCCCATTTACTATCACTATTTTTCTGTACTGCAGAAAACAGAAAAGAACCTTGAAGTCCGGATGAGAAAGCGGCAACTGGCCAGCAGGGCTCTCCCTGAAGGGTGAGGCAAAAACCCTCTGCAAAATCAGGTCCTGCACTGTTTGAGGGCTTACATACTGTCCTCAGAGGGCTGGCATCTTAGGAACACAAAGAAAATGCTAGCAATCACCCTTGATGCATGTCTTCTCACATATCAAACAGCAAAGATTCAACTGCATCAGGCCAGTACCTTGCATGGTCAGAGAACAGCCAGACTTCCAGTCTGAACAGAAGTGATTCTGAGAAAACCAGTGGGTCACATCAGCCATTCAGCACCAGATCAGGCATTTAATAATGCTTTGGGTATGCAATCAACCATGGCACAAGAAGGATCATATCCATGTCAGCTTCTGAGACCACTCCCACTGCCAGGCAGCAGCTTGCACAGCCCAGAGGAAAGGAGGCATGCAGCAGCCTTGGGACCAAGAGATTACTGTGGGTTTGGGTTGCTTACTACCAGCTTGCCTATTTTTCATACAGTCTCACACAGAGAACAGAACACGAACTACTGCAAGAGAACTTTTCTCTGGAAATAATAATACAGGAGAATCCATGATTGAAGCTCCCCATGGTGTTCTCTTTTGCAAACTTAACTTCAGATGCCTGGGAGAAGCTGTAATCCTGTCAAAAATAAGCAGTCTTTTCCTGTCTATCTCCTTCACTAATGATACTGGGAAGATTCCTGAGAGAATCATTTTCAAGCTTGTCAAACTTCCATTTCCTTTATTAAAAATGATGATGAACTGCTGTATGTAATTACTTCAGCCAAAACCAGACGGGCTGCGTATGCCTGTGAACCCAGGACAGAAGCTGCCCAAGCAACGACCAGAGCTATAAATGTTACAACTGCAGTACAGAGCTGTCTCCAGGAGTAATCACATGGCATCTGCAGAACGGACCGAGCCACAGATGCTTTCTGGACTTTGCATTAGAACTCATCAAAATTCGGACTCTCAATTCCCCAGAAATTTCTAACATTTCAAAATGTTGTTGGGTTTCAAGCTAGAATGAAAAAGAATGTTAAACACAATTTCCAAAATATTTTGTTTGGCTCTATTAAGCTGTCCAAGCTTGAGTCACGTGAAAACGTTGTGACAGAAATGCAGCTTTTATGCTCTAATACAATATAAAAGAATAAATCTCCCTTGAAATAAAATTCCAAAACATTTCTCATGATTTATTTCAAAATAAATTATTAAATCAGCAAGCTCCATAAACTCCTGTCTGAACTGCTCTGCTCTAAACCATCATTGCAGAATGAGCTCTCACGCAGCGTGGGGCCGCCCCTCACTCCCCTCTCCTTGCTCCCCATAATGTCTCATTCCCATCACTTCAATGGGTCTTTTTCTACCAGATGCTGACAACTGAACTTCACATCAAAGTCCCATTCATGAATTATCTTTGTTGGTAAACACACTGTTGATAAATGTTACAGAATAATTACATGTAGACACACTACAGCCCAGTTATAGGAGGCACTGGTTAAGTATAATGGAAAGCTGGTGAATTGTTAGGATATTCACTGCAAGGCAAGTTTGTTGGTTTTTGTTTTTTGCTTCTGTGTTGTTTTTTTTTTGTTTTTGCTTGTTTGTTTGTTTTAATATATTCTCAGAACTCTTTGTTTTAAAACAGTTCCTTCCAAAACAGCAGGTGTGGGGGCAGCCTTCTGCTCATTTATCAAGCCTTCCATTAGGAATGTGCTGGTGAAGTCTCCAATGTAAATAAGTGTTTCTTAAGAGTTAAGAACTGGCCACCAACCATGAGCTAAGCAGCACTGAAGAAGAATGAAAGGCTTGTAAGACTCGAGGAGAGTCAGAGCTTAAGACTTCTGTCCATCATTAACATTTGGGAAGTAATACATTATCCTAAAAGCTGAACTGCTAACAAGCAAAACATAATTCCTAGCAATCAATGGGAAAATTTCTAGAAAGCAAAGGGTGAACATCTGGGAAGTAAATGGAAATTCCTGAAAGGTAGAAGTTCAATTCCTAGAAAGGGAGAGTCCTAGAAATCCAAAAAATAGCTCCTCAAAATTTCCTCTTAAGTAGCGCAGACATTCATAGAAAGAAAACAGAAATTCCTGAAAGCAAAGTTGCAATCTGTAAAAATTCCTAGAAAACTGCTAGGAAGCAGCAGCAACAGAAAGTCTACAAAGCAAATGGGGAACTCCTGGGGAGTAGTGGAAAATTTCTAGGGAGTAGCAGGCGAATTCCTTGATACGAGCTATGAGAAATTCCTGGAAAATAAAAGGAAAGCAGAAAGAAACAAAGAAAGAAAGGAAGGAAGGGAGGAAAAAGACAGTAGGAAAATTCCTTGGAAACATAATTTATTTTCCCATCTATTCTGCCTATGGGAAACCTAATGAAGAACATGTTATCTCTACTCACACAGAACAGATTGCAGGCATCTTCTGGATTTGTAGAAGGAGATTTAAAAAAAAAATTCATATCCACTGCTGGAATGTAAAGTGACTACATTGATTTTTCCCAGATTAGAACAGAG
The DNA here is from genome assembly GCA_035772895.1 of Perdix hodgsoniae. Taxonomy (NCBI): domain Eukaryota; kingdom Metazoa; phylum Chordata; class Aves; order Galliformes; family Phasianidae; genus Perdix; species Perdix hodgsoniae. Next base: position 3,623,490 of record JAPSGF010000046.1, on the reverse strand, counting down.
AAAAAAGAAGTACTAAATCAGGACAAAGAATAGATACAATTAGAAAGTGCAAAAGTCTGTAAATAATATCAAATGCCCCAAATAAAAATATTTCAATATTTCTGGGTGGACTTAAAAAGAAGGTGACTTCATAGTTTAGAGTGAGAAATACCACATACATAAAATTTTGCTGCACGCTTATCTGTCATGGTACATATTGATCCTCTTTTGAATCACCTGCAGTACACTAAGTGCAGATACAAGAAATGTTCACGCTACCAAACATTTTTTGAGAAACTTGCAGTTATTCCCATTCTTGCACACAGAAGAAATCCACATGTTTGTGGGCTGGATCTTCTCAACACTTAGTAAGGGGAGAAAGGAAAAAATGAAGATTACCGTGCAGTCACCCCAAGTTCTCTAATGCAGCCCCACTATGGAAGCTCACTCTTCATTTTGTCATAGACATCTCCATTGGGCAATAACCATGGCAAAATTAGCAATAAGGTTGATTACGTAAACCCTGACTGTGCTGGAGAGGTGGTTGTTTCTCTTTTTTTCAAATGTTTGCATTTGCTAATTGGCAGCTCCGGGTTGCTAACAAGAATTGTTATAAATTAACTTCCACTATTCAAGTTAACGATATGGTGTGGAAGGAGGCTGTGTGTGTAGCAGAGAAAGGTAGGTAGGAAGAAATAAGCACTAAAGCAGAACCTGGTTCAGCTTTTGATTAGAGGACTTTCAAAGTGAAAAAAAATCGATGCTCACAGCAAGCCCTAGATCCTGGGAGAACGTGTTTTATTACTGATGAAATTCTGTTTACATCAAGACTCTAGGCAGACTTTAAAAGAGTACATTAACTCTGTGCCAGACTGGCGAGAGGCCATAGCCAAATCTGAAGTCTCTGGTGCAACATAAGCAGGCTCTAATAAGCCAGCAGTACTGCTCAAGCTCCCTGAACATGGTTGAAAACCTTAATTCTTACTGCTGCAACTGGCAGAAGCAGCCTCTAAGGAACCTAGAAGGAAAAGGAACAAACTGGGGAGTAATATGAATAAGCTACTTAAAAATAACCACACCAAAAAAAGCCATGGCTTTTCAGGATGTGTCATTTCAGCATGACCTCCATAAACATGCATGGGCTTTGTATGTGGTGTGCAAATGTGGAACAAGGCAATATCCCTGGGCACCATTGTGAAGAGGACACATAAAACTAAATCCTTAAAGCTCTCTCCAAGTGGTGGACCCAGGCAAAAGGAAAAGTGAAGGCTCCATACAGCCACTGCTTCCCTGGAGAAATAAAAGACAGAAGCAGAGAGCAGGCCAGATTGCAATTCTGTGCCATGCCCATAACTGTCAGTGGGGTAAACCAACTAGAAGGAAGGAAAGACCACCATCAAAAGCAGAAGGTCAGCTTGCCCCCAGATAATTCTTAAGTTTTTCCTACGCAGCTCAGCTAAATCTTACTCCAAATTCTTAGGTAAACTGACAGGACCCATTCATCAATAGCCTCTGCAGTATTGGCAGTGTTATACCTGCTTCACGGTACAAAGTACCTGGATTCTAACAAGCTTTGAGAGCTCAGAATCCAAATGCAATTTGGAATCCTTGCCTTATGGATCAGAGAAATATTTCTTAAAAAAAAAACAAAAAACAAACAAAAAAAAAACCAAAAAAACACAACACCCCTTGTTTCTACTATGTTCAAGCAAGTCTACTGCCCCACTTCATTAGGGCTTTGTGGACATTTTGTATATGCACATATTCTGTGTGTGTATGTGAAGACAGCGAAGCAATTAGAACAGGGGAGAAATTTCCTTTGTGAGATGAAAGAAATGGAAATTGAACAGTAGGCACATTGCAACTGGAGCTTCCCCAGTTTTAATAAGCGAAACACCGGGTTCTCTCTCCTGGCTGTCGTTATGGAGAACACATATTGAGCACAGAACCAACTAACTTAACATACTAATAAGTTTTAAATTAGCAGTTATATTAACTTTCTCATTTAATTAACAGGTTTTAATTGCATTCTCTGTTCTAGGAAAGCTACAGGTATCAGGCTGTAATTACTCTGCCAAGTAAAATATGGACTCATACAATACAGCAAAGTGCTTTCTGGATTGATGGCTGATGTGCCCAGAAAAACGTTGTCTGCTATGAAGCTGAAACTGTGTTTTGTATGTGAAAGACCTGTTACTGGAAAGTAAAGGAAAAAAGTCAGAAGCAATGTAAATTTGTCTGTTTTTTTTTTTTCTTTTTTGGTCTCCATTTAGGTGCTCCTTTGTCAGTAACTTCCTGGAGTAAACTGCTGCATTAACTGCACTTGGTAGTATGCAAATCTCACCATGGCGATATATGCAATTACAATTCCTAGGGAGGAGTTTTTACATTATATTAGTAGTGAAAACTACACACCCCTTATCCAAAAAGTGTTCTCTCTGAAACCACAGCATTTTATTTAGATAGCAATGAGAGAATGGAAAATTTTGATCTAAACTGCAGCTGCTGTGTTTTACTTCATACTGGTTCCTAAGTTTGGAATAAAAAAGGCCATCTTATTACCTTGGGAGCAAACAACGTGTTGCCCAAGCTTTATCCCAGCATGTGCTTAAGGCTGCCTAAAGTACTGAAGGTGTCTGCAAGTATCAGTACAGATATTCATGCTTGTAATAATAGCTTGGGCAAATTCACAACTACACAGTTGATGACTAAAATACACATAATATTCATAAAAATATAAATAAATATAGATATCATTGATAGCTAAAAAAAATAATCTGCCTAATGCATTTAGGTAGATGCAGACATAACCTGCAGCTAAAATAATGTCATCTCTTTATTTGAACACTGACAGGATGGAAAAGAATAGTGCTAAAGAACTGAGAAAGCTGTTAAATATCACACTTATGAATTCATTTGGACAAACTTCCATTTATTCCAGATGAAAGACTCCATGCTGTATCCTTGAGCTATCTTTAACATAGATGGGTTGTAAACCTAAACCTTTATGACAGCCAAGACCTAACCTAAGACCTAGATTGGCCCATTATTACCAGTTAGTTGCCATTAGCATTCGACTTGGGACAGTAGTTAGATTAACACAGCCAAGCACAAGAAGAAAATCATTTTGAAATAGCCCTTTGGCATGAACATTTCAGGGTTACTTTAGATCCAATTACAATTTTCCTGTGGTTCAAGCTGATGACTGTATGAGAAATACAAAAGACCCTGCTCCAGTGTCCGCACCACACAGCATAGCTTACATTTCTTCAGTGTTTTCTTTCATTTTCACTAGTGAGGTTAATAGAGAAGCTGCAGAGACACTGATTTTAAATTGAAATATTTTTTGAGTATAAAAATGTCCCAGAACTTTAAAAAACTAGTTTTCACATTTCTATATATATCTTTCTTTTTTTAATAAATGTACAAGTGTGACAAATCATAGAATGGCTTAGGTTGGAAGCGACATTAAAGATCACCTAGTTCCAATCCCCTGTAGTGGTCAAGGTTGCCACCCACCAGATCAGGCTGCCCAGGGCCCCAACCAGCCTGACCTTGAATGGCTCCAGGGATGGAGCATATTCAACCTCTGCAGGAAGCCTGTGCTGGGGCTTCATCACCCTGTGAGTAAAGAATTTCTTCCTAACATTTAACCTAAATCTCCACTCTTTTAATTTGAAGCCTCCTTGTCCTATCAGACCATGGAAAAAGTCAGACCCCCTCCTGCTTATACGCTCCCGTCAAGTACTGGAAGGCTGCAATGAGATCTCCGCCAAACCTTTTCTTCTCCAAGCTAAGCAAGCCCAACTCCCTCAACCTTTCTATGTAAGAGACATGCTCAGTCCTCTCATAATCTTTGTGGTTCTCCCTTTGGACCTGCACACCAACAGCTTCACATCTTTCCTGAGCTGGCAGTCCTCGGACTTGAATGTAGAGCTCCAGTTGGGGCTTCACAGGGGCAGAAGAGAGGGGAGCGATCCCCTCCTTCTCCCTGCTGGCCACCCCTCTTTTGATGCACCCCAGGATACTGTTGGCCTTCTGGACTGCAAGTGTACTGCTAGCTCATGTCCAACTTTTCATCCACTGGGACCCAAAAGTCCCTCTTTGCAGGGCTGCCCTCAATAAGTTAATATTTATATCTAAAATAATCACAGAATTGTAGGTGTTAGAAGGGACCTCTGGAGATCATCTAGTCCAATCCTTCACTAAAGCACATTCCCTAGAATAGGCTACATAGGAAAGCATCCAGGCAGATTTTGAATATCTCCAGAGATCCATTACCTCTCCAAGCAGCTTGTCTGTGTGCTCTGCAACCCTCACGGTTGTCATGGTTTTCCACAGATACAGAGGATGTTACAGGTGGCAGTGTCAAATGCCTTGCCAAAGTCAAGGTACATAACATGCACTGCTCTCCCCTCATCTACCCTGCCAGTCATGACATCATAGAAGGCCACCAGGTTGTAAAGCATGATTTCCCCTTGACAAATACATGCTGACTACTTCTGATAACATTTTTGTCCACCTGCTTGGAATGTCATCCAGAATAAGCTGTTCCGTCACCTTCCTAGGAATAGAACTGATACTGACTGGCCTGTAGTTTCTCAGGTCCTTCCTTCTTGCCCTTTCTGAAGACTGGAGTGACACTGGCTTTCCACCCATCTTAAAGCACCTCTCCCATTCTTCATAGGTGATGAAGAGTGGTTTAATAATCACTTCTGCCAGCTCCTTCAGCTGGCAAATGTAATTATAGTTGATATATAACACGTTTTTAAGTGAAATGTTCTATGTTTCTAATACATTTTGCATATATTTTTATATTTTACTTTATCAAAAACATTTTTATATTTATCTTTTCTGCATGTTATTATGGAAATATAGAGAGTTGCATCTTTTTCTAAATAGCTTACAGGGTCCCCAACTTAGGAATTTCAATAAACCAGCTCATGCAGTCTGTCTTTATCACTGAGCCACAACAGCATTTCAGTGTAATATTTCTTTACTCTGAATTTCATATACAATATCTACAGAATAATAATAAAAAAATCTCTGACACTAATTTCAACCTACTGCATCAAACATCTGATTTCCTCCTCAGATTCTTTCAAAGTTTTATAGATTATGAGGTCCTTTATAGAAAGTACTCAAAAGAATGGTGGTTGCGTTTAAATGATAGCAATTTCCATGTTTCTCATATTAAAACTCCTTAGACTCACTAAGAAATGTAGATTTAGTGCCGTTTTCTTTTGACAGGGGATGATGATCATATTTGGAAGATATGAGGATATATTCCTTGAGACAGATCCATAACAGTTCATCTTAGCCTCTTGGACTGACAGATTCATCTGAGTGATGAGAGTATGAAGAGCCAATTTATAACATGCATTAGTTCTCCCATTGCATCTGTTTATTCTGTGTCGCTTTCCATTTATGAAATTGCTGCAAGGATATTTCTGCTCTTAAAAAACCATTACCAGTGCCCATAGCCTTGCGGGAGACCCTACTATAAATAGCAACAAAATAAACAAACCACAGCGCATACGGAAAGGAGGACCATTTATAAGAAAACAGATATGTGCTGTCAGCTGCCAAATGATTATTACAAACAAGCATAGGGAAAACATTACTTGAAAAATCTCGATGCAAGAGAAATCCTTGGCAGGATATTTGAACATAAAAGAATGCCTGAAATAATAATAATATAAAAAAAAAATCCATGCAGTTGACTTATCTGGTGCTTGCTGGGCACTGACAGCTGTAACCTGACTTCAGAGAGTATTTGAAAATAAATCCTTTTTCAGGTGTGAGACTGAACTGCAAGCCAGAGGCTTTTTTGGTTTGTTTGCTTTCTTTTGAGGGTTTATTGATGTTTAATAACATTCCATGCAGTACATGCATGTCTGTGCACCTGGTGCGACAAAGACAAGCTTGCGAGTCCTGCCATGCTGCTATTTCACCGACAAGTACCAGATCTGTGCATTTAAAGGAATCTCACTGCCTAGTGTTGCTGTCACAAAAAATCCCATGTTACAAAAGCATTTCTCACATGTCAGCTGCTCTGAACTGACTGGTGCTCATCAGGCTCTTCCGCTGGGATTCCCATTAACAGCCAGACCACAGGGATTGTGAAAGCAACCCTTCCAGCTGACTGCCCACTAGGCTGGGATTCCAAGGACTGCTGCCCTTTGCCAACCACTCACTGACCGCCTTATCCAGCTGTGGTGGAAGGGCTGGAGTGGGCTTTCAGCATATACACAGAAATGAAAAAGAAATTCCAGATGCCCCACCTGCACCAGGAGGAGCCCCATAGCAGAGGAGGTGCCAGAAAGCACAAAGCATGTCTGAATGTGACAAAACTGCAAATCAACTGTAAGGAAGTTTTTTTTTTTTTTTTTTTTTTTTCCTACAAGCTACAAATAACAGTAGATACATTTTGCCCTGTGGCTTCTGCTGCTGCAGAGCAGCTTGCCTCCAGCTTTCCACAGCCAGAAATACTATCAAGTCTTCAAACAGTTTATATGCACAGAGTAGAAAATCATGTTAGCCGGGCCCAGTGGGTGTTTACACAGGCTGTAAATTCCCCTCTAATGCTCAGAGCTACAATAAGTTTTATATGCCTTCCCTAAAATATGAAGGACACTTTGCAGGGCTAAGGATGAAGATGCGCAGTGTGTTCTTTCTGCCCATCCCAGCTGCTTCCTCTCCCCTCACTGTTCCTCCTGCAGCCATTTGCTTGTTTGCACAGCCCGGCACCAGGCCAGAAACCTGGCAGCTGGGAAGTTACACAGAGGCATTGTAGAAGTCCGGGTAAATTCCCATTCAATCTTTCCCCATTTCATGCTTTGTCCTATTCCCGTAGAAAGCTAGATTTTGATAAAATCAAAACCTGTCATAAATTTACTACGTTTTTTCTTTTTTTTTTCTTTCTTTTTCTTTTTTTTTTTTCTTTGCAGAAGTCAACTTTTTGTTTTGATCTTTTTTGATCTGTCTGTAGAAGTTTGCTCTTGAAACATCTTAAACAAGGAATTCTCTATCCACTCCTCACCACTGAGCTAGGTCCTTTCGTGAAGCAGGACATCAGCATCCTCCTCCAAAGGCAGATACCATCTCAGGACTGAAAGCATTTCCACTGTTATGCCAGTTTTAAGGTAGAAAGACCAAACACAGAGATAAGCTGCTTCCATTTGTTCACAATGATTCAATACTTCAATGAGAAATTCCTTTTATTGTAGGTTTCTTATGAGAATGCTTTGTTATCTACCTTTGTGCAATTGTTATTTTATAAAGTTATTGGTCAAAACGCTGGTGCTAAAATCATAGCATCACAGATAAATGAATTTTCCTCCTGAAAGAGCAGCAGAGGACTTTAAGGGCATCCAGAGTTATTTGCTGCTCAAGAGATTCAATCTGAATAGTTTCAGGACAGTCCCAACCTAAATCACAAGTTCCTTAACCCTGCTCACTGATTCACTTTCTGCCTTCTGGGAAGGTCACAGGCTTTTAAAAGGGAGCAGGATGTGTTTCTGTACCCAGCTGCTGACATGGCAGGAAGCAGTGCTCAGGGAAGTCCCGCAGCTGTCCTCTGGTAATGGTGGTCATAAAGATGGAGCCTTCTCTGGCCTCCGAGTGTAAGTGTAAAGTTCCCACAAGACTTCTTCTAAGAGAGGAGAGAATGACCCTGGTGTCTAGATTAACATTAGATCCCTCTGTAAAAGTCCGGTTGTAATGTACTGAGCTGTGTGGACTATCACTGAGTGCATAATGGCTGAATTAATTGCCTATATAATCACTCCACTATCTAAGTGCCCTAAGATAGTCTGAATGGGAAAAGTACTATTAAAAAAAAAACAACCTCAGGCTAGACTAAGCTTTAATTATATAAAACCTGCAAATGATACCCTGAGAAAAAAGAGCTCACTAACACCCACTGTAAAAAACAGCACCCTACCTGTGATGTTAAAGGACAGAAGATCAATTTCTAAGCTGTTCATCCTGAGAGCTGGAAGTAGCTAAAACTCGTCAGCTCACACAAGGAAAAAAGTCCTTGGGACGTCCACTTGTACTCGAAAACCCCAAGGCAAGCTTCTGCACCCTTGTAATACAATGATATTTTTATACCAATTCAGAGTAGGAAACTGTTCTGTATCTGATGGGGAACTAGGACAGCCCCTGGTGGTGCTGACAATGACAGTGGCCTGGATGTCAGGAGGGTTGTGTGGGTTTCTTGTGGTTTTGTTTTTAAAGCACTGACATCCAATTCTTTTGTGCTTTGTGAAGACACTGGAGGACTTGCACACCAACTGAACCTGCATGCTTGTACATCAGACTTAGAGAACCGATGACGGAGACAGCTGTGAAGGTTAGGACACTTTTTCATTATAACAGCTACACTGGGGCTGAGAGTAGCTGAAGCACTAATTGACCCAGCCAATGTATTTTCTACTAAACCCCAAACATTAAGGATTCATAAGCAGAACCAGAAATAAACTGTGTGTGTGTGCAAAGGTATGTATAATGGCATAAACTAAGTCTGCATAAAATTGCATTAACTTCAGCTGAATGGAAGAGCTTACAGTTTAGAAAACTGGAGGGTTTTTTTTGTTTGTTTGTTTTCTTTCCGTTTTTTTAATTTGTTGGTTTACAAGGAAGCTATTGTTAGCCTGTTTGGCTTTGTCATTCCTGTTCTAGCTTTTAATCCAAAATGGTTTTATAGCATGCTACACGATGCCATTTCATATCATGTACCTAATGGCATAATGTCAGGCAGGATAACATCATGCCATCTGAAAGACATCAGAATCGCACTGCATTCATCACACGCTCTGCTGGCACACTGCAGAACCCCCCATCCATGAATTAATCCAGAAGGCTCTCCCTTTGACTTTGACCTGTCACAAATTATTTTGCTTTTAGTAGATTTATCCATCAGGGAAACAACTAACAAAGCACAGCCTCAGCTGGCAAGGATAGAGTCAACTATCTTAAGCTACATTAGTTCTATGAAGGAAACATGTAGAAGACTACTCAAAGGAAAGGCTGCATGCAATTACCTGCCCAAGCACATCAAGAAGGCCTTAAGGGTAGGCTACATAAGACATGCCTATGGGCTGATCACATACCCCAAACTAGCCACAGATGTTATCCTACAAACCGAGTTCAGCATGACCCATACTATTTCTTTAGAATGTAGCCACACAAGTGCATTAGTCCTGTACTACTGGGGAGTGAAAAGTAAAATAAAATTAATAGACTTGCTAAGTTTCTTGTCAGATTACAGATGCATTACTAAGTTAAAGCTTTCTCCAAGCTCATCTGATCCATTCAATCACACTGTGCATGGAGAATGTTACTTCAAACTTCACCTTCCCATATCTGCAAAGCATCTGCAATGAAAGAGAAAGTTTACCTAGCTTAGTTAATAAGGTGTTGGAAATCTCTGTCAGTAAATGCCTTGATTTTATTTCATGGGGCTGCTAAAGATCCAGATCACCTGCAGGCATAGAAGGCAAATACCCTTGGCACATCCAAAAAAATATAATAAAAAAAACCTGAAGCATAAGCTCTGCCCAGAGGATGAGATGGAAAATTCTGCCAGTGAATTGCTCATACATTAACCCCAATCAAGCCCTTACAGTTTTACTCCATTGAAGTTTCTCCAAATATTTATCCTTGGCCTGAAAATATCAGTCCTGTCTTTCTGAATGATTATTAAAAGTGAGGTAGCTTGCAGATATTTTCTCTCTCTGCCTTATGGCAAACATGCTGTGCATTTGAAGAAAGTTGCTCTCTTACCTTCCAGAAAAAAATATCAGCCTTCACATTGATGATTTTAAAAAGACAGGAATAGCTTTAAAGTGTTTGTAAACTGTAAGGCAATTAAAAATGCTGTCAAAATATTTTGAAACGTCTTTAAAAATTTTGTATTCATAGCATCTTTACAGAATAAACAGTAAAAGATTTTTAAAAATATAGAGAAGAAAAAATGATTCTTTCTTAATTCATTTTTCCCAGACTTTACTTTTAGCCTTCCCTATATAAATTTAGCACTTTATTTCCATTTTCTTTCCTAGAGGGAAAGAATATAGCAAGATTTTTCATTCTTGGTCCTCCTATGTATCATTAAAGAACACAATAAGCAAGTTCACTTTCTCATCATACTTACTTCCCTTGGACACTGGTTCTGAGCTCTTACAGCCTCTCATCACTCCAAGAATCCTTACAATACATCCTTACACTCTGAATATATTCCATGTATTTCCCCTTGAGTTCATAGGCAATAAAAATTGTCTTTGATGTCTACAAAGGAGATCAAGAAAATCAGGTTTGGCTTTAATCACTACCAAACAGGCCTAAATTCAGGCATGGAAACAGCTATTTAATTTTCTTGACTTTGTGAAATCTCAGTCTCAACCGAGCAAAGTAATTAAAAGAATATTTCTCAAGTACTTGAAATATTTTACTGGAATTATTCTAATAAAGAATGATGCCTTGCCAGTTTCTGCCTCTTCTATGATACAAGGGATGTCAAAACAGGCAGAAATTACAAATGCTAACAGTTTACAGCATTAAAAGCGCAGATGCTGCCTCACTGGTGTTCAGCTCTTTACTCAGTATTTTCACAACAGCTGATCAACTTGACAGTGACATGAAATAAGTTTAAAAAAAAATTAAAAATCACAGAAAGTGCAGTCACTAACTGTGCAAGCCCACTGTATCCCCTTCATTCTATGCAGGGAAACCCACACGGTCCTTCTAGCAGCACACTGACTGTGACTGTATCTGTGAACTTCTCATCTGCTGAGCAGATGGTTTAGAACAGGTAACTATTTCACCCCTTAAATATTTCCTATTAAAATGAAACCACAATCTGGGGGCTTTTTGCCTTCAGAGCTGCTATTCATTGGTCAGGATCCTGTTCACAATATTACTACGATTATTTTCTGGAATTGTAACTGGAGAAGTTTTCTTCTCTCAGTGATGCAGCTTCAAAGTGCTTCTTCTTGATGCTTGTTCAGCAGCAACTGCTGCATTGTGAACAAGTTTGTCTTACTGCACAAATCCAAAAGATGAAACTGAAAACCAGCTGAAATACAGGCATAGTAAGGACGTCCAATTATTCCTGATTAAACAGAAACAGCTACATTCATTAAATCTTAATAACCCTTAAGGACCAGCATGTTAACTACCTTTGAAGTACACAAGCTAGACAGGTAAACAATTTTCCCTATGCTTTTGGGCACTGAGCTACCTGCTCTTGCTGCTGCCAGCTCCCCGTTGGGGCAGCATAGCCATACTGCCAAGGGCAGTGCTGTGTTCATCCTGCCTGATGGCAGAACAGCAGCTCCAACAGCCCTGTCTTCCATCTTCACCGAGTGACATTTCCACCAATCTACTCATATGCATTTTCTGTCCTAGTCTGCCTTCCAATTTTCAGATGCATTTTCCCATGCTCACTTCAGAAGGTCAAAGGGAAGTCTCTTGCACACACTGCTAAGATCGGCCTCAGTTCAATCCAGCCAGGAGCAGTGCAGGATTTGTATCTGTTCATTTCTACACCAGGCCTCTCCTCTCCAACATTCACAGAACAACTCGGGGACAGAGCAATTCTGAATGGCTCACACACTGACCCGCTCCGTGGGGAGGCATAAAAACAACTCTCAGTGCAGTGTGCTCACAACCAACACAGGGAAGAAAAACACAGCATTGTGCATCCCGTGCAGTTTCTCCGTCAAGCAATTCCCAGACTACACAGATGTGGAGATCAGAGCCAGATTTTGGAAACTCCTGCAAACTGCCACACTTCCTCCTTCTACTGCCTCAGCATCGGCCCCCAAACTCACCTTGTTGCTCATGCTCTGGAGGGACCAGAACTCATCTAGCTAACTTATACAAAGAAGCAGCAGTGTCAGGGTGTGGAAAGTACAGGCCAAAAGAGGGCTGCACAAATGGCAGTGAGTTCTAAGAGTTATTTATTACCTAACTGAAAACAGCAGAAAGAGAGAACATGAAATAGAAAGCAGTAGGGAGACAAGCTAAGGTTGCTGGAATAAGGCCACTTTTGGAGCCAGTGTGAAGTGGATGAGCACAGATGGAGACTTGCAGCAAACAAGCACTGAGAGGAAGCAGTGCTGAGGAAATATTCCCAACCCAGCAGGATCCAGATTTCCACTGCACTCACTGCCTCCCAGCCACTGCAAGGGCAGCAATGGCATCATGCTCCAAAGGGTTTCCAGTGCATTCTTTTGGATGGGTAGGAAAAGAAGGGGCAGGGAAAGGAGAGGGAAACGCATGCAAGAGTTCTTCTGTAATAGAGAAGCAAGAGAAGCATAACAAGTGTCCCATTTGCTTGGCTATATATTTTTGCACATATGTACTTTTTGATGTAACCTCAGCTGTTAAGTCATATCTCATTGTTAATTTACAGAAACTAAGCTGAGGCTGTGTTACAGAGGTTAATTCGGGTTTAAAATAAATGAAGTGACACATAATCACATTGTGCTGATTAAGCTGATTAAAAGCAGTGCCTTAGAAAAAAACTAATTTCTTCTGAAAAATTTTGATGACTGGAGACAGCTTTTTGTGAACTGGAGTTGTGCCTGTTCCAAGCTCTGCTCTCCGGGTCTCCAGTGGCAGTGGGTTTCTGTGAGGCACAAGGGCAACCCGCGGTGAGCAGTTCCAACAACTCCAAATTGCTGCCTCCCTTAAAGATGTCTCAATCCCCAGCATCTCCCAGGCTGACTTTGACTTTGCAGGTTGTGGGTTCAAATTCCATTGGAATTTGTGTGGTTTTACTGAGAAACCTATTTTCTTCACCAAGCTTTGCTTTGTTGCCCAGTAAAAATGGAAAAATGTGCGAATCAAAGTTTTTTGCACAGATACTGGCAGATGAATTATCTTAAGTGTCACAGAAACAAAACTAAGCAGAAAAGAATAATGATATGTGATCACAGTTTGTACATTTAGCGTTACAAATGGAAAAAAATGATGGAGTAGATTTAACAGAGGTTCACTGTACCCATTTGGCCCATTTTCTGTCATTTAGTGTGAATTAGTATTACTGTAAAACCAACGCCCTAAAGCTACCCGAATCCTCTGACAGAGTGAGGGAAAGGCAAGCTCACTAAGTAGAAAGTTCTGATTCTCCCTGGTGTTACCAATTTCTGCTATTTTTATGTGAGATCCTACCCTCTTCAGTGCACAAAATGGGCTTATTCAGTTTCCATATTGTGTGCACAGATGTCAATGAGTTTTTAAAAGTCGTATCTCCAACACAGTAACTCCACCAAGTGTCCAGCTCCAGCACTGAAATGTAAAAAGTGTAATATTTTGCTTTTAACTTAAGAAAAATCACACGATTCCCTATCCTTATTCAAGAGATGGAGCGGAGAGCTGTTCTGTCCAAAAGGAAGTTCAGAGATTTAGCATCAACTTTGTTTCAGGAGGAAAGAGATGAAGTAGCTATGGTCAGTCAGAAAAGCTTCAACACATAAAGCTTTCTGCATGAAGTATAATGGAATCTGGAAAAGGCTCACACGCATCTCTGATCTGCACATCTCAGACACTGCTGCACTCAATGGGCAGAGCTGGAGAAGCAGGGGGGAAGGCAGACCTGCAGGTTCTGCAGTGGAAGGCCCTGTAGCTCACAGTATGGATGAAAGTATTTTAGCAGCAGCACCATTACAGCAGAGTAAACTGTAAACCACAGAATGGCACTCAGACATTATTATCCCAGAAGATGAAGTGATAACTTATTTTTATCCCTTGTAAAATGCATTTAGATTATTAAATACACTTTGCTAACTCAGCTAATTATTTCACCTATGAAATAATTATTAATCTATTCCTGTAATACAAGTATAGCTGTCTTTCCTATTTCTCATCACTGTGGTCTGTAATGCCAAGAGTAATGCATTATCAGTTTTATGAGTTTTATCAGAAAAAAAAACCTCACACAGCAACAACAAAATAAAATAACAGATTACTGGTAAGGATAAAGAGACACTTTACAGAGCAGAACTCGCAAATTAGCTTCTTGGACTCAGACCTCTTTGAAGGGATGATACGGTAATAGAAGAAAACCACAAGACAGATTCATGGAAAAAGGCTCAGCCACATCTAGGAAGCACTTAGAACACAATTAAAATTGCTTCTAAAGCCAAGTAGTGCAGAGCTCACTTTTAATAGATATTCAGTAACTACCACACCATTATTTCTTGAAAATGATATGATCCTACCCAAATATAATGACATTCAAATGAGAAAAATTTCAGTGGGCTGAAGCGTGTACTTCAATGCATAAAATTTTTGTATGCATTCAATTAAAGCAAATTTTATTGAAGGAAATACATTGTAATTGAGTACTGGGAGAATGGGCGATGAGAAATTTCCCATTCCCATTTGCCTTCTTTGCGCCCTGTGTATCCCTGCTTTGCACTGACAACCTCCAACTCAATAGCATGCCTAACTACATCTGTTCATGGAAGTAGTTCCTTGCCTCTTAGTACCTCTGTTGCCTCCCTCTGTATTAACTTTTCCTTATGTTCTTTTTGAAGGAGTGATTGTAATTGTACAGCATATTAAACATGCAAGCAAAACCTAGATTTATAGCTGACAAAAAATGTTTTCTATTATGTCCTATTTCTCCCCCTTAATTTCTATGAGTCAATTGCCTTTTCAGTGTGCACAGATGATATTTACAGTGAATTACTCACAGTGACTTGAAAGATTACTCTTCAGAGTGGCAATAGCTAATGTAGAGTTTATTATGGTATATGCATTAGGATTTATTTTTCCTGGAATCATTATTTGGATTTATCAGCACCGGCTTTCATCTGTCATTTTATCACCTCGTCATTCAGTATCGAAAAACAGTTCTGCAGCTCTTCCCAGGCAGCTTTACTTTAGACTATTCTGACCTTGTTTTCAATTGCAATTTTTTTCGCTTTAACTCCTCATTTTTAGCTGCTGTTATAAATACACTGAACAACAACAATTCCCAGAGCATATTCTCTTGGGATCCTTCTAGTAACTTTACCCAGTGGCCATTTATCACTGACATTTTTTATATGACTTTTACTCATTTTAAACAACAAGACTAAAATATCAGTAACCACAGAGGAAAAAAAGTAAAGTGGGGAGGTTAACAGGACAGACTGATTTCATATGATCTCATCTTCGCTAATTCACCTTGCTTGAGTTTTTCTTCACTGCCTTACTATTCTGAAGCTACCTAACAACCAGCCAGGTAATAATTTGGTATGGAACATTCCTGGGAATTAAACTAACCAGCTGCAAATTTACCTGTGTCCTTTTAAATAAATAGACACCACATTTCCTCTTGGATTTCCCTTATGCTATATGAATTCTCCTAAATAATAACCCAGAATTTAGAGGTAACTATGGCTCATGCTTAAGCACCTTAGTGGGAACCTCTTCCTGCACCATTCTTTGCTATTACAAATATTGATCTCCACTCCTACCACCTCATTAATCCCATTTTCATGAAATATATAACCAATACTTGTAAAGACTTCATGAAACAGTATTGACTGCTTCAGTCTCCAATTCATCATCAGGTCTTTTTGTAATACATACTGGGCTTATATTTATCTTTGTTTTCTTTCTCCAACTACTCTAATAGAACATCTTTAAGGTCATAATTTTAATTTGTATTGTTTTAATTCTCTTTAGTCTTCACTTTCCTGACTTTTCCCCTCCAACAATTTACTGCTCGTGAGTACTCTTAGTGTTTGCTTTCAGTGTTGCAGTTTCAACCCAGCTTTCATGCGCTGGGCACACCTCCACAGCCACAAGAACACACTGCTTCTAGTTCTCCACACTGCATCCCAGACAGCCTGAGCACAAGCCAGCATCATTATTAGCCTAACACGTGCACTTCACACCAATTAGAAAAACAGCCAGACTGCCAGATAGGAGCTGATTTATCCTTTGCAAGTTCAGTGCATGAGCAGGGCACTGACATGCCATGAACGTCCAATCACAACAGCTTTTCCTCTGAAAAGCACCTGGTAGACATACTGGTCTCCTACAGTACACTTTGCACTGGGATATTTTTGTATTACATTTTTAAAATCAATGCTCAGATAATTCTTACTATCACACACTTTAAAAGGCACCAATGTACCACATCAGCATGAAAGACTGAAATGCTATCACTTTATGTTTAAAACAGAAGTGTGGATGTAAGGCTGGGATGGAGAAACAAGTGGGGGACCTTCTTCTGTACTGTTTCTTTAATGCTCATTACCTTTATACTTTACATAATGCTCATCCTTCCAAAGCACTGATAGCAAATCTCACTGCAAAAACCTAAGAATTCTTATTTTAACTAGAACAAAGCAGTAAACCTACTTTTGAAATTGTGTGGAGTCACTAGGAAAGTATCTCCTCAATTGCCACAAGGCTAATGGGAGATACATGACCTCTTTTTAGTATTTAAAATATTTCCTGTAATGGAGAAGTTTTACAGGAGTACCATATGTGAGTCCGTTAGTTATGTATAAAAATCATACTTCACTATTTGCCATGGTAAAAACTCTTTTCTTTTTTTTTTTTCTTTTTTTTGTTTTTCCCACAGAAAACAGATTGCAGACTCAGTCTCAATTAATTCCATTCTGTCAGACAGTTGCCCATTTTTGGTCCTTCATTTCAGGTCATGCTGATGCAAAATTCAGACATGCCAACTGTCCTGTGTGAGAGCTGTCAGACAGATTAGCAGTCCTGCACTGATGAAGAACTACTTTGTCAGGACTGGGAACCAGTGTGTTGAAAATGAAGCCTCAGCTGATGTGCCTATGGGAAGAAAGCAACTGGCTGTATATGGGATTTGATCCAATTGAATCATGGTGTCTAAAACTTCTCTCATCAGCTCACATTCCTACTCTTCTGTAAAAGACCAGATACTGCTATAGCAGTACAACTCTCCCAAAATCTCTCTTTCCAGGACATCATTTATCTTCCATTAAATAGCAGGCCTATACATCTTTTAATTTTGCTCTTTCTTCTGATATTTAGCAAGCCTCCCTTCTGCTCTCTCCATCAAAACAGGTTTCGATCATTTATTTTTCCAACTACTCCATTCCCAAAGTTTAGACTATTCCCTATAGCGTCCTCAGTTACATATTATTATTTCACCTGTTCTTTTCTGAAATATCTTCTCCAGTCATAGGCTCTCAGTGCCAACACGTACAATGGATGCTCCCCAATAATTCTTCTATTATATGCACTTCCTGCTTGACTCTGCAGTTTTATCACAAAGGGCAAGATCTTCTCATGGCTCTTTCAGTTTTTCTCAATATTACTGCACTTTTTTTCAGAGCAGTTGTTTTGTAGGCAAGATGAGGAAGAAGTTACAGTTCAATGGATGATACTTTCTACCTCTCACACCTCCTTTCTTCATGCTGAGTTACACATCAATAAGGACTCACAAATTAAAACTGACAAGGAACTGTGGCCCTTGTTTGTTCTACTTTGAAGGACCAAAAAAAAAAAAGCAATAAAAAACAGCCTGAAACTCAGAGGATATATTTACAGTGGGTCTGTTATTTGTAATTGTTTTATTCAACAAAGCAAGCAGATGCTACATGGCTCCTTGGTTTTGAAAGGCCCGCTATCTGCAGAACTCATCACAGATGCCTCTAATCACTCCTGTAAAATTCAGAAGGGAAAATAAACCTCTTTTCCCTAACTGTACCCATATTCCAGTCCAAAATTTATTTTTTAATGTAAGTATTCATGTTCTGGGACACAGAAACAGAAACTCTAAGCACAAGTGGAAACTGTAACTATTAAAGAAACAAATTATTCTAGCAAATGCATCTCCAACCACCATGCCAGCTTTGCAGATGATACTCGCTTTAAATGATGTTTTGAGAAAATATTCCCCAGAAAATATCAAGACTGTCATTTTACCAGTATGGCAAATATGTTGTGTTCTTAGATTAATAAGGCTTACAGCATTTGCTACTTCATTCTAGAGGTTTTTTTTTTTTCCTGCTCACACCATTGTTTTCATTTTGCTTAAGATAGGTGTGCTGTTACTGCAAGTTGTAAACATCTTTTTAAGATGCCAGGACTGTTGTTTTGAAGCCTAAAGGGCTCCTGCATCAGATGAAATTTCTCAGGATAATCTGCTATTTAATATAAATTGCTTTACATAGATTGCATTTTAAATCTTATTTGACAGTGAATGTTTTATAAAAGAAAAAAAAAAAAAAGACTACTTTCTGGCTTAAACATAAACCAGAACAACTTAAGTGTACATAATAAAATTTGTCCATTTATTCAACATGAATAGCTGGAAATAATTGTTCTGTTATGCATTGGCAGCTTTAGAAGTAGTAGAAAATTGGAAAGGAAAAAATCACAGAAAATCATCCACACTCAATGCTCAGCAGTTACCATGAAATTAATATCTAAGCAAGGTTTTGCCCAGTACAAGAGCATTTTGGTAGACTATTGCAATCTTCTCTGAGTCCCAACTTCTACTTGTGCAGCTGTACAACTCTTGCTCTGGTTAAAGAGCTTCATGCTTTGAAGCTGCAGTGAACACACAGTGCTAGGAGTTCAGCATACACAGACTGAGCTTCCCACAAATTTCCTTGTATTTTGAATGGAGATTTCTACCTGACAGTCTGTTGTTCAGTTTACAAAGATATGCTAAAAGCCAAGTCAGTCCTATAATTCTCCCTAGTAGACTCTCCAACTTAGCAGTCATATGTGAAGGGAGCAATCAACAGGAGTATGATGTTATTTGTGCAGCAAACAAGACCTGGATATCCTGCTGCATTAGCCACAGCAACAAAGCAAATGCAAAGCACACAAGTGTGGTTATAACACATGCAAAGGATGACAGCTCCTTGGAGTTTTGCTAGGATGATGTTCCTAGTCACCAAGCTGTCCTGCTCCTGCCAGGTGGTGCTTAGATAAACAGGTGCTCTGGGTTTAGTAATGAAGAACTCTCATTCTGCTTGCAGCAGGGAAACTGTGGCTTCCCAGAGCACTTTTAAGTGTGATTGATCTGAAGTAAATCTAGCACAGATACAATAACCAATACCATCTTAATCCTTGATCTCAATTGAAGCCTGCACTATTTTGAAGCAAATGAACATAATCATAGAAAAACTTATTTTAAAGATTAGCACGACAACAGTCAAATGCTAGATGTGATTAAGGATACTGAATCCTTACGTGGATCCAGCTCTCTTTGCAGATGGCCTAAGGAATAGGCAGCATTGGTTTCCTTATTGCCATCTAGAGCTATGCAGATACTTTTACCCTAGACTGCTTTGACTACATATCCAAAAAATGCTGAGGCAGTCTGGCAAAACATCTCTGCCCAAAGTACTCACATAACATAGCTCATTTTTCTGTTCACAAATTAACCAAAAGCAAACCACTATGATAACACGGTTGGAACCTAGAGCTATTCCACTGATATTCGATGCAGACAAAGATTGTTGCAACCAACTTACTGCACCCACTGTGTTACGCAGCTGATGCTCACACTCCTTGTTCTCAGCTTTTCAGACTGCTCACCTGGGACATTCCATTAGTCCACATCCCAGTGGAATCAGCAGAGAAAGGATGGAATGAACACATATGAGGAGGAAGGAGTGTGTTCTTGACGTAATAACTTTAGTTCTCACAAGTCAGGATTGACTGAGATAAGAGAAAGCACACATCCTAGTCAGGTGTGTTGGCCTAACTCAGGCTCAGTGAACTCCACTCCTTTCAAAGTTGTAAGGTTAGCCGACAACAAAGTGATCTAAAGCAGATAGGATTGTTGTTAATCTGAATGCTTAGGATTCAAAAATCAAAATTCTGACCCACCAGAAATGTTCTACTGAAGATCTATTCTGAAGTTACAAATCAAGGATGTTTGAACTGATAGCACCAGCTGATAGCAGTAAGCTATGGAAGAGGCCATAAGTGCTAGAACAATTGTACCCATTCAGAAGTAACATTGTTCACATTTATAAAACTCTGTTAAATGTTTACATTGAAAATAAAATAATAAAATCAGAAATATCACACTAAGCAGGAACCAGCCATATCAACATATCACTGGAGATCACTTAAAAAAAATAAAAATAAAAAAATCTACCCTTCTTCAATATGGCTTTAATATATACAGTTCTGACCCTGCAGCAGTAAAAAAGAAATTGTCACCAGAATCAAACAACAGGTGAATGCCCACTCTTGGTTGCATACCTCATTTCTTATTTAGACATAAAGGTACTTGTGATCTTTATTATTTTCTGTTTGAGCATAGCTAGGCGTGACAGAAAGAAGATGAACTAAAAACATTTTACTCAGTGCAGTAAAATTATTTTCCACCTGCATCAAGAAAAGGTACAAGATAGTGGCAGTTAGAATTGATACCCTGTTTAGGAAATGTAGTGGTGCATAAAATGTATTACCAGCAGCTCACAGCAAAACATCATATTCCATATCAAGATAAAGGTGATGTACTAATGACTGTGACTAAATCTTGACAGTCAAATGATATCTTCTCCTCATAACAGTCTGTGGCATAATGAATAATCAGACCAGGAGAGCAGTAATTATGCTTTATCGCTTGCACTAAAAGTACTTTGGATGGACTGAAGTGTACTGATGTAGAAATAAATGTGTGGCATTATTTTCCCTAAGTTTGCATTGGACATGCAATTCCCATATTTTCATTCTGGTTATGAAAAATCCAAACAGCTTTTAAAAGTTTTTAAAACTTTTAGTTTCCACTAACTTGTTATTCATAACTACTTATAATAAGAAATTGCCTAGCTCATGAGAAGACAGACAGAGCTGCTCTGTAAAATCAAAACAACTGAACAGACAATCCTTCTGCTGCACAAGTGCTTGGCATTGACAGGAATGGGGTTACTCAACCCAAGAAAGCCTTTTCTGTCTTCTTTTTTTTTTTACTGTTCTGCTAACGCTTCTGGAATTAGCAGGTAGGGCTGTGATGGATTTGGGGCAAGTGGAAACCTGTTGGTGGACAGAAGTTGGACTTGATTCATATGGGTCCCCTCCAACTTGGGTTACTCTGTGATTCTGTGATCACATAATATATATTTCTACTATGCATTTTTAGGGCAAGTGTGGAAGTATACAGAAAGATGCATGATTATGTATTTTGTAAAACTGAAGTTCTTCTTTGAAGGAGTAACCAAGTGAGAGCCAGTACATGGTGTCTACCTGACTGCAGCAGGACACTTTTAATTACACTAAACCAGGTTAAATGTAAGATACCTTCATTTTATTGCACAAAATTTACAGGAGGAAGGAAAGGAGGAGGAAAAAAAAAAAAAGAAAAAAAAAGTAGAACAGGAATTTGGATATTTATTCAAGCTGATAGTGTTCAAAAGCTCCAGTGAATAAACTAATGGGCAGAAAAAAAGATTATGGCAGTATAGATAAATGTTCAGCCTCCAGGCAGATGCTTCTTTCCAGATCGATAACTACTTTTAATGCTATTGATATGCTAGTCTATTTACCAATATAGTTCTAGTTTTAAAGGCTGTTTAATGCAAAAATATGGTGCTTTGGAATGAAGTAAGGTGGTAGTTTGCATATGCAGATAAATGGATAAATGTAAACCATGCTAAAAGATAAATCGAATGAAGGTGGTTGATCAATCCTTAGCACCCTCTACCTGAATGGCCACCTCTTTTTTAACCAACAAGACAGATTTCAAAGGCCTACAGAAGTGCTCCAAGCTGCACTTGCTGATTCATCTTGATTAAAAATATATTATATTCATACATAGAACTTACAAAAACGTTACAGCCCTGACTATTCCAGTTCGTAAATTCCAAGCCTTTATGACACCACAGAATTCAAAGTACTGCATAAGGGGAGCAGAGGCATAACATCCTCTATCACCTTGGTTTCCTCTGTTTTCATTTGTCTGCTTTTGTGCTTCTCTGTCACACAGCAAGTACAGTCTCTAGAGAGCTTAAGCCTTCCTAAACTATTGACATCATCTCCACACCCTGTCTGTGCTGCAGTTTTCCCAGACATCATGACTTCGTATAGCAGAGTTAACTACCTCCATCCAACGCTGTCACTCCTTCAGAACATTCCCAGTCCTTTCTAATTATCATCTGCTCTGCTACTGATCTCACACCTCACTTCATACAAGTTGCTGTTCTCCTGAGCATCACAAGATGCGGGCCAGTGTGGCTTCTCACTTGAAATAAAGGGCACCATATTTCAACATGCAGTTTTCCTTCACATAATTTCTGTTCCTCCACTGTCTTGAGGGAAGCACTCATAAAAACCACATCCTGATCTGCTAATTTCCACAATGAGTACATTTATGTGCACATAAAAACAAGAAATTATTACTGGAGTACATTTCGCTGCCAGTAATTTCTAATACAATGAGAAATTACAAGTGTGTATGGATATATATACATACACATATATATACACGGACATATACATTAAAATTCTGTAACTGCATTATCATCTTTTGTCTTTTCCCTTCTGTTTCTACAGAATCATGTCTGTCTATGTATCTTAGAGAAATTATAGAAACATATTTTGCTACAAGAAATAGCTACATGTCTAGCATCCGAGTGATAAATTGCTTGTAATTCACTTTATACACTTCCATGTTTTCTTCATTACAATTGAAAATCTTGTGCTTGTTCACTGAGGTTAAAAATGGTGGTGGAAAGGGTAAAGACAAGAGCTCAACCTCTCGCTTTCTATTGAGGAGCAGATATAAGGCATTATTAATCAGACAGTAAAACTCAAAGCTGCTGCCAAAATCCAGTAGGGAAACTCATGCATGCAGATAGAGGGTATATACTTTATAACCCTAATGTTTCATTGATTTTATCAAAATTTTGTCATTTTGCTCCTTTGACTCATACAGAAAAAAACTCTCTTGATAACAAACATAACAGAAACATTGCCCTTGCTTAATCAAATTGGAAACTATTTATAGAAAATAAATTCTTATTTGAATTCAATTGTTTTTACACCACACAATTAGATCATTATTGAAACTGAAAGATAGGAACATGGATGCATTAAGCAACTTTTCTCACAGCCAAAACACAAGTTTTATCACTTTAATAAATTCAGATGGCTTTCCTCTGGACTTTTACTTCTCTATGATTTGTGGGACATTGTGTTTTTGTTTTTGCTTTTTTTTTTTTTTTTTAATGAAGTATTCAAGCATATTTCCATTTCCACAGGATAGAAAATGCTAACTTAGATGTGACTAAAGCACTACTCTGCTGATCTGACGAAAAGAACCATCCATAATTAGGACCACTTCACTGTTCTTCCCTTCATCAGATAAAGACCATTTGACCCAAGCAAATCTTACCTGTCAATTGAAAGTATTTCCTGTATTTGGATTTCAGTGCTGTAAATGTGAAGAGGATTCACAGTATTTTTCTTACCTGCGATTACAGCACTATAAATCTTTTTTGGAGGAACGCTATCATCTGTCAACATTAGAAGGGAAAAGGAAGACTGAGAGAGATTAACAACAAGGTAAAGCGGGGAGAAAAAGAATGATGATCTGTACAGCACAAAGAGCCAAAGAAGATTTCATACTAATTAATAGTGCTACATCTATAATTTTATCCTGGCAAGATGCCTCATTAATTTGTTTTGATCTCTCTTCCATACTATGTTGTTTACTATTTCTTCTGTACTTCAAAATTCATAATTTGTACTGCAAGAGGTACCTCTGGAAGAAAAAGGCAGATGGCAAAGCTCTTATACCAATGCAAACAGTGAAGGGCCCAGAAGCAATGCCCAGTTTGGGTTGCTGACTACCTGTCAATAGGAGACCAGAAAATTCATCTTGCTGTCCAGGATAGCTTGTTTCCCTTGGAAAAATGGACACAAATGCAAAGACAGAGTAGCATCATGCTTCAGAAAGCCACCAATACAGATGATCAGGGAGCAAATTAAAGAGTTCTTCACAAACCATATCTGACTACAGCACAAACAAAGCTTTACTTTCTAAATCTCTGAAGTTCAAGGTCCTTCCAAGGCACTTAGAAAGGCAGAGCAGTCTGCGTTTGAAGATAAAGAAGTCTGGATTCACAGGAGCCTGCCTGGTTTTTGTGACACAGAGCCAAAAAGGCAGAAAAGAAAGTATCTGCAGCTTTTGTTCTCTTCTGCTTGAGGCAGAATTTATTCAGCTCTTCCAAAGAAGCTGAGGTCAGTCCAAGAAGAAACACAGTATCAATTTACTTAGCTCATGCATTTACTAAGTCCCTACTTGTACTTCTGCAGGAGACCACTTATTGCTACTCCCACTGATGGTGACTGATAGCTATATAAGCACAAACATTTCCTCATGTCCTTCAGTCATCATCCTTCCTTCTTTTATTCAGGGCCCTCTGTTACTGCCAAGCAAGTGCAGCCAGAAAAAAGAATTACAAGGTTTAGGAGAAAAAAAAGGAAGTAAGGGTCTCTCTAGCAACTTTGTACTGTTTTGTTTGTTGTTGTTGTTTGTTTGTTTGTTTTCCAATACAAGTCACACATCTGATTCCTCACAAATCAGTCAGACAGACTTAACAGCTGGAAATTCAATTCTTCACCTCCTCCCAGCCCTTAAGTCAATAAGATTTGAACTGGGAATGAAGTGCCTGGAACTTCCTATCCTGCAACAGCCTTCCCTTCCCCTTCCTCTTGGATATGAGTACTTCAGTACACCTCAGAAACCTTTTCTGATAAAAGCATTGTGAAAACTGAGACTGAGCTCAATGAATCACAGTTTTTCCACTCTGTATTTCTTAATCACATCTACATCCAACATTTGAATTTTCTAGCGCAGGGATTGCTGTTTTTATCATTTAAATGAGGCCCCAACTGTAAATACAATGCACATAAATAACAGTTAGTAGATTGGAGAATGTCATGAACAGATTTTTGTGTTGTTTTTTTTTTAAAGACTTTCTTATATGTGAATGAAAAAGAGGGCTGAATTTCCTTCATTTCCTCTTTATTTCTCTCAAGATTACAAGGCACTTTACAAGTGACAGCCAGCAACAGCAGGACAAATTTGTTTTGTGACTGCACTCTTCAGAAATGTGCTGAAGTGAGGGAAAAGACATAATGAATAAAAAACAAAAGTTTCCCCAAAAGATAAATAAGAGGAAACTTCATTGCTTGCTGTTTCTTTTAAATTATTATGTTTTTAATTTATTTTTAAACCAGCTTGTTTTTCCTGGAACACTGACTGATATTTCCAGTCTTAATAAATAATATTTCTCCCTCTACTAGTTGCCTTAATTTTTTCTTTCAAGATTTATCATGCACACATCACTTCATTTATCTGTGCCAGCAGTGTAGAACGCTGTACTGGTGCTATTTCTCTGCTCTTGACTTCTACACCACCTACACTCCTGACTGCAAAAGATGCCCTGAGAAGAGTCTGTAGATTGCAAGAAGTGGAGTTTCACTTCACCAATTTCTTGTGATATCAACAGGACTCGGCATCATTCAGCACTTTGTTATGCACACTCACACAGAGATAAGCTTTTCCTCTACAGTCTGCCCAGAGTTCAACTGGGTTTGTACACAGGGGCTGCAGAGAGTACCAGGCTCCAATCAACGTGACCCAAGAATGCTCTAAAATCTATCTGCTCAACACTGGTTTGCAGACCAGAATGGTGTCCAGCTCAGGGTAGGTTTCTGCGTGCTTACTAGTAATGGAAGTTTCCTGCATGATTGCTGTGAAAAGCTACTGTTCTTGAGTTCAAATATTCCCTCAAAGACTAAGTATTACTTCCCCTTCCAAATATGCCCTGCATTTCTGAAGCACTACCAAAACGTGACAGGCAGCTATGACACTGTACTGACCTTGAAATATCAGGCAAGTTAAAATCAAGACTCAAAATACCACAAGCCTGAGGATTTAAAGGACACTTAAAGGGTGATTTTATTTCTGTGTGAAGATAAACATACTGGCTCCCAGAGAACATCATCAATCTGAACTTTTGATGGGGAGCATGCATTAGAGGATGTGAATCATGTTGTTAGTGACACATAGCCAATGGCAGTCAAAGCATTTAATAGAAGACATGAGCCTCCTGGTCTTGTTTGCATGCCATCAGTGAGTAATAATCTATATCTTCAATACACACTTCCTACTGCACCACATACTTCACACAATCCTCATGGCTAGTGCAGTCTTCAAACATGTCCCCTGCACTAAATAACCACAACCGATTTCCCTCAGACATAATGGGAAGCTCAGAAGCAACCAAATCTTTTGTTGCTGGAGTCTTACCACTGGTGCTGTAAAGAAATGGCATGATACCAATTACGTATGTATGGCAACATTTATTTATCTGTATTTATGTATTCATTTTTGAACTTAGTGCAGTAGTGCCAAGAACCAGATGACAATGAATTCTAGTTTATTGAGGAGTGTTTACAGCACACAGCCCAAACTTCTAGCAGTATAACTAGCCTTTAAAGAGTGGTTTCTGAAAATGGTGTTGAATGATTTATTTTCCTACCTGTTATTTCATCAGATGCAAACAGACTGTAACAGGTGTATTGTTTTATTTTCCTTCTGACCAATACTGTTCATTCACTGATGTATTCACGCCCTCATCAATGATTTCAGCAAAGTGAATATGAACACATCCCTTCCTCCTTTCTGCTTTCTGTATTGCTCATGTACAATTCACAGTCACATACTGATTCACTAGTGCTAATTTTAACTGTCAGAATATAGCAATATTTCCAAACATGTTTACTATATATAACTATATATATATATATAGTTATATATGTAACTATTATTTATCTGAACCTCAAGAGCTAAAGAGTTGAAGATGGAGCAGATGATCACAGGAAGAGAAAGAAGCCTTGACACTTCAAGACTAGATGCCAATACATCCCTCTGGGACTCAGAAGGACATTTTCTCCTGGCCTGATTCTTTCATAGTTGTCTAGCGCTGATGATTTTGCATCTTTCTCTGATGTTCTCAGTAGCACCTTCTCTTTCTTATCAAGTTGCCAGACAATATACCCAATGTGTGGCCTAGAATAGCAGTTTCCATAATGTTCACCCTTTAGTTTTAGAAAGCCCACACAAATTTGAATTTAACATCAAAAGTATCATGTTGCTCTTAGACTGTCCCATCACCACTGCAGTTTGGCACTTCTGTGCCAAATTTTGAATTTTTGAAGAAAAAAATTTGACAGAAAATATTGGTTCACCAAGGAATCCATGTATTGTGGCAACTCACGTAAATAAGACTATGGCAACCTGAGTGCATAAGTTCTCCTCATCAACAGAGTGATTGTTGCAGATTTGTCACAGTTTTGTGACCTGGCAGGCAGGTGAAGCAAACCAGAGGTGACTGATTCAATATCACAATGCCCAACTCCAAGTCATCCATAGCAATGCCTTAGTCTGAGCTTTCATTTCTTCTTCTCTCTCAGAACAAGAGATATGAGGTATGAAATACAGTTAATCCAGAGATTCCTCTTTCTTTGTTTGTTTGTTTTTTTCCTCTTTGTGGCAAAGAAGCAGTTAAAGCTTTTTATCTTCATAGCTTGCATCTTTAGGACACTGACATATCAAAAAATCATTAATGTCTTGAGGGGAAAAAAAGAAATGCATGCTGAAGGATTAAAAACAGCAGCACAGCTTTCCTTTTCCACGCTTTCTTTTCTTCCCCAGTGGCCAATACATACAGCTCCTTTTATTTACTACTGGACACAGAAGATCAGTTCTGCACATTATTCTCCCATTTAGCATAAAGATAATAGATTTATATTTCATTATATTCAAGCTGTCTAGCTCTACAGAAGATAATTTTTGCTAAATTCTATTATCTCCACAATTTAATGATTTTTAAGGGAAAAAAAAAAAAAAAGTAAGCTAAGAAGAGAAACTTATTTTTCCCTTAAGAAAGCAACAGCTAGAACAAAGCCTCCTCTTCAGGCCCCAGCTTGACTCAACTAATCCAGATCCATTCTGGTATTTTCAGCATCTGGAAATCAGCACCAATTACAGCCACTTTCCTCCTCAGAACTAGCAGTACAGAGAAAAGAATGGCAGAGATGCAGACCAATGCAGAAGCTATTTAAGGTTAGCAGACAGGATTAGTGTTTTGAAGGTGTTTGTCCAACAGGCATTGCAAATATCCACCTGTTTCAATAAGAGGGTGTTGATGCACAACAGACGAGCAAATCTATGCTGAGTAAAGTTAAATCCTAAAACGTTACAAGATGTTAGATGTGTTTCTATTTGCTACTATCATTAGAAGCAAGATTAAATAATGCTAATACATTCAGGTGTGTACTGTACAAACATCATTTGTGTACAGTGTAAATCCTGCTCTAAAAAAACATGGGCTTCTAGCAAATATTCAGTAAGAAAAGGCTTCCCCCTTGTACCCTAGTATCTTTGGAAATGTGGGCCACTACTACTTTCTATGAAAATGAATTGAACCTTTAGGAACAGATTGATGACTAGAGACAACTAGAATACTGTCCAGCCACAGAAAACTGGTTCAATTTGGGATCACACAGCAATTTCATAAAGTTTTTGAATGTCCACAATAATTGAATCTGCTTCTAGTTGATTTCTAGAGATCACCTGGTCACAGTATGCACTGATGCAGTAGGCGGGAACTCCCCTTTTGCCACTCCTTTCCAATGTAAGCACACAGATCTCCAGCCATACAAATTGCTCAGCTCACAACTCAAAATCAATGTTTCGCTGAAAATCAAAAAAAATTGCTTCCATTTGGGCACGGCAATTCACCAGACTTCCTATTAGCATTAACAAGCCAAGCTATGAAGTTTTATATAATGCCGCATCACAACTGTGCTGTCATTCAATTAACGGTAGGGTGTGACTTAATATTATCTAAATATTCAAATCCAGATGATGTCAGCCAAATCCTACTGTACACATTCAGGTAACAAATAAATATGAAATTACACTCTAAATTTGAGTATGATTCTGCAAATATCAGTTGGCATTATTTTCACAGCATTCAAACCACGGAGTCTGATTGCACTTCATTTCTTTTAAACGATTTACATAAAGCTCTCAAAAAAACCTGAAATAAAAAAATACATTTGTGATCGAACAGTCTCATGATGCTCCTCAGCAGCTACAAACCTACCTCAATATTTTCCTATAGTTAATACCCAGGTGCCTCCAAACCTAACAATAGGAAGAATATCATCAGCTGCAGTTCTGGAATATATGCCAGTACACAACCAATTGGATATGTACTTCTCGGACTCCACTTCCATTGCATAATTAATGCAAGAATTCAATAAATGTTTCAATACAGATGTATTACCTTCAAAGAAATAAACAAACACACAAAATTATCCCATTCTATGCTTTTAAAAATCTGTGACAAGTTTTGAAACTGCAGCACTTAACAGAACTAGAAAAAAGGAAGCAATTAACTTTTATCTCCATGAGTAGAGTGCAGAGGGTATGTCGGATTTCAGAGAGATTTTTTCTTTGGTTAGTTTGGGGTTTTTTTTGTTTGATTGTTTTTATTTTCTTTACAGGCAAGTCTTCAAATGCCTGACACGAGCTTTCAGACAGCTCCTCTGCTCTTACCTAAAGGATTTGTAGTGGTAACTCAGGGCTTCACTGCTCACTGCAGCAAGATCATGACTTTGACAAGATATAAAAAAAATATGTGAAATAAAAGTTTCACCGCTAAACATCTTCTGGATATTGAGTTCTACAAAAGAGATTAGTTACTCCATTGAGTTAAGACAGAGCTTTCTTAAGACAATTAGTGAGTTGGATTGTGCTGTCAGAGTGCTGCATTACCTGATCCCAGCTAGCCAAGGGGCACTCTCAAGAAAGTATTTGCAATAGCTTTCTGCAACACCATGCTTGAAAGATGACCATAGCAACAAGCATATGTAGCCTCAAGCTCATCCGACATGAAGCCTTGTTTTAGCAAGTGCTGTCAATGTTCTGCCATATTCAAAGCACGATCATACTAACATTTACTTCCTGCAGCAGCCTAGAATTCTTCATAAGCAGTTATATTAATCACAGATGCAGTTACCTCAGGTGTTGCTACACTGCACATTTCAGTGATTGCACACGCTTGTATATGTCACACATTCCTTGCACTTCAACACCAAAGACACTCAGTTCCATTATCTGCCCTAATCACATGCTGCTTTGCAGAAATCCTCAGAAGATCTCCTTGTGGCTTTATGAACAAGAAGGTACATTATCTCATCCCAAAGAAGTGGACCTGCAAATTGACTTCTGCTTTCTTTTCAGACACCTGGAAATACTAGAATGATACTCTGCCTGCAAAGATATCTAAATAACATCACAGCTAACCTCTGCCTTCAAGAGGCTGTTTGCAGCTTGTTGAATGAAGTACAAGATGACATCTGCAGGATAACAATATTTAATGATCACTTTGGAATCTTCAAGTTTCCTTCTGTCTTCAAAGGAATGAAAACATAACATGCCACCAATACTCCTCAGTCCTTTTAAAGCATACCAACTACTTTGACGAGAGATTAAGAATGTCATGCTTGTCCCCACTTTCCAACTGTGAAAAGTTTACGTGGGCATTTAGTCAGGAGCCTACCAGAAGGATTACCATGAACACTCTCAATACAGGGAGAATAATAGAAACAGAAAAATCAAATGCAAACAGAATTAGGAATCACTGTCCTATACCTTTGCTGCAGGCAATAGCAGAGACAGCAGAAGCCTATTTTATTTATTTATTTATTTTTAAACAGTGATTTCATCTTAGCATCCTTTTATGTCCTTCCCTCAGTCACTCAGTAAGAATGATGTGGACTTGCAGAATTAAAAATAGTTTCAAGCCGCAAACTCAAATAATTACCTGCCCCTCATTTTCTACAACATTCTTCTTTGCAGAAGAGAATAACAGTAGAGAGAAACAAAACAGCAGGCTTTATTCAATGGGAAGGTTTTACAGGAACAATTGGACATTTTACAGAATATCATATTGATTTCCTCACGAATGTAAGGGACATGAAACAGAGAGCACATGACAGCGAATGCTCCATGGACTGAGCAGCTGAGAGCAGCCTGAGGTCAAAAGGACATGAAGGCATTGCAGATTTCAGGGTGTCCAGCAGCCCTTCTCCTTAAGGAAAAGCACAAATGGACTTGGTAGTATCAAGGGTGCAGGCTGCTGGGAGACAGATCAGGCAGCTGGCTTTTCCCAAGAGGGGAACTAATATAAGCCCTTGAGTCATCTGCACAGCAGAGCAGTTTGTCTAGATACTTTTGGTCTTTCCTCCCAGACACAAGCACAATGCCCTGTGTATCTTACAAACTAGAGAAATTATCAGGTAGAAAACTGAAGAACAACTATATATATGTCAACAAGAAGATGTAGGAATTAAATGGGATTAACCTACGACATACAAGAATGCCCCTGAAACAAGCTGTGGCACACTTCACATCATGCGGTAAGGCAGTGCTCCTCACTGTAGAGGTGCAAGGAACTGCTAATGAGGCAGAGTCGAAGCTCAGAGAGATATGAACCAGCCACCAGCTGCGACCATGGCTTAATCTGGCTAAGATGCACCCTTCTAAACTGTGTTAACTAGATTACTAGAACAGCACAAGCTTGGAGAGCCTTGCTACAAAAATACAAAGATGTCAGTGATAGTCATCCAGCCTTTTCACTTTCTTAATAGAAAGACAGCAGCTGAGATCACAAGTTTAAGGCCCGTGTTATCAGTTGGTGATATCCCAGAGGCCAGATTGAGCTGCTGCAGACCACGCATGGAGGAGATCCCAGACTACAAATACATAGGCTTCTACACAGGACGGCAAAGCTGCCTCTAACATTTCATGTTCTCTAACCTAAATTTAGGTGAATAAATCATTATCCAATAGAAAACCTTCTTATGGAAATTAGAAAATTTTATAGAATTTTTTTGACAGCAGATTTGCACTTCAACAGAAGCATCCTGACTGATTTATTTGGGTAATCTGTATTTATTACCATTTCTTGTATTTGCCATTTAAATGAAACAACTGTTCTAGCCATTCATACTTTCCTTATGATGGAAAGTCTTCAGAAGCCCTTCTCATAAGTCTGCGTTTCTTCTACTGTAACCAACATAAGCTTTACTCTACACTGCTAGGGTAGGTGAAAATTTTTTAATTTAAGTCAAGAAAATTGCTTATCCTCGTGGTATGTGAAAGGGGCACCTTCATCATGGGGAGAATTTGATGGCAGAGAAAGCTCTTTAACACAGCAACTACTACAGGATAGGGCTGAAATAATTTAACCTTAATCTAGGCATATTCAGACAATAAATAAGTAGTGAATGTTATGATAAGAGGCGTCAATGCTTTACAAAGGGTTCTCCGTGGCTGAACGCTTTAAAATCATGACTGTGTGGGCTTAAACACAATACCTCGCCTCACTCAAGCAAAGAGGTTGGATTTAAAAGCACGTCTATGGCACACATTAGCAAGAAAGACCACGCTACATAATCACAGGTCATTTCCAGGTCACTTATGACCTTAATACTTACAAATCTATGACATATTTTTCACCTTAATTCTAAGACAAGGTCAGAAAAGTTACAGACTAAATTAGCTCTTTTACATGCAGTCACATGGCCATATGTTCCTGGGTTCTTCATGCCAAAAAAATTCAGTCATTTGCTTAAAAATCTGCTTCCAAACTGTACATACCAGCTAAATTAGCCCACTTGCTGTATGTGCTCATTCTAGTTAACAAAAAAGAATACTCCACACACACAAAAAAACCAACCTGTTCATGACTTTCCTGATCTGAAAATAAGTGGAAAATATGCCAAAAATAACAACCCTAGGAAAACTGCAGCATAATTCTGACCCGGAGAAGAAAATGGTTACATGCGTCATCATCTGCCCATTCATCATTCCTGATGTAAAAATGAAGGGATTAACTCTTTATAAAGGGAAATTTGGAAAAAGAGCACTGTGAATGTCTATACACCACAGTGAACCATAATTCACTCATCATCATTCAAATGTGAATATGCTGTAATGTAAATCTCTTAATTTAGCAGTTAAAGGCTTGCATTTTATAGTCAGGCAGGAAACTCATGAAAAAAAAAAATCACTAAGAACTTTTATATTTTAAATCAAAATTTCACAAATTGTTGGAGTCCAGGTTATTTTCCATGGATGGCAGCATTATAAGTTTGCTCTGTTCT
Organism: Perdix hodgsoniae; assembly: GCA_035772895.1. Classification (NCBI taxonomy): domain Eukaryota; kingdom Metazoa; phylum Chordata; class Aves; order Galliformes; family Phasianidae; genus Perdix; species Perdix hodgsoniae. Next base: position 3,590,292 of record JAPSGF010000046.1, on the reverse strand, counting down.
TACAACTATTTTAATACTGGTGATACTTGTTAGCTTTTGAGTAAAATAATACTGAGCTAGATGGACCTTTACACTGACTCTACTTTCTTCTGTTCTTATGCAAGGGATATTAACCTGGATTAATGCAGGCAAAAACATGTATCTTACTGCATTATTGCTCCATCCTTCCTAGCTTTTGCAAATATTTTCCTGCAGCTATGTTTATGTAAACTGTTGTGTTTTTTTATTAATAATTTATTTGGTTATTTTTCCACTTTCTTAGTTAAAATCACATAGAGCATATCAAGACCTGCTAGAACATACACACACATTGTATCTATGAGGAAGGAGCAAGACAAAAGCTAACAACACTAAAATTAAAAATGAAGGACATTGCTACTCCAGAGTTGTGTCTGCACATTTGCATCACAACTAAAATTCCTTTGGATTATGGTGACTCCAGGGTATTTTGATCCTACTATTGCAATGCAACACCTATCACCCCATATACGGTAGAATGTTGTTTTCTGTATGTGTTCCAGAAGTATTTGGCTACTGTACTTTTGTGTTCATTAGTAGGATGCTTACCTTCAGGTCAGAAATCTTTGAAGTATAAACATTTATAAGTAAATAAAAGCATCAATGACTTAACTTAGAACAGCAAAATAAAACAAACAAAAAAAAATATAAACTTTTTTCAGGCAAAGAACAAAACCCAGCAGCATACCAAAAACTAACAAACTTGATTTTGAAAACAAATTTCTCCTATGCCTTTAACTTACAGAAGTTAAAAAGAGGTACCTTGTTTGGGCTGAAGTCAGTAGATCTCTGGTTGCCTCTTGCAAACTTAGCTTTCTTTTCACAGAAGCTGGGGAAAAACAAAAAAGGCAATTTTTAAAAAGTATTTCCTTTGGTGATAGCAAAGTGCTTGCTTAACTAATGTTAGAAATCATACTAATTATTTGCCACAGTTATTGCAGTTTTAAGAACACTGATAGCTATACTTAAAGCTGTAGCAGTTATAAAAAGAAACATGAAAAAGTGTTATCTGGTGGGTAACTGTATGAAGAGGAAAGGAAAAAAGCTTGCATGGTGTTTCTAAAACAACACTATACTGCTATAATATTAGCTGGAGAATGAGAATTCTGTATTCAAATACAGCATTTTGATTGTGTTAACAGAAGCAGGAGCAAATCCAGGCAGATTCAGAACCCGAAACAAAACTATGTTCTGTAGGGTATCCAAGGCTCTTTAAAAACTAATCTTTTCTCCTCTGAAATTACTTACTATCCCAAAAGGTTTATAACAACCTGAATATTATTATTACTACTAGCTTTGATGAAACCAGATTTTTCTCTAATTAACAGTAATAAGCTCTTGTTGAAACAGTTTACAAAGGTATGAACAAAAAGCACCTCTCATCATTTTAATTTTATGGTGAGATAACACACTGATTATTCAAAAGGAGTTCACCTCCTCCCCAAATTCACAGCTGAAAATAATTGAAGCTGAACTCTCTAAAAATGATGAAATGAACAGTTATTGAAAAGCAAAAGAGAAAAAACTGATTAATTACAAATCCAAATGTGATTTCAGCTGTAGTTTGCAAAGAGAAGCAGTGGATTAGATTAGTGCTTTCATTCCATTCTTAACCATATGCTGCTGCAGAATACCAGAAAAGGTACTGTAGACGTTTCTGAATGACTTCTTCCACATATCTACTTTAGTCAAACCCTAAAGAAGGATACACATGCTATATCATCTTAAACATTCTTGTGACCCAACTGCAGGTCTTACCACATCTGGCCATTAAATATGGGAAATATCTGTGCTTCTGCAAAACACTGACATTATCTCATGCAAACACACACACACTCGCTGTTAATGGATGCCCATGAATGTGAGAATGGGGATGGGCCTCAGAAGCAATGAGCTGGAACAGAATGACACTGAAAAAGGAAACAGCACTTTTTCTTGTCTTTACTGGCTGCTTCCAGAGCTCTGACTGATCCAACACAACTAATGGCATCCAGATTTGGAAGAAGAGATGATAACCCTCACTACCTTGGTGTGATCTGGTTAGAAAACCAAGATCTGAAGAGATTAACATCCAAGGCAAGGGAAAATACTGATAAAAATCCTCATCCTGAGTAATGTGGCCTTAGGGCAATGCAAATACTTCTTAGTGGAAAGTAAAGCCACCCAGAGTTGAGATGCTTTTTCATTTGTAGTTAAAATATGGCCACTATATTGAAAGAAAGCATGCTTCTGCATGGCACTTTTCTCAGAAGGGGGAAAAGTAGCTGCATTTTAAGTAGGAAGGCAAGCAAATCTAAATTCCCTGCCAACTGGTATTTGAATGTAAACCAGTTCTGAAATCTCCTGTTGAAGGAGACAGAAGGTGCAAGCCCTCCAGTGCACGAATTGGTCACACGTGCCTGTACCACCAGCAAGAGGCCTCAGAAATAAACAGCAGCCTTCTGGTAAGGCAGTTTCTCACAAACCACAAATAGCCAGTGGCATAGCATAGTTCTGGCAAACCAAACCTGGGGGGAGGCAGGGAGGCAATCTCCACAAGCAGGAATAAATTTTCCCTATGACCTTTTTGTAATTTCCCTATGAACGATTCATATTATTCTTGTCAACTTGTAAAAGCTGTTGAAATCAATCTGCCGCATTGGACAGAATACTGTCAGAGCTGGCTTCTCCTGCTTCACCAGAAGCAAAGGCAGTCAATCCTTGCATCCCTTCATGCATTTCCCTAACAAGTCCTGAAACCCTCCGAGCTGCTGTTTTAGCACAGCTAATAATTGCACTTCAACTTCAGAACATACAACTTTTTTTTGGAGATCAGTTACATTATTAGAGAATCGAGGCATCAGTTTGCTTTTTTTAATTCCAACAGACTGCCACAAATGTCTATGAAGCAGCTGAATCTACAACACCAACATTCTAGAAGATAAAAGAGAATGAGCTTATAAAGAGGCAGATCCCTTAAGATTATCTTGATTGCATTACTATTTTTGACAAAACAACAAAATTAGTAGGCGTAGGCCCTTAGCAGATTTAAAGTATGTGACTTCTAGGGATTTGAAACTGTGCTGCTTAACATTTAATTCTTTTCAGGATAGAGATAAAATCTATCCTACAGAGTGAAAGATGGCTTAAGAAGTGCAAACAAAAGATAAAATCAAATAACAAGTATATGAGGTCCCAAGGTATCATTGCTAGCTCTTTTCAATATTTCCAATAATGACCAGCAAGATAATAAACTGCATGGTAATGAAATCTCCAGATTAGAGGGATTAGAAACATGAGCTGAAGTTACCAGCAAAATGCAATTTGGAAAATCATAGGCTGAGACATCTGGGACAAAATAATCCAAAGATCTTTATTAGTAAGGGAAACTGGAACTTGATCAAGTAAGAAAGCAGTGTGCACGCAGATTTATATTCATTCAAACACACGTATTTGCATACTACATATGTGTAGTTTGGGGCCAGATATAGACAGAAGTTTTCTAATTGTCTACAGTTGACAGAAAAATAGGGACATCTTCAAGAAGGCATTTGGAAACTCCTTAAGGCTGATTTTGGTCTTTAAAGAAAGCCATTGTGTATATATAAAAAGTTAGTTTGCTTAGAAGATCAAGAGAGTTGTGTAATGCAATCATCTCCATAATACAAACCAGACAAAAACATCCAGGACTTTATGCAGAAGGTCCCCATCTGTGTCTGAGCACGGAGTTAAATTTCCAGACTATAGCAATGAAATTGTATGCTAATAACTAAGTACCTTTTGAGTTTTTCAAAAAAGATAGCTATGAATCAAAAGCTCAAAGGAAAACAATGAAAAGGACAAAGAACAGACAGAACAGTCTACAAAAGAGGATTAAAAAGAGCTACATGCAGCGATGAAGGCCACAGGTAACTCAAAGAAAGTAGTGGACTAGCCTTTACATGTACAATGAGACAAGCAGTACCAGACCACTCTAAACCAACCATTTCCCAGACTAATTTAGGCACAGAAAACTTACTTTAAATATATTTCACAGTAAGATATTCTTGACTACAAAATACCCCCTCACTGAAGCCGCAGACTTTTCAGAGATGAATCAGCCGAGCCACAATGAAAGTGTAAGAGAGGAGAGCTGTCACCTGCACTTTGACTGATTTCAAAGATCTGTCCATTCATACATTAATTTCTGCAAAGACACCTATTTACTTATTGACCAGCAAGTCTAAGAAAAATATTTGTCTGCCTAATGAAGTAGCTTCCCTCTTTAGACCTTTAAAATACACATTAGTCTTGTTAATGTTCAGAGATAACAAAAAGGACCAGTAAAATACAATTTACTCCTAAACGTGAAGTCAGCAATAGAGATATGCAAGAATTTTCCTCGTGCATTCTAAATAACGTCAATAGTTATCCAAGATAAACACAAAGCAATATTTATAATATTGCACTGCCTGAAATACAGGCAGATTTTCTTTCATGAGGCTCAGTTTTAACTCCTCCTCCCTTCTTGCTCTTCTATTCACCTGTTCTAAACGTGACAGCTGAAAAGGTCAATGGAGAGGAATTGTTAGTAATCAAATGGCAATCCCACTGACTTCAGCTCAACGGCACACTGCCAAGTTGACAGAGGTAATTCAATCCTTTTGCCTAAGACATTGCATAGCAAAGTCTAACAAACAAAGCTTACATAGGAAAACAAATCTGAAACCATAACAAGTCTCCTAGGTTTCGCAGTTACCTGCCTGCATCTCTCTTTTCAGGTCAGCAAAATTACACAGAGCAATAGTTTGGTTTGTAAACTGTGTCCCAGCATTGTAGTAATGCAACCACAGGAAGCAGCTATTCGTTGTAATTCTACTACTTGGACTTCTATAATCTCCTGATTTGTAAAAAAGCACAGAAGCAATGTTATTACAGGAGCATTTAAATTAAAACAACAACAACAACAAAAACACCTTACAACAGCACATTTTCAGCACATTGTAATTATTTCTTCCTTCTTCTGACAAATATTGAAAAGTAATTAGAAAAAAAACAGCGAAGATCAGTTAAAGATACATGGTAGAATATTTACAGAATCACAGGGGTAAGAGTCACATAGAGATTTAGGGCCAGTTCCAAACATGGGATTTGAGCATCTGAAGTAGGTCTTATCCAGGAATTAGTCCTGTAAGACTAAATCTAATACACCGGAGTGCCTCACACAAGAGAGCCATGCCAGCCCCAGCCTGGTAGCCTGAATATTTTTCTTTGCAGACAGCTGAGATCTGTTCCCTACTAATGAGCTGCAAAGGGACCTGAGTTAAGGGCCCACAGTCAATAGCACTGGAGTGGAACTGCCCTTACGTGTATGCTAGCTTTGAACCACATCAACTTAAGCATTTTAGTTTGCACACTTCATAAATGCACTTTTTATCTCATTTTAAATTACTTCAGTAATCAGTCACAAACCCAGAGCGCAGCATTGCCCCATCTTTCCCTTTAAAAAAAGGAAAGTGAGTAGGACTTGCAGCCACATGGCCTGTCCCCTGCAACCAAGTGATTTATTTCACCAAGGAAGAGAACAGATAAGAACAGATGATCTATTGCAAACTGCTTTGTTATCACTGCCCTCTGAGATGCCCTGAGCCATACCTTGGCGTGCCTAGAAAATGGGAGGCACAAACAGCTTGTAGAGGTTCACCAGCTGGTTCTACTCATCCATCATACAGAAAATGAGATCAACCAAAACCTCTGCTGAAATAGACTTGTCAGAAGAGAAAAGCTGCTGACTAAAGATGCATTATGCATGGGAGGAAAACTGCCTGCTTTGCTTTCTAGTCAGTGGAAATAGTTTGGGGAAGATCTGGGGGGAATAATTTGACATTAGTCTCTGAATTAAATACAAACAACGCTAAAATGAGAGCCAACAGGTCCAGAGACATTAAGAGATACCTACCACTCGCACACAAGACACTCTTACTTCTAATTCACACCCTGTAAATCCGCTCCTTCGTGCCATAAAAAGTGAGGATCCATAGAGAGGAGCATGGATCCATCAGATCCCTTTGGAAATCCCCCTTCACTGAATTCAGATGAAAAGTTTTTCTCTCACCATTCTCAGCAATTCCTTCCACTTCAACAGCAGGTGAAGCTTCTCCTCATACCTTTTGTTTCACTGTGCAAGAATTAATATTTAGACTAAATTGGATGGGGCTTGGAGCAGAAGAATTTGGAGTAAAGTGATGGATTTGGAGTAAAGTGATGGGCAGATGCTTGTGTCTTATCTCACAACAGCTCAGCACAAACAGCCCGATAAAGGCTACTCACCAGAGCATTGATATTCTGTCAAAATAATACCTCTACCACAATAAAAAGTCAAAATCTTTTTATGAATGTGACCTATCTATAAGACCCTGCTCAGGCCCTTTCATAGTTCCTCTCTACACAGAGATTTATGGACGTCATTTTGAGACTATTGATTTACTGTAGCCTTTGAATCCCAGTCTGCAATGCTGTTAGTTGTCTCAGAGGCAGAAGAGCTGGTCCTGGGACTGACAGTGTGGGGCTTCTAAGAAATCTCCCTGCTATAGGCAAGTACATGACAAGTTAGATGGCTATTTCTTGGGGTCTTTGCTGACTAAATGAGTGGAAGAGGTTGCCATGAAGCAGATGTCATATTTACAGAGAGAAACAAAAATCATCTAAGCATTTTTTGGAAGGAATCATCCATCCTGTTGAAGCAGGGGAACAGAAGGCCTGCCCCAGAATTTATACTTTCAATACATATGTTTTTGTTTTGTTTACTGCTCTATCACAGTGCATTGCAGGTTAAAGCCAAACAGCTATTAAGAATCAGACAACTGGGGTTCAGTTGTCTGATTCTTAATAGCTCATGCCTTGTTTGGACAGAACTACTAGGCAGTAGCCTCTAGCTCCTGGAGAAGAGGAAGCCTGCTAACTTAAAGAGCCACCAATGCTTCTTATTTAATGATACTCCATTTACTTATTTGAAAGTAACAAGACACCAGGCTGTGCTAAGAACCGATGCATGATTTTCTGATTAGGAACAAAGGTTGCAATGCTTCCCTGACAAGCAAAACGAATGCTGCATCATGAGGCACCTATGAGTCATTCTGAGGCCTCCTGCCTGAATTAATCTGCAGCAGCAGATTGTAAATTCTAGCCAGAAACTCACTGGAATCCCCTCATTACTCCTTCAGAATGACCTCTGTCTGAAAAGTGACAGTGTTTTTCAGAAAGCAGTTCTAGGAAGTTTTTTGAAAAATCAATTCTACGATTGCATCCACTTATAAGACACTTAGCTTTCTGTGACAGGAAAGTCTAGAACTCGAGCAAAGCATGCTTTCTTATTTGTGGCTTTTGAACTACAGATTTTTTTCTGTTTTGCCACAGGAAGAAAGTAGGTCTGATGGCCATCCAACCTTGTACGTATCAGGTACTGAGCAACCCAGCAAAGCAGCCAAAATTTGATCAAGTCCAGCTCATGGAATTTCACTGCAGCATTATAGGCACTCAACACTGGCTGTTACAGTTTGTTCCACTTCCACTCTTCTTTAGCCACAAGTCAGATTGAAGATAACATACAGTTAGTGCTTTATATACAGGAGCATTCTCACCAAGTGTAAACTGGCTTAGCTCTTCCATTTGAGAATTCATTTCTGAATTCACACGAGCTGAAAGTCTGGCCTATAGCCTTCAAAGAAATTGAAATACATGAGGGTGACTCTGAGGTGAAAGGTGGCTTCTATAGAAAATGCTGCGTTCTTCCATGTACTAGAACTGAACAAGCTCTATGCAAACAATGTGCATGACTTCCTACGATTTAACAGCTCCTTAACTCAACTACTTCATAACATCTATAGGTGTACTCATGGCCAGATTGCACCCTTCAGAACTCTAGTAATAAAGCTGTGGTAATGAACTACAGAACAGCAAAACATCAGGGAGGTTGCATTTGCAGTAGATAAACTACAAAAGGTGCAACACTAAGAAATGGCTTTTCTACCTGCTTGGTTTGCTCAAAATTTATCCTCTGTCTGAAAGCTGTTAGTAAAATATCAACTGACTCATATGCCACTTTTTTCTTTTTTTTTTTAATCTTTTGAACCTTTTTGGGGAGGATTGTTTGAACAGTTTCTGTTGTTCTTCATCTCTCTGTCTAGATCCAAACTTCCATGAATTCTTGAAGTTTCTACCTATCCACAGTAGAACAGAAGGGAAAAAAATAGTTTTTTTAGGAGAATGAATGCGCCAATGATTAAGTGCCTGGGGAAGAGCAAATTGGTAGAACTTCAGAGTCTCAGAAACTTTAGTTCTCCAGGATGGGAATAGATTTGGAGTGGCTGAATATAAAAACAATATAATACAAGGAGATGAGAAGTGTTTACTAGGGAGAAGATTGCATGGTGACCTATGGATTTATTTTTAAGTATTACTCTCAGAAAACATTCCCAGAGGAATTGACTACAAATCTCCAGTTCAAGATTAGGGAAACAGGCAAAGTAAAAGCTTCCTGCTGAGCTAAGAAAGCACACCTCCTTCTGTGTAAATTTCTCCTGGCATCTTCCATCCAACTTCATTAATTATCAACTGAAAGGAGAAGCAAGACAACTCTGTACAGGACATACTTCAATTATTAGAGGCTGTTTCCTCTGAGTTTCCAATTACCAAGGACTCAGCCTTTCTTGCTTTATTTCTTCTGACCTAACTACCTTGTTCTAATTTATAGCTTTGCAGTAGCAACACTGTAGTTAAAACTGAAATGGCTCTTCCACTTTATTTTATTCCTTTCATTTGAGTTCATTACTTCAGTTATCATAAAAATGTGCATTCTGGCAATCTCTTGTCCTCCTCCTCTCCTCTCTACCTCAGCAAAAAAATATTTGTCATTCCCCAAGGACACTGGATGGCTGATCCTGTGCTCTCTCTTTCATAGCCTGTAGATTTGTCTTTGATGACAGCTTCTGGAGGTAAAAGCCCACAAAGCTACCGCTGTGACACTTGCCTAGAAGAGCATTCAAGCTTTCAGAAAACAAAGAAATTTGCCCTATGTATATGGTAGAAGGAAAGAGAAGGGCCCTAGAACTCTGCCCTGACAGCACTCGACTTCTCTGCTTCTATTCTGAGGTTTGCGAGGTCCCTAAAGGACCAGCCCACAAGCTTTAAGAGAGGCACCTGAAATCAGCATGTGACAGCAGTGTTAAAAGTCACACAGGCAATGGTCTTGGGCTGTACTTGCTGTGCAGGCTCCTCAGAGAGCAATGGGGTGGCTTTAGTTTGAAGAGAAAGCAAGACACAAGGCAAGCCCACAAGTTCAATAAGAGCAGATTTCAGGAACCTACACATCTTTGATTAAAGATCTTTGATGGAAAGAGAGATGAGGCAGAGCAAGCTTTGCCTCCATAAAACTGTGTAGTCCTTTAAGAGATTTGAGCAGGTGTTATTGAAACTGCATACAGAAGGGTACTTGCTTGCCCTGTCCCAATTACAGCCATTGGTAATTTGTCAGTTTTATGACTAGCTTGTATTTCATGTGAATATTCCATGCTATTTCATAGCTTTCCCAATACCTTTATCTACCAAATTCACATTTTCTTACTAACCTAAGATTTCCTAAAGGGAACCAAAGCCTGCTTTGATTTAAACTATTCATAAAATCCTTCTGCGCACACTGTGTGCATAAAGTTCTGTAAATTATCCTGTCCAGAAGAGAAAACAAAAAAACCCCAAAACCTGCACCAAAACCTCCTCAAAATAAAGAATAAAAAATAATTTTTTTAAAAAAGTCCTTACCCTATTTGTCAATCCTTTTAAAAACAAACTTATTTTTTCCTCCATTGATGTCATTGTTGGTATCATGACAGAAATGTAATATAAAGCAAAAGTGAGCGAAAATATTGAGGATCAAACTCCAACAGTGAACAGCTGCTCAGGTAGCAGCAGCCCACAAACCAGTAGGTAAATCAGCTCTTCTCCCCTTTTGCAGGCTGTACTTTGCTTTCAGCTCTGGGACTAAAAATTACTATTTCTCACATCTAGCTACCCGCAAACAAGAAAAAAAGCTGCTGAGAACTGTTTATCTCCATTATACAGATTCTGAGTTGCCCTCTGATGCATCTGTGCAATGGGCACTCCGTGTGATAGGATGAGATTTGACAGACTATTGGGAAACAGCAGCAATCATAAAATAGAAATACTATGGAGGCTTTTCAGTAGGGCTTGGCTCATACGTGCTTCTTCAGAGCGCAAGGGAAAAACAACAACATATTCTACTGATCATTTCTGCCCACTCTTCCTCTTTTATTTTCCACTTATAACAATTTAGAATCTCATTATTATTATACAATTGGCTTCTGCTGATGAAAATAGGTCTGATAAGAGGATTTTTAAATTTGCTGACTACCACATCAGTTCAGTGAGTGCTGTGCATAATGGTCATACTATATACAAATCAATAAATAATTACAGCATAATGGAAATGCCTGTTAATGACTTAAATTATAGATGATGTTTTGTGATTCTTACAGGTGTCTTCAGGGCATCTTTTTTTCTTGCTCTTCCAAGGATTTTGAAGGGCAAAAAAAAACAAACGCAATGATGCAAATTGCAAAATTTTGCAATTGGTTTTGAAGACCATCCTTTGTCCATCACAGACAATGCAGCCTCAGGCATCTCCATATCTAAAGGAGATACTGTTCCTCTTCTGTTTTACAATAGGGTACAAAACAACTTTCATTAACTCTGTGTCTTGTGGTTGTAAGGATAGAAGCGGACACTGATCTTTCCATCCTCTTTCTCAGAGGAAATATTTTTTGTACTGGGTTTTGATTAAAAGACGTTTCCATCATGTTGTATGGGAACCTTTATGTCACAGCCTGAACCAGTGACTGAGCACACAGTGAAGGGGGATAGCCAGCCCTGTGAACACAGGTGGAAGCAATTCACCTATGTGACCAGAAGGGGGTAAATCCAGGGTCCACTCCTCCCTAACCTCATTTAATGACTGGCAGACCAAAAGGGAGCATCTCTACTTGGAGATCACCACCCTTGGAGTGCCTGATGAGCCCTGATCCTCAGAAAATCGTAAGCCTTCGTAATTCCTTATTACTGGATTGTGACCGCTACCTTTCTCAGATGATATGAAACTGTCTTAAAGCAACTATATCTGCTACCTCCTATCCTTACAGATAGGAAGTAGAAGAAAAGGATTTTGAAGCATATTTAGGGCATTTTTATAAAAATAACCTCTTTCAAATAAATTAAAGGAAAACTATTTGTCCACTACACTCCAAGGCACGTTTCAAAGTTTCAAACTTGAGAAACACACTAGAGAACCTGCCACTAGCTTCCCTGGTGCCTGCCTGGATATCTGTTGTAATGTTGCAGTGGTATTTCTGAACATTTCTACAGCACAGAGTGCTCCACAGTTAAGAGCTGTCTGGCTTTTGTCCTGAAACAGGCTGTAAGAACTGGAGGCAAGAGGAGGAAGAATTGGCCTCAGAAACCCTTCAGCTGTAGACAAACAACCTTCAAGGAAAAAGTCCAGTTTGCTTCCTCTAATGAATCTTCCACAAAACACCCTAATCCTAGTGAAAATTGCTATCACTTCTGGTTTTTGGGGGGTTCCATCCACTTCATTTACTCCTCCTGGAAGCGGAATTGAGAAAACAAACACTTCTGATTGAAATTTCTGCTAGTGCTGTTGACCTGAGATTTTCTGAGCCTTGAAAGATTTCTCCATGGAAGCCTTCAGCTCCAGAACAAGCTCAAGGTTCTCACTTGTTTGAACTAATGCGGAAATTATGTAGAAAACTAAGCAAAATAAATAAAGAAAAGTGTGGGGGAGAATACCATCTATATTCTGTCATGGAAAGGACCTAGTACATACTACAAAAGGGACTCAGGACCCAACACGAGACCTAGAGATTTAAATATCTTTAACCCTGCTTTAGCAGGAGGGGAACCCTCTCTGAGCTACAATTAACCAGCCAGTAACTTAATGTTTTTGGCAAGTCCTGCCACAGAGATGGTACTAGATCTACAGGAGTGAACCTTCTCATGCATCACATCAGTCCTTGAGTTGTGCTGTCCAGTATTTTTATTCACTGTTTTCTTAACAGAGATTGTAAGGCTCCCCTGGGGCATGCATCATTTACAGATAGGCTTCCCTTGCTTCAAATTTGACTGGACCTGCTGTACATGAAAGTTACTTTTATTTCTGCAAGTGCACTGCTGTTCTCTACTGCTAAATTACCAAGGTAACAAGATGTTCATACTTTGTTTCAACCAGTTGTTACAGAGCCTGTTATTCATTCCTGTTGACAGCCTCTGGGCCCTCAGTCTCACTAAGACTCTCATTTTTATCTTCTCTCCTATGCAACTAATTTTGGGGTATTTTAATAGATATCAGAAGAAAACTTAGAAAAATTAAAGCACCTAGCAAAAGTCTCCACTGTTTATTTACTGTGAATCCAAGAACTTCACCCCAAGTGATTTTGTATAAGCTGGTTTCCATCCAGCTCCAACAACAGATTTAGCAACACCCACACTGTTTGGTGGCTGAAAGGACTAGACCCTGGTAAACACCTTGCTGTAAGACATCGTTATACTCCAGAAGAACAAATCTCATGGGCACAGGGGTTCTTCAGAAAGGGAAACTCAGTGGCAAAGCAGCAGCCCTGATGGTTTGGAAAAAGCTCCCAGCTCAGCACCGATTTATTTAGCTCATGTTGCTCCATCAGAAAGTTGGGGTGATCTGAGAAGCCATGGTCCCAAAGCTTTTCCATGAGAGGAGTGCTTCTTTCTCTGAAACCAGGCATCCTTCTTTGAGCACTTGAGCAATGACCATGCACTCTTCACTTGAAGCCACCAGTAAAACAAACAGGTGAGGGAAAGAGAAAAATTTAGAGATTTTTGTTGAAAATGAACAAACAAAAATTAGCCATCTTTGGCATTTTTACTTCTGTGCACATTCAAGCAATAGAATGCTCCTGTCAATTCATTCAAAACATGCATTTCTATTAATCAGCCGGACCTTTTCCTTCACACCACAGGAATGCCTGATTTAACCCAGAATACTACTGTACACACACAAAGGGATAATTCTCCTTCCTTCCCAGTGCCTGACAACCACAACAGCAAAAACAGCAATACAAGAGTATTATAATGTATGCCAGGTCATTATTGAAAATGTTGCAAATAATTTCCCTGTTATTTCCATGTTTCTATGGCACGACTATAACTTTTCCTACAGAAGACTGTAAAACAAGAAAAGATTGCTGTAATCCATTTCTTCCTGTTACACACACTGTAATCTCCTTGCTATATCAGAAGCAAATTTCTATCTGTAAATGTCAAGTCTAACTTCACAGAAGTTGCAGCAACCTTCACTGAGCTAATAATTATGTCAGATTTTTATATATATACACACACAAGTATATATATAAAAAATACAAAAAAAGTCATTTACTTAATCACAGATGTACTCATGGAAGATTGAAGTTCTGAGCTACAACTCTATCTTTGGCTTCTTACATTCATAAGCCACTCATAAGCACATACCTCCCATTTTATGACATTTAGGGATTAATTAGAGTCTGGTATAGCGCTGCCTGACGTGAGCAATAACTTCAGGAGCTTCTGCATCTGAATGCCTCTAGAGCCCTTTGTGAAGAAGATTCAGTGGCCTGAACCTATAGATACAAACAGTTCAGCAAGAGTGGGGGAGAGCAGGAGGGTGCCCAGTGCCTCAGGAGCAGCACAGCTGCTACTGGCTGCAGTCACAGGCATAAGACCCAGGTCTGGGACAGAGTTCAGATCAGCCAGTAACAGAGGCTGTCATCTATATTACAGCCTTAACTATGGCAGTGGAGAAGGCTGAAACTTTGGCCTTTAACTTCTTTCACCTTCGGTTATTTGTGCTGTATTACTCAAAATATCTGCTTGTGCAAATAGCTACCACAGCCACAAAGAAGTCTGGAATAAAGGCAGGGAGAACATCAGCTTTGCAGTTGCGTGCTGGCCTTGACCCAAGCTGTTATGGGAGGTACTTACAACTTCACTCCTAAACATACTCGTGGGACAACTGCATTCACAAACTTCTCATGGTGCACTGTGGATTACCAGAAGATGCAAGTCTTCTGAGAAACTTCATCTTTCTCTAGACTTATTTAATCACAGCTGACATTGAAGGAATATTTAAAATACATGCCTTATGGCTTTTTCTAGGAAAAAATAAATTAAACCTCAACAGAAGTTTTGCAGCCACACCATGCTGAGGTGGTCAGGGGAAGAGAACTGTATCAGGTGAATGGAGGGCAGCTTCCAAAGCACAATGGAATAAGAAGTATCTCAGGAGGAAATCCAAGGCCTGTGGGATTAATAAATTTAGACAAACTCCATTCCCTACCCATCTCCACAGACTCACTACTATCATTTTCTCTGCACTAACACATGAGAATTCTCCTTGTAATACCTCACTTCCACAATGGATATTAGGCCACCGCAGAGAAGAGCCATTGGACACAATTCCATAGTATGAAAGTCTTAAACACCCTCTAGTATTGGTCAAATGCAGAGTAATTCAGCACAGGTCAAGAGTCTAGATAGGCAGTAGATGTTTTGCTATGTGCCAACAAGGCAAAGATCTTACCCACAGAATTATCACAGAATCATAGAATTATGTGTCTAACAGGAACGCATTAAGAGACAAGTACTCATTTTCTTAACAGAAATGAACGTGTTAGTATGCAGTCAGCAAATGTACATCTATATATTCAGGTTCAAACTTTACCTCAAAACAGAAAGTTTTTCATACAGTTTCTCCCTTAGAAATAGCTCTAATCTAAATAAGGATCAGATCTGGTATGCTCTCCTTCCCCTCCAGAGCCACAGGGTTTTTCAGCTCATTCCCCATATCACAACACGTGCCACCAAATCAACTAAGCAACAACTGGATTTGTCCTTGTTCACAAGAAGACTTCATAAAAGCTGGTTCTGTGGTACTACTAAGAAAAAAAAGGGGTCCAGTTTTAGTGGATGCTCAGGAAGGGCAATTTCTGGTGGTGTTCTTTGTAAGCTGAGCTCTTAGTTTCTTAAAAGCAGTGTTTCTTTGTATTTATAGAAAAGCTGCTGTGCATGCTTTTTTTTTTTTCCTAGAAAGATTGTGGGAGTGCAAGCCATAGATCAAGGTGGATACAGCTCTGTTGGAGACTTTTAGAAGACAAGCTCAATACAATGATCTGTAATCAGTGAATGAAAACAGTGCAGAAGAACAGCAAGCTGATCTTCTATCCAAGAGTTGTTTGTTGTTGAGCGAGATTGTCTATTTTATTTTTATGGTATGTTTCCAGAAATCTAATTCATTAATTCCTTCAAAAGCTTATCCTCAAACAGTTAGAACTGAAAAGATAGCCTTTATGCAATTCATCACCCTAACTTTAAGCCCGTGCGCAAGCTTATTCACAAAGACTTCTTTACTGGGTTTGAGACAACTGAAAAAAAACACAAGAGGACCACTCATTATTCAAACACTTTTCAGATGACAAGTCTCTCCTTTGCACTGGTTTTGCACAGTTATTTGCTCCGATCTTGAAATACGTGTTACTGAAGGAACAGGACAATGAAAGATTAGACCTGGCCTATTGCTTTTGGATAACAAGATGAGATTTTGCTAAAGAGAAATTCTGATTATTTTGTAAGAAACGTAAGTATTCTGCGTTAAACATGATCTTCAGTAGCTAATTCCAATGACTTCACTAAAAATGAAACAGCAAGAAGCGTGCTTCAAACCTGTGACAATTTTTTTGTCTGTAAGATGACACAAAAATGTCCCAACTGTCCCTTCTCTCATTTAAGAAACTTGTGTGAAAGGAAAGAATTTTCCTTGTAAGTAACTTTCAATTCCTCAACATTTTACATTTTATCTGAACACTTCTAACACGAGAAACATTCTTTGCTATGACAGCTCATTCAAATACACAATCTGTCCCGATACATCATCACCACACATTTTATTACTTAATTTACTCCTTCGCTATTAAGATATGGCTGCTTGTGTTAAACAGAGAGAACACAAATACAGAATGATCTAAGATCTACATGAATGATCTAAGAAGAATGATCTACATGAATGATCTAAGAAGATCTACAGAGTGATCTAAGAGACACAGAAATCAATAATAGAGCCTGTAGTCCAACACACTTTGAAAGGTGAAGCTTGGTTTTTCCTTCTGTTCTCGGCTCTTGGTTTCCCTCTTGCATTACACTAGAAGCTTTCATCTTGTGAACTGCTCAGGAAAAGAAAATGCTGGGTGTTCTGGGCTGCTGGAGTGAGAAGGAGGTCTGGTCCATCCTGATGAAAATGGGGCATAAGCTTATTTTGGCCTAACATGCTCCCCGACATACTGCCTGAGAAACGGTGGATTTTTAATGCCACCACGTCACCCCCACACTGTGTTTCATGTTTGCAAGTGAGACAAAGGGATTCTTTTACTGCAGCATTCACTAGTCAGCCAACTTACAGTGGAGCCAGAGCAGAATAGATTCACCCAGATGACAGATCCTGTCAGGATATGATCTCAGTAATAACTTCTGTTTTAAGGAAATCAGAAATGGTGCATCTTTGCCCAGCACATTTTGCTCTCTTTCCCCTGACGTGCTCAGCTTTACTGGCTTTGAGAACCATCCTGACATTTAATTGACACATTCTGTACCATAAGGAAATGTTATTCCTAACTGAAAGCAAAAATAAACTTATTGGCAAGCTGCATTTCCATAGAATTTCCCAGGGAAAGAGAAAATCTGAGACAGGTAAGCCAAGATTCCAGAAGCATCTAGCTTCATTCATCCATTTATTAACATAATGGAAAAGAGCCGCTCTGAGGAGGATTGGAATGTGACAGGTTAGGAAGAACGACAAGTGCAAAGCTCTTCAAATCACTATGCTTGTTCTCATTGTCTTCATCCAAGTCAGATACAATGAGCACGTTGAAGTGCCACACAGTACAGCTGTCTCATCTTGTAGACAAGAAGTCTATTTGAAATGGCACTTGCTTCTTTCATCTCACCTTCTGCAGAGCTGTGACTGTGACAGTTACAGACTTGCTCCAAGTGTGATTCTACCGGGTCCAGAATGTCACATTCACACCATTTTTTCAGCTAGAGATTTCCCTTATCAGTCTTTTTATCACCCCTAGCACCTCACAATAGGATGCAGCCTTCTCCTCTGTCCATTAATTCCTGCCTAGTCACAAACATGGGATTCCCTCATTGAAACAGACAGAAGCCACCTAAGAATTCAAGCATGAGACCGTTTCCTCCAAACTACAGTAATATCAAATAACACACACTTATTAACTGAAGAAGTGAGTTTGCTACAGTCATAACTGCTCTCTCAAGCTTCGATAGGAAGAGTGAAGACACAGTGATAGCCTTACTTTATTTTGGATGACTCTATTCTCACAAGTCAGTGACACCTCTGAAGTACTCAAAAAAAACCCAAAAAAACTAGCAGCTGAAACAGGTATATGAAGATCTGGTCTGTGGAAGGTCTATACAACTTCTTACCCATCGCTACTCATTGAAGCAACAGATTGGTGTTACTCTTACAGTATATACTCTATTATTCATAATATTAACAGCAATTGTTTATGGGCTTCATATATGCCCACTCCGTGAAAAAGAACACATCAGAACAGCACAGCTGGAGCTTTATGAAGAGCAGCGGTCAGGCAAAAGTAGTTCTATCTTTCTAAAAAAACAATCAAGCAACCTTTTTGATATTCTATGCAAAGTTCCTCTCACCAGGAAGCTACACCCTGCGCAGAAAAGTTGAAAAATTAAGCATTTAAGTGACCAGCAACCAAAACACACAAGAACAACAACCTGCTTATTATCATAGTTTAGAGGAGTATTGCTATTGGCTTTTGCACAGCTTGGAACAGTTTGTGTGAAGTGATCAGCAGCTCTCAGTTGAGCTTCCATAAAAGATTAAGAAACAACTTAAACCCTGGACTTAGAGAAAGCTACAGTTGTAACCATCCTCCTGGCCATAGCACTATTCCTCTGTCTAGCAAGATTGTTTTAAACAACAGCGGTAACCCATAATAAACTGAAAACGACCTGCTCTGTTGTACAGGTTGCAACATACTATCATCTATCCCCTCTTTGCTGAAGAAGGTAATGATTATATAGCACTCATTTAAGGTATCCACGTTAAAGAGATATGCTATATGCCAGTGCAATCAAAGGCAGTTTAGGTAATGAAGTTAACACAGAGTGGAACATTTCCCAAAGAAACATTTCATTTGCATGTAATGGAGCTATTTTAAGGTAATCCTGACATTACATTATGATAGCAACATTTGTTGACATTTGCAACATTTCACTGACAAGCCTTCTTGCATTGGGATGAATTCAACGTTTCTTCATATAAGCAATAAATATAATTACATTTATTAAAGGAAGAAAGACAAAAGAATGCTAAACACATGCCATTCTCCCTGTAACGTGCAAGATGAATTGTCTGTCTGAGCAAGTATGCTATAGGACACAATCTTTAGGAGCTCAAGAAATTAATAAGTGAAGCATTTTGAAAGATGGTTTTGCATAGCCACTCCTACACCAAAAGTAGGAATTCAAATACTAGTGTCACTTGCCATTTAACATAAGTGCTTCCTTTGTTTGTTATCAATTACCTCAGATAATTCATTAGCTATGTACATGGACAACAGAGGCCAACAAATCCAAATCCATTAGTGGCAAGCAATTATAAAGATGAAAAGACACCCCTAGATCACCAGTAGAGGGTCTAAAGAAATCCCAGGCAGTAGGAATGACCTCTGGACAGAGAGAAGATGAGAAACCAGTCACTGCAGCTCACCTTGTGCCGGCCACATCTGCTGGCTGCACACGAGAGAAAGACAGGTAGGACAGAGAGCTGCTTGCTTTGTGGTCAAGAGCAGCGATGGAAAGAGCTACACTGGGACACAGACAGCAGTGTTCCCAAGCAGCCTTTCCCTGTAGAGTTCCATTCAAGATAAGAAAGCCTAGAATACAGATACGTGAGCATAACAAGAAGATAGCAAGAGTGCTGCTCTGTCTCACGTTTTCTGGAAACATATCCCTGAGCTTTCTGTGCTACAGCCAACCTGAACAAAGTAACTGGTTCAGTTAAACCTTGGGTTGAAATGTAAGTCCTGAGACATTTTCATTTACACCAGATGACAGGAAGTCTTATAAGCCTTATCAAGGTACAAGCACAGATATGACACTCACTTCCTCAGAAGTTGATTTTCCTTGTGCTCATTAACTGACTTCTTGAACTCTCATCACTGCTGAAACACCCACTGAGTAGTCTCAAGGATGAAACAAAACCCTTATTCCACAGAGCATGTGGGAAAACAACATACTGCATGCACTCTGAAAGAAGATGACATTCTTGATCTCATCCATGTCTTTCAGTTGTATTCCATCTGAAAGCACTAGTTAATTTAACGAAAGTAGAAGCCTGAATTCAGATGGAGAAAATCAAATTGTTGTGTTAGCAGAAGTACATATGGATGTATAAATATGAAATTGTGACCAGGAACAGCAGCCAGGTAGGATGCCTGCTGGCGAAACTGACTAAGAGGATTTTGTTAATTATCTGCCTTTATTGTGTTAAATCTTTTATTTAAATACATCAATTCGTTTGAGAGAAAAAGCATAACTCTTCTGAAGTTGAATCTTTGGTTACCCAAAGTTTTTTTTTTGCTGAACAGACCCAACTGGGGAAAAAAAGCCCATTTCCCAAACAGCCAGAAGTCTCTGTATTTGCAGATCCTTTGACAAGCTGCCAAACAAGTTAGTAATTTTCTAATGATTTGTAATTCCTTCCAGGAGACACTTAGCCACATAATTGGCAGAATAAAAGCAAGCAAGCTATCAGTTACCATGCTTATCAAATGTCAGTTGTACTTTGTTGTAATTGATATCTAATCAACACACAATCACATGTTGTTTGATGCCAATTAAATATCTAAGTAGTTCTTTCAACATTATTACCCTAATAAGATGGTAATTGTACACTCGATGCTTCAGTAATATTTGAGATAAGACGCCACGGACCATATCCAGCTCCCTTCCATTGAAGAAGTCACATGCTGCTAGACATCAACATTTAATTACTAATAACTGCCTCAGTAGATCCAAGGAAGACACTTAGGAAATGGTTGCTATAAACAAACAAGATGATTTCATTTGAAACCTTGTACTTCACATTTAAGATGAGAACTTGCATTAAATATAGAATATACACAGTGACTGGCTTTGACAGTTTCCTTTCAAAATAATACTATCAGTAGCTCACATGCCTGGAAGAAGTTGCAAGAGAAAGTAATGCATATCAAAAAACATATAGTCCTGTTCAGCCTTTAGCATCTCCTTTCATTACAAGTTTTTTTTTTTTTAAAAAATTAAAAGCATTCATCATGAAAGGAAGAAAAAAGGAGAAATACCCTGTGAGTGCCAGAAGACCTGGATTCTATTGGTATGAGGAAGGCACAATCTACACCAGCAATGCTCCCCACTACCCAAGGTGAAATGACTTGCCTGTAGAGCTACTCACTGTTCCTTCATATTGTCCTGCCTTCCCCTCCCATTGTTTTTCAGTGTACCATTCTGCATCTACCTCAAAATGAAAAATATCAAATTATTGAATCTGTGGATTGTTTTTTGAATATTAATTCTAAAATTGCTTCTTCACATACTGCTCTCCAATCTTGATTGAGTATAAGATATGAACAGAAGTCATTAGAACTTAAGACAAACTGCAGGCCAAGACTGCTACCAAATCAGACTACTCAGCTCCATTTTATCAGTCACCTGGCTGATAATCAGCAAGGATTAGTATCAAAACAGCAGGAAGAATAATTACAGATCACAGAAAAGATCTTCTCAGTAGTGTGATAGTACATCTGGAAAGAAACCAAGTATTGATCTGATTTAATGTCAAGACCGATCTCCTTCTATAAGAACAAGGCTGTGAATATCTGCACTGGAAATGCCTCAGGTAAGGCAGAGATCAACAACTCCACATTTAACTCCACAACGAGGCCTTGCTGTACACCCCCTCCTCCAACCAGGAAAGCCTACCTAGTGGTACATGTCGTGTCTTGCTCAAATGAACACAAGAAGTTTTCTGAGAAGAGGAAAGTTTTGCTGCTGCTCAGCTTCAGAAGGTTCTTGCGACTTCAGGACATACTGTCCAAATAGTAACCCAGAGTAGTTTCACCTGTCTTGTAATTGAAATGGCTTGAAAAAAACATGATCCAAAAAACCTCAACCTTAGTCTGAGAGGAAAACAACATAAAAATCAAAGCAGCATTAAAAATACTCACTACTTTCCCTGAGGACAA
The DNA here is from genome assembly GCA_035772895.1 of Perdix hodgsoniae. Taxonomy (NCBI): domain Eukaryota; kingdom Metazoa; phylum Chordata; class Aves; order Galliformes; family Phasianidae; genus Perdix; species Perdix hodgsoniae. The sequence continues at coordinate 3,568,897 of JAPSGF010000046.1, read as the reverse complement.
AGTGAAGTAGAGATATGCTTAGAGTATGATTTATTTTTTTTTTTTAAACTTTCTTACAGGATCAAATCTGTATCACAGGTTTGTTATGCATAAGAGAACTTAACTGTCACAGCAAAGCTGCTTTCTAAAGGATGCATGCCCTCTCTGCTTTGTAAAACAAAACACAGCCACACACAGAAAAAAAAAACCACAAAACAGTGTCCATATCCTTCTCGATTGGCCATTAACAGCAGTTCGACAGCTGCACGATGAATTGCCATTTTAGTAGAGTGCTACGCTTTGGCTCCTTGACCTACTCCAAGGGAACTATTATTACATGATCGATGGACCCTTTACTCAAAATACGAAGAAAGAGTAGTTTGATTTATCCTCTCTCCAGCTGCCCACCAATTGCCCCAAGCACAATCATGAAATTACTATTGCCATGAAGGCCACTATTTCTTCCCCAGCCTAGAGTTTTAATTGAGAAGAGAACTTTCAGAATCTTTAATGTAATTCTTACACTGTTGTAAGAATTATTGACTTATCCTACAAACCTAGATTCAATGTGAACATTTTATTATAGCAGTTGGGGTTGAAGGCAAGAAGCCAAACAGGAATGAAGTCCATTTCATCTACCTAGCCTTTATGAACGCTAGTACATCCTCTTTGGAAAAAGGAAACTTCGGTTCAATTCCCTACCCTAGCTGAGGGATTGGAAACCCACACCTCACATTAGAATCATAGAATGTCTCAGCAGGGACTCCAGGGATCATCAGGTTCTTTCTCCTCCCATTACTTTTCGGAGTATCATTTTATATCTACCTCAAAATGAAAAAACATCAGGGACGAATTTGTGGTTTGTTTTTGAAAATGAATACTAAAAATTCTTCTTCACATACAGCTCTACAATCTTGATTTAATATAAAGCAGGGACACCAACCTCCAGATCTAGTACTAGGATTTAGAGTTCTGGTACCTGGTATTAGGCTGGGGTTAATCTTCCAGATGCAAGTTAGTCAGTGCACAGAGTGAAGGTGGAAAACCTCTGCATGCACACCTGTGTCAATCAGTTTTAAGTAAAGAGGGCAGGTTTGCTTCCTGTGGAAGTTGTTACAAGAAAGAACTTATTCGGCAATTTGTGTGAGAGAAGACTCAGGATGGGCCAAAAACTCAGCTAGGTAAAGAGACAAGTATTGATGCATATTCAATATAATCAGTAAAGAAGTAGATGCTTGGGATGTTCTATGATTCTATGCTATAGTGGGCACTAAATTCCTGGAAAAAAAAACAAAAACAAAACAGTTAACAACTCCCCTCCTCCCAAGACGTCTCACTGGTCAACTGATGCCTGCTTGCCTCTATACCAGTCCGTAGAACCACATTTTGGGGTACCTAGCCATCCCCTTGCCCTGTTACAAGAACAACAGATAGCATGTCCAAGGAACCAACCTCTGCTCTGAAGGCCAATCAGACCCAACTCCTTTACTGGCTCCAGTCCTGAAAATGGCATTTAATACCACTGAGCATACCTTGGGAAATGCATCCTTCACTCACTACCGACCTGAACTAAATCAGTGACTTAAGGCAAAAGGCTCATGCGTTTTACTGCCAGTCTAGGAGTCACCAGACCTCACCGCACAACATTTCTCAAATGAAGACTGAATGATTTTGCTGGAGGCAAAACACTGAATTACTTTAAAACTCTGTCTATGCACATTTCCCAATGAACCAGAATAATTCCTGACTTTTCTACTTAAGGCTGCTAGGCAATCTACCTGAAAACGAAGAGATTCAAAGCTAATTTTTCACCTTAGATTGAAATAAAAAATAAGCATCTTACAATAAGTGTTTGTTTCAACAAGCTTTTCAGGGTTAATAGGAAATGGCTAGGCAACAAACAAAAAAAAACAGCTGTATCTTTAAAACCAAGTAGTCATCATAGATTCAAGGCTTACAGGTCACTGTGTCCATAATCAGAATAGCTGAGCTCTTACCACTCCCTTTGTTTACTAAATGTACCAGTAAACTGCTTCACATGGCCCTGGAGGTGGCTTAAATGTTACTATGAAATGCACGGATATGGCATTAAATCTCTCAAACACAGAATATTTGTAACCTACTATTACAAAAACACACGGCTTGTTTTCCTCACTTCTCCCCACTTACATCAATAACTATGACAACCGTTGAGCTCCATCAGATGGAGGGAAGGATCTCAGCACTAAATCTGAGTACATTAACTCTTACCCAGTTCCTCAGTCCATTAAAGCTCTCCGACATATCTTTAACCAACAAGAAAGCCCAAGAGAGATTTAGCATTAAGCAAATTTAACCTTTTAACTATTTAACTTTTGGTAAGTTTACCAAATCAGGATTTAAATTTGTATTGATTCAAGTCTCACTTCACTTAGTTAAGGCTTCGACTCTCTGTCTGACCCTTCCTTGGTATATACATATTTTTCAATTAGATAGGCTAGGAAGTGGTTGAGCAGAACTTTATTTTCCCCTCACCGCAGTCATTCACAACATACAGTCACCACCTGGTGGCATAAAACAGGCAAACCTGTGAGGTACAGTGCACATTAGATGGCAGGAGCCTTGCAGCTCACCATGCTCTCCAGACTTAGGGCTGCACAGATTGCAGTAGCTCAGCACAGCAGGTCACTGCAGTGCAAAAGCAGGTTTGGGTCCATATTCAGCTGAGCAGTATGCACAGGTTTTGATTTCATCCAAAGTCTCTTTTCCACTTCTTACAATGCTATGCATTATGTGAAATTGCCAAAACAAGAAGGTTCTGAAAATAGCTGGAAGTTGTGGTCTTCATTTTGAAACTGCTTTATTTTTGTTTTTTTCCCCCCATGACATGTCTGCAACAGAGGCCATCTTTGTAGGACAGAACAAATGCACCACATTGTAAGACACCAAGACTGTACTTTAGAACAACTTGGCTGCTTTGACAGTAGCAGTTGCTGCTTCTATGTAAGGAGAGGCAACAAGCAGAACAGATTAACCTGTCCAGACAGGGGCAGACAGCACAGAATGGCCAGGGTTGGAAGGGACCTCAAGGATCATGAATCTCCAACCCCCCTGCCACATGCAAGGCCACCAACTTCCCCATTTAATGCTAGACCAGGCTGCCCAGGGCCCCATCCAACCTGCCTGCTGTCATCACTGCCATGCTCTGGCCAACATTTGGTTATGCTCAAGTACAACAAACAACACTGCGCAGCTGTCATTCGCTGGGACTGTCACAAAACTAGAAAGCACCTCCACAAGCTCTTCCAACAGAGGAAACATGAAATTGTCAAATTGACTTAATGATACAGCTTCTATGCATTGCTTTGGGAACAGTATCTTACACCCTGCTCTGCATTCCTCTCCATGCACAGGGTTTGGTAGAGGTCATGGGTACTGATAACTCTGCTTACTACAGAGCACATTACCTGGAAACCTTATCTGCTGCCAGATGATACTGTGCATACTACAGCTTTTTGCATAGTCATTTTGGGGAGTGGCAGGGTGGAAGTGCTTTCAGCCACTCTCAAGCAAGACCAAGGAGTAGGGTGCCAGTCCAGTGGCCAACATCAGTTTTAGTTAAGTCTGATAACACCAGGGAATTTGAAATGGCTATATACTTCCACAATTAATGGAGGTGTGGCCAGCAGAGAAGGCAGCTCCCCGCAATTACCCTCTGAAAGGCCATGACATGAGAGGCTCATGTCCTCATGACCTGCAACAGAGCCTGTGCAGGAGGCCCATTAATGACTCCCAACAACAGAAGCTTTAGATATTACCAGGAACTCCAAATCAAAGTCATAGCCCATATGGAAATCTGATTCAAGTTCCGCTGACTGTAGAGCTATTTTATCAGCTGTGCCTGCAGCACACTGACTAACCCTTTCAGATTTATCATCTATATTTCAAATTGGATTTCAGATAAAAACCACTTCCTCAAAATTCAATCTTTATTTTCTTTTCTGCTCCCTGCTTCAAACAAAGCAGGGTGTTGGTGAGGTGAGATTTCTGACTTGAACAGGGTTTGGTTTATAGTCAGGCTTTACTTTGGTGTGGTCATTAACAGTTTGGGGATTGAATAACAAACACAAAGCACCTCTTACCCCATCTCACAACATTTCTGCTTAAATTTGGTGGAACAGACAAACGTATTGCCATACATTTACAACCTACTTCCAGTGAAAAACTCCTGATCTTTACCAATCTTGAGGGAGCCTAGATGTATCTGATTCAACACTTTCCATGCTTGACTAGAAAGCTTGCTAAATGATGACTTAAAGAGTTCACAGCCCCTGTCAGCTCTGGGAGTAAGCATTTGAATCAGACTGGGCTTAGCTTGGCTTGTTGTTTTTTTTTCCTCCCGTGCAGCAATAGCTAGCAAAAGCCATGTTTGAACCATCAGTCATCTGCATTATCATACTGTTTACAAACATGCAATTTACAACAGTGAAAATAGCTTCCTTTATTGCTATGTATGTGAGTAATAAAACAGCCATAAAGTGAGTCTACGTACTATGTCAGCATACTGAAATGTAATGGCATTTCCAGGTTTCCAATATAAACCATTACTAGTTATTATTCCCTTCTCAGAAATGTAGCATGATACACCAACTCTTCTTTTTATGATTAAATCTACTTCTAAAAATATTACAGCTATTTAAAACCTCTTTAGGACAAAAGACTAAAGACCAAATTGAATTCCATGACAAAGGAGTCTGGCAATTTTTACACTACTGCTGCTACAAAAGGAAGACTTCAACATTAAAATAAAAATAGCAGTAGTAACCAAAAGGAAGGAGACACCCTACACATATGAAAAATGACATGTCAAAACCAACTCCGGAAATTTTGATTGCATCCAAGTTTCACACAGTAGTATTTCACTTGCAACCTTTTCAGGGCATTCCTCTGAAGGGCTGGCTAAACAGCTTTTTCACATTTTTGATTTTAAACTAGCTGTCTCCCCGTATTAACACTCCCCTTTTAGCACACGGTTCATTATCCTTTCTCTCATCTCGAGGCAGTACTAAACCCAAGACACTAGAAAGACTCAGATCAACACTTCAAATTCCAATCTGATCACAAATGGCTGTTTGCCAGACTCACACCTTCATTAAATGCTCAATCACAGTGGAGTTTGAAAACATAACACTGCTCAAGAAATTTTCTTGCATTTGTGGAACTGCTAAAGATTAGTAGTTTCTCTAAGTATCTGGTAATGGCACTTCTGAAGTCTCATTGCTAGGGTCACAGCCTCTGTTTTTCATGCAACATTGCTTCCATGTATGAAATATTTCTTCACAATAAATATTTGGGCATTGGTATTTCCACGCTGAGTTTTCACTTTCTTGATCAGTTCCATCTTTTACATTAATGAGACTTAAGCATTCATTCTGTTAGTGCTAATAGATATGCCAGACTACATTTGCCAAGTTACTGTATTATCTCTGAAGGGATTCCTCTTGTGTACAGAAATAAGCATCTAAAAACACTGTGAGACAGAGATTTTATTTTACATACTGATGAATCATAACCACATGGAACAACACAGTTCTAGAACAACAATCAGTAATAGAAACATTGCAAAAGCCCTCATGATCATAAGATGATGTAGGACTTCATCCTGAGAGTGGTGGAGAAGTAAGACAGGTGGATATAGCACTAAGTACCCAGGACTGCTGTAGACTTTTCTAAAATCTTTCAACACATTAGCTTTTTCAAAACTAGTTTCACTGAAACAACCATGTGACTTGGTAACTATCAAAGACGTTTCCTGTTCTTGTCTCTTCTGCCCCCATTTAATTATTAAAATATTAGACTGAGTACAACACTGCGCCTGTAATACACATAAACTTACTGTTCAGGCTGAGAAAGTGAAGGTGAAAGGGCAGCTTTGATTCCACCTTTTCCCAGCTTGCATAGGCTAGCTTATATGGACTGTTCTAATAGGAATTGCTTTTGTTTAAGCCACAAAAATTTACCAAAGTGAGGAAGCATCACTTGCAATTGGCTTAATCACTGGGATGAAATCCACATCGGTACCTTTTGATGGATGGTAACAGAAACATGACCTAAACAGCACAAGGCTTATTTAAAAAACACTTTTTCCAAAATGAAATCTTATCTTCTCACCTTACAATCCCAGATCTCACAGTACTACTGATTGTAGTCCCACAGCTTGACGAGAGGTCAGCCATGTCACTTGTTAGAGATGTGAGCTGAAGCACATGTGCCCTGTTTCTCCAGCAACCACCTCTTAATCCTTAACTAGTACATCTCCACTTAAACTTAATTTAAAAATCTACAGCCACAAGGGAGAAGAACAGCAAAAGAATCCTGTGGCTAACCTTGATTTTCTTACACAGCTATGAGGTACTCAATAGATGTGTAATTGTGTTTGCCATCCGATGCACAACAGACAACACAGTGACAGCTGTGTGACACTGACCTCAGCAGCACAGAGGACTATGATCCTAAACAGCTTGAGTTACAGAAGAGAAAAAGGTTTGAGGCAGCAAAGCTCAGGAGAGCATTAACGCTGACACCCAATGCAATTTTAAGAACTCAAATGCTGTTTTTGCACCTGAACTACAACTACCCCACTTTTTCATATTTTCAGTGCATAACATTCCCCTTCTGTCGCAAAAAAGGGTATTTTCTCATATTTATTACTGTTTCTGTGCCTAACATCCAATCATGACCAACTTCCTCAGCAGCATCCCTGAGGTAAAAAAACTGAGGTAAATCACACGCTGCTCAAACTGGGCCAGACTCCCAAGCTGCACTTGGCATTGCTGCAGCCCCTCACCACAGCCTGCTCGCCCAGGAGCGACAGCATTTACGTCATACAATTTGCTGCCAGCCTGCCCAGGCACCAAGAAAAGAAAACATATGGGCTGAAGGTTCGACCTCTCCTCTTTACCTGGATCTGCTCACTGTCCTTTCCACACATGCTGTGCTCCAGCCCTCCCGCTCCCTCAGGGAGGTCAGGTGCTGCCGGAAGCAGCAGCAGGAGGCACCAGGCACCAGCTGCAGCCCCACAGCCATCCCAGTGATGGGAAATGGTGCCTGGCATGCCCAGTGCCACCCAGCAGGCACCACACGGAGCCTGCATTACAGGGACAGCCCAGCAAAGCACCTGGCACATGCACAGACATCATCCTGTTGGTGTCTGCAGGTGATGCTCACCTTTCCCATACAGGAGCCAGTAATACCTCAAAGAATTGCTGTGCTTTGGGCTGCAATTGGGCCCACAGAGTGTTGACTCCCTCTGTGATGACCTTTCTTCTTTTCCCAGACAGAAAAAAACAAATAAAAACTTTAAAGAAAAACTCCATGGTTCATTTTAATCAGGGATCCCAAACATTAATGGAAGGCCTACTGTTGAGCAGTATGCCAACTTGAATGCTAATTGTATACAGGCAGTGACAAAAAAAAAATCTCAGTCACCACACAACTGAGCTGTGGAGCTCTCTACACAAGTGATAAGGACTAGAGAACTCTGATTCAATTTCAGGGGCTTAGTATATACCTCTTTTCTTTGTGCCTCTTACTTCTCCTTAGCAATACCCATGGTCCGTACCTACCCAAGGAGATCACTGCCATCAGCACTCCTTCAGGCAGCTGCTAGAACCTCATCACAGAACTGCACACAACTGGAGCTAAATATGATAAATCTCAGCTAACACCAAGCCTCTCTCAGAACAAAATGGCTACAAGCTGCCAGGCATCACAAGCCTATTTAAATGCAGATTTGGCATATCTGCTATGCTTAAATATCCTTGTATTTTTAAAGCAGACTCACTGGGAAGCCTTGTCTTCTCTGTACCCAATCCGTGTTTTATTCATGTTAAAAAAAATAACCCACCATGGAAAAACTGAGATGGGGGGGTTAGGGGAGTTGTTTGGCTTGCTTTTTTTTTTTTTTTTTTTTGAAGTTTACTACAGGGAAACCAAAATAAATGTTTACAAATTACATTTTCCACAGGAAATAGCATAAACACAAAGCACTTAAAAAAATAAAAGGCTAAGCAACGTGCAATAAACACTAGTCATCATTTCCCAAGCAAAAGGACTCCTTGGCTTAGTGTAGAATGAGATCTTCATGAAAACTGTACTCTGGATACCAAAACTAGTCTTCAGCATCTTGAGCTTTTATCTAGAAATACTGTAGTTTAACTGCTTAAATTTGACCAAGTGCATTTCCCCTTGCACACAAATCCAAGGTCACTGAAATGGGAAGTGTGCTTACTTATGTGATATTCTGCCAAGATAGTAACATATCATGACTGCACTATGAACCAGAAAACATCATAAGTCATTAGGAATCATGTCAGCCTGAATACCCCAACACCACAGAAATGAAGAGAATCTAAAGATAATTGCATGGCTTCCACCACACTTCCTATATACAACAGTACCACCCTTTCACTTCACTTGTTTGCACTCTTCTTCTAAACATTTCCCAGCATTACCACCAACAAGACCACTTTAATGACAGTCACAGAACATTAGCTGCTGGGATTAACCAAATCTCATCACTGTACTTATTAGGGAATTTATTAGTAGTGAAATACTGTAAATGAGACATACGAATTGCATGCCAATGAAGTTTTACTGCCAACATTTTTCACTGTTATTGAACCACACCTTCCACTATTAAGGCTGTGTCCACTTATAAAATATATGGGCACACAGCAGCACTTGAACTCTGAGCAAGCCATCTTGGGCCCTCATAACTGCTCCAAGAGCTCTGAATGGGCAAGACAAAGAACACCCTGGCTTCCAGTCAGCTCTATTTTTAGTGCAGTTATGGAGATAAAATTACTCTGGAAACTATTTTCCTGACTTTGGTCAAATAGATGCTTAACGTCATCTCAATAATAATACAGAATTCAATGGGAAAGATGGGCATGAATCAACAAACCATTTGCATAACATTTTGGAGAAATTTTATAACAGAGGAGAAGAGTATGCACTAGGACTGAAGCCATGACCCATTTCTCCAAGGCTCTCACCATTGTCTATTCCTTGCACAGAATGGATTTCAGACTCCATGAATTCCACCTGCTGTTCAGTTGACCACCGGCTGTAAATAAATAACCTGTATGCAAAAAGCCCAGACTGTAGCTTTTCCTATTAAAATTCTTATTACTGTAGCAGCCCACACTTGAAATAAAGTTTATTTTTTAAACTTGTTTTATTGCTTTAAGCTATATATATAAGTATGTTACATATATATGCACATACAACATACCTTTCCCCGCTCCTGAGCCAATAGATTCAATGTCCTAGGCAAATTACAGCAAAATCTTTTCCTAGCAGGATCTTACCTGACCAAGAGTACCCAACCCATTTAATCCACCACCAGAACAAACAATTACAGAATGGCTAACCAAGAAGCCATATTTAACCTTTTAAACAAGACAGTTTCAGCTATTTCACTATTTCAAATATTAGAGAAGGTAAAGAAGTGAACCCTCAAAAACAAATTAAAACACTCAGTATTGCTTTCATGTGCTTTAAAAGAAATAATTCAAAGAGAAAACGTTCTTCCTTATGTTTCAGTGAATCATCTGCACCTTTTACTCATTAAAGAAGAACAAAAAAAGTATCACAGATTTAATAGTATGTGACACTTATCTAAGCAGCAAAACAAAGCTTCATCACTTTACAACATGCTGAAGATTAAATTCTTTCTTGAGATGCTTGTTTATTAAAGAAGCCTTCCTCTCAGCGCTGTCACAGACCGCAATTATATCACATAGCAAATCCATGTGCAAGTCCCATTCCGGTATTTCTTAACTCCTTGCAGGAAAGAAACCAGGTTGGTAACCCCCTATTCTTTGTCTTGTGAGATGCTACTTCCTGTTAGACACTTTCAGAATGACTCAAAATATGCAGGGAATTAACACAGGGCCTTGGTCACCTACATATACCTCATGAGCAGCATAACTACATCTTCACCAACAGTGCAAAGAGAGCCCTTTGGTATTTCATACGAATTAACTACCAGGAAAGAAAGAATCTTTTTCTCTCTAATGTGAGTTACATCTCTAAAGCATTTCACATGGTGCACGAATCAGGAGCTGTGATACCAGAGTACATAGAAAGATGTTAAAATCTAAGAATTGGTAGTGACAACTGGCAAGATAAGCAAATAGTATCTTGTTTGGGATGGACATAGCAATTTAGGTAGATGCAGAAATCAACATGCAGGCAAAAGAACAGGTAAGCCATTGATTTAAGCTGTATAATGCTACCTCAAATCTATTTCTGGTACTGCTTAATGCTGCTATTTGCACAAAAAAAAAATGGACAAATATTTCCACTTTTCATTCCCAAGATCTTTTCAGAAGCAAAGCAACTAGAAATTTTTGTATGTATTAGTAGTCCTGTACAGTAAGTGAGACCCCTTCATTGTCAGCAAGAGAGACATTGATTTGAGAGCAAATTGAATCTTCTAATGTATGTTAGCAGTTTTATTCAGCGATTCCCTTTATTCATTTTAGCTATTGAAGAGATGTCTCGATATTTCCTGTAGAAAGGTAAGGAAGTGTCTGTTCTGTTAGGGAATTCTGTTGTGGAATCAAGACTGTAAAATTGCATTGTTACAACTGCTTACATAAGTCATTCATTTCATTATACAACCTTAAGGTGGCAATCAATTTTTTATTTACTTTAAACATTGTGGAGATAATTGACAGTACTTAAAATATTTCCTTGCATTTTTATTGCATCTGATTACTCTCAAGTTTATTCAGTTTATTTCAGTTGCATTACTTTGGCTCATTCTAGAAAGACAGACCTGACATCAACTTCTGTTAGGTTGGTAGCAATCTGAAAACACAAGTGCTGGAGCAGCAGGGGAAAGGAGATGAGATATTCTTTTAGTGAGAATGGGAGACAAAGAGCAGCTTAAAAAAAAAAAACTTCCAAGAACACACACTGCACCCCAGGCTCTTTCAGAATGCTTTCACGTTCCTAAATGTCTGTCCCTACACAGCTGTCCTTGGTCTTTTAAATTTTACCTTAGGAGGAATAACACAGATAATCTTTTCTTTCCTGAAGATTGCTGTGGGAGAAGAGGTAACTGATTGCAAATCTTTCAGCAATCATTTTCTGTCCTCTTGCCTTCCTTAATTTGAATCTGCATCATCAAGAAGGTATATGTCCAGGATGCATCAAGCTGATAATTCATCATTTTCTCTTACACAACAAACCCACAACACATCCTGGCAGAGATTCCCTTGAGCCTTTAGAGGGCAGGAAAGCGGCTGTGCTTTCCTCCATGCTCTGCCCTGACACTCCAGAGACTGCCCATGCAGCTCTGGGAGCCCTTCAGCTCTGGCACAAGCTCTTAGGCCTGGCTCACGGGGCACTGTCCCTAAATACAGCACTGTCCTATTTCAAATCAGGCATCCCCTCTAGATTTTCTCCACAGCTTAATTCTCCTGATGGTTGAATTACTAGGCAAGTACTCTAACTTTCATGTAAAAAACAAACAGCACAAGAAACCTGATGATTTCTCTATTCTGTAACTTCAGACTCCAAGTTTCCTAATTCAACACTATTTGATACAGCTGTTACATGCCTGAGGAAGACTCTTACACAGCAGTTGCTCAAGGACCTTTAGGCACTACACCAATACAAATACCATCACTCTGACAGTCACAGAAAGGCCAATATCTAGATCCTCATCTACAATTTAGGTATCACTTATTAGGTTACTGCTTCTCCCTTTCCATCTCCTCACATTCCCATTTCTATTCCATTTGGATGGACTATCACACAAAAAGCCTCTACCTCTGAAGCTGTTCATTGTATTTCCTCCACTTGAACCTAGTACAAAATCTTCTTCACTGCCAGGGCAGCGATTAAAACAACAACCAACCTCAAAAGCTTCACGATATACAAGAACAGTCCTATGAACAAGGAGATGATACAGTGACTTCAGAGACCTGATACTTTTAACTTTTGCTACACTACCTCTTCAAACATTCCCTTTACAAGGTGAACCAGGGGAATGCCTCATGGACTGGCACCTGGACAGACGTACACTTTCATTTATGTTCAAGGTTACTTTTAAGAAAGCATTACATTTTTTTCTTTTGTAACAAAGCTGTCAGAGTACTTCAGGTACTTCATCTGCAAATTATGAGTTACAACTCAATTGCCAATAGTGGAAATGACAAACTTCACTTAAGAACGTAAGCATCCCTTTCTTACACTGAGAGAATATCACAAATGAGCCATTACAGAAAACGCTTAGCAAGCCAAGTACTGCCAAGTACACACTATTTGGGAGCTTGTTTTCCTCCCTGAGGATCATAAATTAGTGACAACCTGTAGTACTCCAGTTTAACTGGAAGATTTGTATTTCTATTAGAGCAAACGTCAATTTCCTTGTACTTCACTTGCTAACCTCTTCTATTATTACTCAGAATGTATCTCCAAATCTCCGCACACACACCACACACACAAAAGATCTAATATGATATAAGCAGATAGTGTGCTAGCATTTACTTCTTCAGCACTCCTGTCTGCTTCAGAAGCAGCTAATAGGGGAGGCACTTGAAGATCACCAGCCCCAGTTTGCCTACAGAGACCATGACGTAAAGCTCAAAAACAGGTCATCACTGCAACAGCTTCTGCTCTCCCCACAGAAAGCTGCCCAAGCATATTTTTTGATTATAAGCACTAGTACAGCATTTGGTAAAGAAAAGCAAAAGATGGTTTATGGCACCACAGCTACTGCCATACATACAGCACTTTCCCTCACTCTAGTAGTGCTAGAAATAGCAGCAATTTGTGGCACGCTCACTGCTCTACAGTTGTACTGCTGTTGGGGACAACTCCCATGAGGGAAAGAACAGCTAACAGGTAAGAGGAGAGGGACTACACCTACGTAGCATGCCACATATTGGAAATTAACGTGGGCCTTCACAGTAATAAATCAAAACAGAAGCTCTCAGATCTTCTTGAAACCATCTAGACTCCCTTCTTATAGAATCTAACAAATCAACAGAGCAGCAGCCTTTAGCATTAGCTTTTTCCCTCTACTACTTAAAGTAGATCTTACCCCCTTAAGAAGTTAGTCCTTAGACACCTAGGCTCTCTTATAATGCTTTATAGTCTTTTACTCAAACACCATATAGAATAAAACTCTCAGTTCCACAAGCCAATACTCACCCCTTCACAGTCACCTTCCAGCAGTAGTTTTCAGTGAGGAGCTTTATTGATCTTTTTTCCTCCCCCTCAATCAACACCTAATGATTCCTTCACCCGACAGCTGCTGTTTGTTGCCCCATGTTTTTGCCAAAAAGGACCAGACCAATTTGTATCAGTTAATTCATAATTAACTAAAAATGGGAGATCTATTGCATCCGCTGCAGTAATACTACATTCTTCTCAAGGTAACTTCAAGTTATGCTTATAGCCCATCACGCAGTATGATAGAAGACATCTTTAAGAATGAACTAAGACACCCAACATATTGTCCTAGATCCTACTGCAGACCTACTCAAGAATAAAAAAAGAAAATCATTTGTCTAAACTCAACCAGCTGTAATTAATTTTAGTAGATTAGAAAGATCAGAATCAGCATACCAATTTTTTCTCTCGTCTGTTTTACAGATTACTTCACCTGTTTAATCTGACTGAGAAGCAATGTTTTTATTGCCACTCTTAATATGTTTCAATTAATTACTTAAAACACTGCTAATCCAAGTTTGGTCCTTTATCTGTATTTACTTTGAATGTTATTAAAAGCCTTAAGTTTAATGCCTTGGTGATATTCTTAGAGAACTGCACAGAGATGGCTGGCTAACACAAGCTCCTGGAAAAATTGGAGACGGGTCTAGCAGCTTCTCAGGAGATGACAAAGAGGAGGTGGGAGAGTATTGTTATGACTTCTGGTGCCACTGAAACAGCATGTGGCAAAAGCTGTAGAAAAGTCTGCAAAGGAAAAGGAATACATACCTCCCAGTACTAACAGTTGTCCACCACAGATCAGGAAGATGTATCTGAAATCACAGAATGGCCAGGGTTGGAAAAGACCTCAAGGATCATGAACCTCCAACCCCCTGCCACAGGCAGGGCCACCAACCTCCCCATTTAATACCAGACCAGGCTGCCCAGGAGCCCATCCAACCTGGCCTTGAACACCTCCAGGGATGGGGCATCTACAACCTCTCTGGGCAGCTGTTCCAGCACCTCACCACTCTCTCTGTAAAGAATTTCCCCCTGACATCCAACCTAAATCTCCCCTCCCTCAACTTAAAACAATTTCCCCTTGTCCTGTAGTTATCAACCCTTTCAAAGAGTTGATTCCCCTCCTGTTTGTAGCCTCCCTTTAGGTACTAGAAGGCTGAAATGAGGTCACCCCACAGCCTTCTTTTCTCCAGGCTGAACAAACTCAGCTCCCTCAGCCTGTCTTCACAGGGGAGGTGCTCCAGTCCCCTGATCATCTTTGTAGCTCTTCTCTGGACCCTCTCCAACAGCTCCCTGTCTTTTTGTACTGGCAGCTTCACACTTGAACGCAGTATTCCAGATGGGGCCCCACAAGAGCAGAGGGGAACAATCACCTACCTGTCCCTGCTGGCCACCCCTCTTTTGATGGAGCCCAGGATACCATTTGCCTTCCGAGCCACAAGGGCACACTGCTGGCTCATGTTAAGTTTTTCATCTATCAAGATCCCCAGATTGTCCACAGGGCTGCTCTCAAGGACCGCTCCCTTCCAGTCTGTATGGATGCCTGGGAATCCTCTGGCCCAAGTGCAAAACTCTGCACTTTGCCATATTGAACCTCATCAGATTCACCTGGGCCCACCTTTCTAGCCTCTCGAGGTCCCTCTGAACGGTATCCCTTCCTTCTGCCATGTTGACTGCACCACTCAGCTTGGTGTCGTCAGCAAACTTGCTGAGGGTGCACTTGATTCCATCATCAATGTCACTGATACAGATGCACCAGTCCCAAGACAGACCCCTGGGGGATGCCGCTCATTAGCAGCCTCGAGCTGGACATAGAGCCATTAATGACCACCTTCTGTCTGCAGCCTTTCAACCAGTTTCTTATCCATCGAGTGGTCCACCCATCAAATCCACATCCCATCAATCTGGAGATAAGGATGTGGTGGGGGACTGTGTCAAAGGCCTTGCTCAAGTCCGGGTAAATGACATTGGTCTCCTTTCCCTTGTCCACCAATGTCATCATTCCATCACAGAAGGCCTCCAGATTGGTCAAGCATGACCTTCCCCTGGTGAAGCCGTGCTGGCTGTCTCAGATTACATGCCCGTTCCTCATGTGATCAAGCACGTCACCCAGGATGATCTGTTCCATGATCTTCCCAGGCACAGAGGTGAGACTCACTGGCCTGTAGTTCCCTGAGTCCTTCTTGCTTCCTTTCTTGTAAATGGGAGTGACGTGACCCTTCCTCCAGTCATCCAGGACATCACCTGACAGCCACAACTTTTCAAATATGATGGAGAGCGGCTCGGCAACCACCTCAGCCAGCTCCTTCAAAACCCTGGGATGCACGCCATCTGGCCCCATAGACTTGAACACACTCAGTCTCATGAGGCGGTCTTGGACCTGCTCTCTCCTCACAGCTGGGGGGGATTTACTACCCCGGTCCCCACCTAGAGGTTTAGGAATGTAGGGCTCAGGGACATGAGAAGTACTGGAATCCCAGCCAGCATTGAAGAGGGAGGCAAAGAACTCATTCAGTACCTCAGCCTTCTCTTTGTCCGTTGAAGCAAGTTCTCCTTTTATAATTACTAAAGGAGGTACACTCACTTTAGCCTGTCTCTTCTGGACAATGTATCTGTAGAAAGCCTTCCTATTATTTTTCACATCCCTCGCCAAGTTCAGTTCCGCCTGCGCCTTGGCAGACTTGATGTCTGCAAGTCCAGATGGCATCCCCGTATACTTTCCAGGTAACACACCCTTGTTTCCAGAGCTTGTATGCACCTTTCTTCACCCTCAGCACACCCAGCAGGTCCTTACTGAGCCATGCTGGCTTCCTACCTCTTCTGCCCACTTTCTTGTTCAGAGGGATGGAGAGTTCTTGCATTCTCAGGAAGGCATCCTTGATGAGTAGCCAGCTCTCCTCAACATCTTTGTTTTTGAAGACAGCATCCCAGGGGATCTTGGCCAAGAGTTCATAGAACAGCTTAAAGTTTGCTCTTCCAAAGTTCAGGGTCCTGATGCCGCTCTTCGCTAGGCCCACAGGGCATGGTCACTGCAACCCGGGCTGCCTCCAACCTTAACATCATTGATGATTTCCTCCACACTGGCAAGCAACAGGTCCAGCAACGCTTCACCTCTGTCCACAGTCTGTCCAACACTTGGACCAGAAAGTTGCCATCAACACATTCCAGGAGCCTCCTAGACCTCTTGCAACTTGCCGTGTGGTCTTTCCAAGAGATATCTGGATGGTTGAAGTCTCCCAACAGGACAAGAGCCCATGAGTACAAAGCCTCCCGCATCTGAAACAAGGAAGAAAATCCTTACTTTATCTCATGGACTGCTCAAAACAACAGTTACTGCTGAGAGATCACGTACAGCTGCAGTGTAAGTGTCTACATTATTTTTTCTAGTCAGTAAAGATGTAGGTGGAATGACTTTTAGCTGTTTTAGAAAGTTAGAGTTATACAACTTGCATTATTTGGAGCGAAACTTCCCAAATCCAGCAGCACCCCCACAATATAGCTCTTCTGGCAATTGATAGGTCAGTTAAAAGTTATCACTGTCACTCCTGATAATTATCCATGAGAACCCAAAAATGAAACAATTTTTGCAGCAGCAAAACACTCAGTGGCTCCCAGCTTTTAAATTCCATTGCAGTTACATTGTTTTGACACGTGTCAAGTGACACATCAACTCAAGAAAAGGCACATTTAAAGTAGAAAAGTACCTCTTCATTCTTCCTACTTCATTTTTGTATCTATGAAGAAAAGAAAATCTTTATCTTTATTCTCTAATGGTATCTCTCAGCAGTCACATTACAACAAACAGTGGAATCTAGTGTCCTTTTCACTTTCCCAACTGAAACAGCCCATAGCCTTGAATCAGAAGACAGATTCAGTCAAAAGTACAAAACTATTTGTTATAAGACATTATGCCACTAATCAGCATCTATACTATAACAATACTTTTTCCTGCAAAAAGAAGTTTTGCAAAGAAATTAGCAGATAAATAGATAACATTAGTATGTGGGTGTACGATAGTGTCCAATAAAAAAAAATAATCAGAAGGATCAAAAGGTAAATCAAACACTTAATATCTGCTTATTGTAATGCTCTATTCCCCCCCCCCCCCCCCCCACCCCCAAATTGATTCCTGGAGGACAGCATTTTCTTTGCCTGCATTAACTAGGTCCTAGAGAAATTCCTGTGCCTTATCACTGGTCATCCAACTCGCATCAAAATATGTAGAACTCTGCTTCTAGATAAAAACATCTTTACCACCACATACAGTATTTGTAAAGCTGATTTACAGCCAATTAAAACACAGGTTCAGTTGAATGGGTACCTGTAGTTCCAGTTTCACTACAGTTTCTCTGTTTCTGTTAATGCACCTTTAAAATACCCATCTACCAGGGACAAGCCTGAAGCAAACACTTGATTGAGCCTGAAAACAAATGAGTTGTAATGGCAAGCCCCTAGATTGTTCCAGAAGGACACCAGTGTATATGACTCAAGGGGAGAATAGTTTTCCAGCATTTTTTTTTTTTTTGCAGTCATTCTCAAATCAAAACGTGTGAAGCAGACTTCAATAGGCCATATATTTAGGGTCACTACATAGGTGATGTTTGCCATATGTTTACTAAGAAGTACATGAGAAAAAGAATGAGTCTGAACAATGGTCAAAGCTAAACAACTGGAAAACTGCTGTGATATATAAAACCACCTTGTTGGGAATAAGATACCTAAGCTGCTAAGTTTTTTCCCCACCCAGTGAAAATCAGTAACTGGGTAAATCATCCACTTAAATTAAGGACAAGTCCAAACGACTCCTTAGAAGTAGAGTTCATTTCCTGATTTCTGTATCAATAAATACTTCCAATAGCACATTAATTGAATCCTAGATATTATTTAAAATTAAAAGATAAATTTGACAATTTTCAAGTCACTAAAATAGTACAAGACATTACAGCTTCTTTCCAGCACGTAAGGGATTTACTTAAACAACATTTCCATACAGTTTTTCAAGTCCTTCCAAAACAGCTTTATTTACATCTTCTGCTTCCAATTTTAAGTCCATCAAAACAACTATTCATTTGTAAAAAGCTGCATCAGTTTTGCTGAGAATGAATCACAAAGAACAGAAACATTAATGCTCTAGGACAGAGATAACTAAGGAATTCAGGTCTCTATAGTCAATTAAAATTCAGTATGAGTTGGATGCAGAAGATTTCTTCTGCATATCTCAGCATGGCTTTTTAGTACCACCTAATCTCAGTGTTGACTTCAGACAGTTGAGGAAAATGTACAGAACTTGACTGGCAACATTATCTGTATATTAACACACACGGGCTCAGCAGGGTTTGTTATAGCTGAACACGTCACAGACAGTGCTCATATGTTCTGCTCTATTAGATTAGTTGGCAGGTAGTATACAGTTCTTTTACTTCCACCAAGAAAGGCATCAGGACACGAGCACATCAGAAGAAAATAAGAGGATATACGGGATTCAGTCACGAAAGCCAAATCCTCAATAAACTTGGGTGCAACAAACAGATCTGAATCACTTCTTCAAGGACCTCTGCTTTCCACAACTCATCAGAGATGAGTACCAGAGGACTGATGAAATCTTGAAAGGAGCAACCAGTGAGATGAAAGAGGGAAACCACCATAACTGTTCCAGCGAACTCAAGAATCCAACAACAATCCACAGGGACAGGAGCGTACAATAAGCTGGAGCTGATGACAAGCTGTTAGATAACAGCTACACAAATCCATCAGCACAAGAAAGCCACTGTATATATTTACCAGCCTACAGCCTCTACCCTTCTTACACAACTCACATAACAGATTTTTGTAGTCTTCTAGGACAATAATAAATAACAAAATAAGAAAAATAACAAAATAATAAATA
The DNA here is from genome assembly GCA_035772895.1 of Perdix hodgsoniae. Lineage (NCBI taxonomy): Eukaryota > Metazoa > Chordata > Aves > Galliformes > Phasianidae > Perdix > Perdix hodgsoniae. Next base: position 3,549,801 of record JAPSGF010000046.1, on the reverse strand, counting down.
ACAAAGTAACCTCAGCATCAGTTTCATGTATCAACAGCTACACAGGTAGGAACACCAAATCCATTGATCTCAGCCAAGCTTTCTGCAAGGTGCTTGCTAAACAATCTCTCGATCTTGATCTCAACTTTTTCAGCTGTAGAAAATCAGCCTAAAATGAAGTATACAAAACACTGGTGGAAATAGCCAGGAAAAAAATCATGAAGGGCAAAAGTAAGCCTTCATCTTTTTTTCTTTTTTTTTAATTTTTAATTTCAAAGGGCTTTCTGGATCAGCACAAAATCAGTGGATTCCTGGCTCTCTTCAGATATAATGTCACTTAATCAACTAACACATCTGGAGATTCATTTTAAGATTCATATAAGTTTCCCTTTTGCTGAGATCCTGCGTGGTTTTCCTCTCATTTCTCTTCTGTATCAGTCTTTTTATTTACTTTTCCCTACTACCTACAGACCAGAAAAACAGAAACCAAATATATTGATTTTCTTAGAGAAGAAGATGAGCTATTAAAGCCTCTGGCACTCTGAAGAAGAAAGCATTTGCGTGAAAACTCTGTCCCCCAGAAGGCTGCCTCTATAAAAGCACTGACAAATAATCAGGTTCTGGTAGCTCTTGAAACTTACTCTTCTTTGACTTTCAATGTGAATAATTTATTATTTATTTGAGCTTCTGCTGAAATGAGGTACACACAGCACTAATGGAGCTAGGATGCTACAATGAACGCAATGAAAGCTGCGCCTTGCATCTCTGGATAATTCTTTATCTATTTTGTAAGGCCCATACGTGGAAGAAGAGTGGTGTAATGAATCAATCTCCACTGCTCCTTAAAATGGGCAAAAGAGATAGAATGATTAATGCTGTGTCAGTCTAAGAGTCTCTTGAAATGAAAACAAACAAGAACTCTTCCTTTCCCAACTTACAGTAGTAGGCTCTGTCCAACGGTTCTGAAAGAGGATTACTGATCTTCACCTAAGTTCAGAAAGAACTGTGCTCCTGGATGTCTCTGCTTTTCTTACATACCTCTGCTGATCCTTGGAAGCAGAAAACCTACTTCTGATAAGTCCGTTGCAAAACTAAGCAAAATATCAATAGGAATATCAATAACCATATATAGAAAAAATGGTTATTTGATTCACCCAAACTGGTAATGAGAATTTTCTGGCTATAAAACACTCCTTCTCAGGAAGGGGCCTTTACCCAAGAAATGCTCTCCTCTTAGACATTAGCCCTTAAACTAACTAGAGGAGGTGGGGGGATTGGGATGAAGGGGAATGGACCCTGGGTCCACCCCTTCCAGTCACGTGGGAAGTACAGGTGAATTGCTTGCACCAGTGCTTCTTGGGCCACTCTTTTCACCAGGTGCTCAATCATCAGTTCAGGCCATAACATACCTACAACCACTAAAACTTCATACCTTCAGACATTTCTTTCCTTACCTGGGAGCCTGACAAAATCAGGTAACCATATGAAAGCTGGGATGAGTGGCAAACAACAGGAGCATTTGTGGAGCTCTGTCAGTCCCAAGCACTGCACTGCTAAAGACCTCCTGTAGCACCAGCTGAAATGTTGAACAATTTTAAAACCTGTCAAAGCTCCACCTGCCCTCAGGCTGTATTTTAGCAATTCATCTCTTTTGTCCAGTGTCTTCAGAGTCCAGAGATAAGACCAACTCTCTGCCAGACATGGATTCCAATCGTCATTTATCCAGCAAGGAAGGGAAAGAGAGAAGAAAACAGTGCAAGGGCCCACAGGGCTCTATCAGAGCTGTGGTGTGGCTTCTCTCCTCCACATTTTCTGCTAGGTAATAGGAGCCCAAATGGAAGCATGTGCACAGAAACACAAATGTGCAGAAAGCAAAAAGGCTTAAGCCCTTTATCTCTTCAATGTGATTCTCAGAACGAGAAACCTGATCAAACCTCCCACCATAGGACTGGAAGAATATCTGACAAAGCATCTTCAGTACACAGTAGATTTTCCCTGTAAGATGTGTTACTAATCATGCTAAGATGTTGGATAACAGCAAGTCCTCGGAGGCCTAAACTCTTTACTAAGAAGTAAACATGTTGAGATGAGATGAAAACAATCCCGCAAGAAAACATTAGATATGGAAGACTGATTTTTATAGGATATTTGTACCATATGAATTAAAGGCATCAATATTCTCTTATGATGCAAATAGCAGGCAGCAGAGGTTCTAAACTTATTGATTGAGGATGGATAATCCTGCCATTTGAAGCATTCTCAGTTGTTCTGAACAGGGATGCTGTAACACCAAAAATCTGTCAGCCCATCAGAAAAATGTATACATGGGCCTGGAGGCTTAGCCACTAATAGGTGTGGAGGATTTGACACTGCAAGTCTTTTCTCCTTGGGAACATGCATCCTCTGAGAGAAGATGAGCATTCACTGAAGCACAACTCGTTCACAGGTGAAAACAGAATGCTTCCCCTTGCTGTTTGGCAGGGTGTTGACAGATGGTTAAATGAGGAACAGCCACGGCCTCTCAGTGGAAGGACATGGCAGCTGTTCTGTGGGTTTTAACAAAGTGGCTCCTAAATTAGTCAGGATTAATGAGGGGAGAAGGTGAGAGATCTACAGCCCTCCAAAAGCATTCCACTTTGCTTAGGTTCCTTCATCAGAACTGGCCCAAGTGTCTGTAGGTCTCTTGAATGACAATATAGCTGTGACCCCTCCCTGCTAATATGCAAACTTCTACTTCTGAAGTGATCTGCTAAAAGGTTTCAGAAGTGCGTGATGCATACATTACATAATGCAGCCCCGATACTCCCAAAGTCTAAAACACTGCATGAAAGGATAATGAAAATAAAATTTCCACATCCAAAAAATTAATCATAATAAGCCAATGATCCTTTTAAGAAATGACACTGTGAAGGAATACAAGAGAAAGAGAGACTACACTGAGATTCCCGTGACTAATTATTATCAATATTTGCATTATTTCTGTAATGGCATCTCCTACACATGGACAGGGACCTCTTTTACTTACTATTAATATATTAATTCTGAGGCATACTCATACAAGTGTTTGATCACCATTGTCATTAAAACATAATTCTGTGATTCTGTGATAAGGCATCCTGTAGCCTTGCCAACAGATCAAGCTTCTCCTTGTTAACTGTAATTGGCATGCCAGTGATAACTCTTTGCTCTCCAGGATGTCAGTGGTGTGTCTCATTATTAAACCAAGTACTGCCGTGTGGCATTTAAAAGGCAATAACAACAAGGAGGAGTGAGAATTGTGATATTTCTAATGGAAAAACATTGGTGATTCCTGAGAAGAAACCCACGTCACATTTTTTCAGCTTTCCCAGGTATCGCTGCCAATGGCCTCACTGCCTCTCTTCTACTTTTTTTTGGGGGGGGGCTTTAAATAAGAAATAATTCCTCTGAAGTCAGTAGAATTACTTAGCTATAAAACTTGCAAGAGGAGAAATTCTATCACGTACAACAAGAAGACAGATACTGCCTTGCACTTACGACAAAATCTAAGATTAATTCTATTTTCAGACTCTGTCAAAAGAAGAAAAGAAGAAAGTTTGAGTTATTTTGCTATTGAATGACAACATATTTCTCATGTCTGCAGTCAGATGCTCCAGGTAACTGGCTACTACCATGTCTATATGTGCTGTATATAAATGAACTGCATATTCATATAAATGGGCTATACTTTACCTCTGTGTGGCTGTACTCAGAAACTTTATTGTGACAAACACTCACAGAGTGACAAAAGAAACCAGGATGTTCTACTGGGTTAATGGATTGAGATCCCTCCTGAGCCTATATATTTGCATTCAGCTATCTTTCATTGTTCTTATACACATTTGCAGATGAATATATGTGAAGCGAGGTGATGGAAAAGATAAAATATTCTAAAATTTCTTCCCTTAAGCTCTGAAGAAAGAAACATGGATATGTGTGCTATGAATTGTTTATAAATGCAAGAAATCATCTGGTGCAGCTAGATTTTGGCAGGAAGTAACAAATTATGCATCAGCTCAGCACTGTTTTGGCCTCTTGAAAATTCATCAAAGATGCCACGATGGTCTTCTGGTAAAGACTGACTCTACTAAGAAAGCTGGCAAAAAAAATCAGTTTCTAAAGCTGACCTCTAGCTTATGTAGGCTGAGGAAACAAGCATTGTTTTTCTAACTAATTTATTTAAACCTCCCTTTAGAACTACCCCCAACCCCACCAGCTCAGACATCCTAGAGAAGCCAAACTCTATTCCAAAAGGTTAAAGCAGCCATGGCACCAAGTGAACTACCAACATAGTATCACAGAATCAGAGTGGCTTGAGTTGGAAGAGACCCGAAATGTTCAGTTTCATCAGCTCTTTGTGCACAAGCTTATTTCCAAAATGCAGTACAATAAGTTAAGAAAGCTGCTATTGAGATATCTTAAAAAAGTGTTCAATTAGTGAACTAAGTAAGTGTAGGCAGCTATTTAAAACCTGAGACCCAGACATACTGTTCATTGATCTTTCCCTATAACCAATGGTAAAAAATAATGATGTTGTAACAAAACTAACATACAAAATGAGTGCTCTCTGCTATCTTACAGTTTCACCTACAGGTCATAAAGTCCCTGATTCAAAATGTTACGGGCTAAGCCCACTCTTGGAAGCTTCATCAGAAAGAACAAAAAAGCAGCAGGTAACACAAAGGGAATTTTTCTTGAGTGGAAAGCCTTTCATGAGGCATCAGAAGTGATGAAAAAAGCTATAGAAAGATTTTCCTGTTTTTTAACCTTAATCTCTCCTGATGCCTTATAACAATATCATATCAGTGTTTGAATATGAGAGCAACTTAGTCATATATCAACTGCTCATTATGCTGCATGTATAATTTTAGCTACAGGTAAAGAGCAGACAACTTAGAGCCTCAGATCCACAGTACCAGGAGATTCTGCTAAAACACATCTTCAGAAGAGTTCTCTAATAAGAAAATAACCCCAGATTGTTCGCACTTGAGCATTTTTCCCATTTCCTGTATATAGATGACATTAGAGATATTAGTGCTGCCAAGACTCTGAAAAGTAATAGTAATTGGGTTTGACTATAAGGGCATTTACACCCACCACTGAGACAGCAGCATTACCAACTTCAGAAAACACAGCAGATATGTATAGCAGTATTAACCTAATTATCAAGATCTTTGTTGACTTTCTTTTCTTATATAGTTTGCCTTTCTAATTAGAACTACAAATATATAACCTAGATGAACTGCTTCCCACGTATATTCACCAGATACTGAAAGGTCCTTCATGCAATTCCAGATGCAATCAACTGGTGAATAGCCAAAGTCCTCTTTGGAGAATTGCCCTTGACTGTAAACATATATTAATTAAATCCAAAGGTACTCTTGGGAGGCATTTCATCCTCCTGAGGCAACATAACATCATCTAGCCTGTGGGGATCATTATTCCCCCAGTGTCACTTGGTGTGCTTAACACAACTCTGGGCAGCCACTTAAGCTTGGATCTGGCTGCACGTTGCATATCCAACTGGATGTAGGAAAAATGTGCAAGTCTTAGCAATCAAACATATTGCACCTGCCATGACCTGCTCAAAAAGCAGAGCAAAAGGAAGTCTGGCCTTTTGGGAATTTGTTACCCTTTCAAATGATAGGGACTAGGAGGTGTTCACTGATGCCAACCAAGCCCTCTTCTGCCACTTCCACAACGTTGGGTAGCATTCTTTACACATCATCTGACATCTCCTGCATCTCCTGGGAAAAAAAGAAAAAAAAGAAAAAAAGAAAGAAAAAAGAAAAAAAAAAGAAAAACAACTCTGCTTATTTAAAATTAAGTATGCTCAGTCTGAAGGGTGATTTGGGACTGGGGAGGGCGTTTGCCTCTACCTTTTCTTGTTGGTTTGCCTTTCTTAACTGCACATATTTGCATAAAAGAAGCAACGTTGTATTACCTTCTTCCAGAGCTTATTCCCCATATGAATCCTGTTGATGACAGCTTAATCATTTCCACAGCAACCAAGTTCATGACATCAAGTAGGGTATAAGCAGCAGGAGCTAATAATTTCTCTAGAAACAGAGATCCTCTCCCATACACATAAATACTAAGAAAAACAGGGAAACAGAAGTACAGAAAATATCTGTCTGCCATAAAAATGTGACTGCTCTAACACAGAATGGCAATCATTCTTTTATTGTTTGTCTTCTGCTTCTTAACAACATAAAATTATCTTCTATTATATGCTTTGAAACAGCATTAAATGACAAACCTAGCACATCTCTGGTCAGAGCCCATCAGGCAGTTTTATAAGCAGTTCCTCTACCAGTCACAGCCATGGTTTGGATGGTTGCAAAAGAACTATTCTTGGCCTGTCTGGCTTTAGCACTTCAGCTCTGTTTGGTCTAAATCAGCAAAATAGCTAACCTCATGACCTAAAGGCCTTCCTTTTATTAATTTCAGGTGCTTTTCCTTCAACAATATCACTTTGTGTGATAAAACAAAAATCAAACTTGTGTTCTTATGAAGCAGACACTTTTTATGTAACCTTTCTGAATGAGTACCTCAAAATATAACCTTGCTGTTCCTTCAAGGGATGAATAACACAGCAGATAGCAAATGGACCTGAACAGAGAGCATGTATCAAAGCATCAGTGCCTAGGAAAAGCAGATTCTGCATGCAGTGCTGTGTGTATGTAGGCTGCCTCCCTACTGTTTGTTTTGCATTGTGCAGCTCTCTGCACAAATCTTTTCTGCAGGTTTTGAGGAGAATACTCTAAATCCTAGCCTTATTCCTGCCTAATTTCATAAGTTTTCTATCATCCTTTGTTTTGGTCCTGCTCCAGACATACTCTTTGCTGCCAGGAATGAAGAGCTGTCTGTGTATGACTACCTGCAGGTAATATCAGCCTACATGGTGATGTAGAGGCCAATATTTCCCCAAATGCCTCAACTCATGAATCTAATCAGGCAGAAATCTTGATTCAAAGGCCAAATGTGTGGAGTCACCACTAACTATGCGAGACAAAATGGCCATAGGTGGAGAGGACAACTAGAAGATTCTAAACTGCACAGGTAGATGGAAATAGCTGTATTTTTTTTCATCACTTTGGGAGAGATTGCAGATGATTGCTTAGTTCAGGGATGACCGACTGCATGCAAAACAGAATAATTTCACCTGTTGCCATGCCAAGCTACAGCATGGCTCAAGGCTACATGAAGACTTTGGCATGCCACATTAGGCTCAGTGACAGGCGTGCTCATGCCAGGCTGAATAGATAACATCAAAGCTGTAGGCAATAAATCTGCAGAGGAAACTAATACCTGAAACAAGAAGAAACGAAGTAAATCTGCTGGCAGAATAGATTATTGATCACTCTGCCTTGCATTTGAAAATTAATGCTTCAGAGGGACAGAAAGCACCCCCAGTCTCTCTCCAAGTGGATAAATTCAGTGAAAGCAGAAATTGCTAAACTTAACATCTGTGGCCCTCAAGTGTGTGCTCATGGTAATGCGTGTGAAACACTGACACAGGCAGGTCTGTGGGAAGGGACCCATGTGGGGCAGAGAACGTAGCACCAAAAGCACTTTGAGACATGCAGATTCCTGCAACAGCAGTATCACATCAGTTAAAGTTCAGCCTTTCACTAATGTGCAACCAGCAGCAAATTGACAGCCCACCACAATTCCAGCAGGGCTTTTGTCATTGATTCAGTCTCTTCTATTACTGCACAGAGTCAGCCCATGTTGTGCAAACTGGGACACAGCTGAAATCCAACTCGGTTTTTCATCCACTTATGGACACAGGTTTGGGGGAAATTTTGGCTGAAAAGCCAGTAAGAAGGCTAGTATAGAAAGACTTGTGCCCATGGAGGTCAAACACTGTAATAGCATCTCCTGCCACTGGCTGGCAGTGGGAAGGGCACTGAGGGTTGTACAGCAAGCTTTAGGAAAAAGTGAAAGCATGAATGTCTCACTGAGAAGAAGTTGCAACACTGTTAAAACTGTGGTTTTCCTCTGGAATTTTTGTCTCCAAACTTGCAGCTAATAGCTTTCCCAGGTGGTCAGCTCCCATGAGGGGGAGAGGAGAAGAAAATACGGCTTTATACAGTTTAAAGCATCAGAAAGCAAAGTGCGAGAACTTTCTTTTCTAAACCTTACATCAGTTCACGATGATTTTGAGTCTGACTTACTGATTTTGGAATGCCTTAAGCTGGGCATAGTCCCCAGTGACTTTCTGAGTGCTCAAAGAAATGTAAATTTGCCAGTTGTTATTGTTGGCTACCCACAAATTCGGGTCATTTATCAAAGAGCACTATGCATACCCACCCAGAAGTCTGCCTTCTCATCTTTCTCACAAGAGCTACTACGGCAAGTAATTGTTCACCTATACAGTTACTCTGTTGCAAGAAGCTAAACCTCTATTGTACATACAAATACATACTAAAAAAAAAAAAAAAAAAAAAAAAAAAAAGTTTGAAGTACCTCAAATTCGAGATACCTCAGGTTTGAAGAGAACAATACAAAAAGCCAGGTACAAGCCTCTGATTTAAGTGGACAAAACAAATCATTCATTGACGCTCTTTCTAAAATTCAAACTTGGTCATGTTTTTCACTGATCACTTTGCTCTTGTGCTCTAAGCAGCAAATGTTTTTCCCTGGCAGCCTGCATCTTTCTGAATGATTGCTTTAATAGCCTGAAGTCTGTCAGAGGGGTTTTAGCGAAAACAAAATATCCAAATCGCCCTCACAGCAAACCTCCAGTGGACTGGGCCTTTGTACACATGCTTCAGGCAAACACTGCGAACATCCTATGCAAAAACAATTACTCTGTAACCAAAAGAAAGGTGTGATGTGCAGCACAATTTCCCAATTACTATTACCCTTGTCATCACAATTCCTTCCAATTTACTTTCCCTGTTGCTTTTAAATTTCCAAGAATCAATTTAATTAGCCATATTGAACACAGACCCTATGGCCTGTGTAAACCGACATGGCTGTAAAACATCCTTTTAAAAAATAATCAGTGTTGCTTCTGTACCACACAACAGATTTAGTTTACTGATACACTTCTATGCTGAAAAACAGATTCTTTAGGTTTTAACGCTAGAGTAAGTGGCTTGTTGTAGCTCCTTGCTGAATAGCATGGTCTTCCTTTGGTTGAAAACAATGGATTGCAAAAAGCCATTATTCTCTACATTCCCACACTTAATCAAAAGAAAAATATGATAATCTTCACTGATGTATTAGCAGACTTGTAATATTCCCAGCAAGCCTTGAGTGTGACAAAGCTGTGGGGCACTGTATCAAGTGTATCTCAATATCAGTAAACTTCTCAGCGTTTGGGCATGTAAGATAATCTTTTTACAACTTTGCCAATCACTGAAGACTCATTAAAATTTCCTGGAAGAACTGACATTACATCTGTGTAGAAACCATACATGCAGAATGTACAACATGCAAATCCTATGGCCTTTATGCATACGCAGTCTTGAATGCAGGAGGCACAGCACACAGACAGTAAGCTTCAGCAGAAGCACTTCCTGCTGAAATGCAGAGAGAAGGGTTGCCTTCACAATCATGGTCCATGACTGCTGCCAGCAGCAAAGCTCTCCCTAGCTCTGTCAGTAAGGAAGAACTAGCCTTTGTGAAAGGGGCAAAGTGAATCCAATATGCCTCATTTGAAAAACAGGAGGGATTCAGAATTTTAATGGGAATGCTTCAGTAGCAAAATTGGCTGGACACCATCTAGTGATGAAACTAAAGCACTAGAAGAAGGAAGATGGGCTTATCCTCAGCCCTCCTAGAGACTGAATGGAAAAAAGAAGGCAAAATTAGTATATCCACTTCTGATCCCTAAAAGTACCATAGGACTGCTTACTGACCTCAAAGGAGGTTGTGAGGTGTTCGTAATAAGTGTCTGTCTTTGTGTGGAAGAGGCTGTGTAAATGCCACTGAAGATGAGAACACTCCAAACAAATTTTCTTCACCCTTAGCTTATGAGAGTCACTACCCACCTATTACCAATATGAGAATCAAAGACATGCACACCTTTTTCCTGCTGTTTTTTCTCTGAATAAATAACTCAGGTGTTGCCTGGATGAACAGCTACAGAATACAAGAGCTCCAGACTTCCCTGGGAAATAATGTATTTGCATAACATAACTTAAATTCACATAATAAATCTATTTCGTCAGCTTTCATTGTGGACCCTGGGCTAGAGCTACAGGTCTGTGAACAAGCATAGCTCTGTAGTGCTGTTAATTTGTAACAGCTGATCTGGCACAGGTTTTCTTTCAGAAACAACAGGTAGCTTTCTCCCTCTCTGGAAGACATTTTCTTCAAGTGAAAAAAGCCGTGTGGATGCAAGTGAGAGCTAAAACATGTTTTCATTATTTAATGACACAAGCTGAAAGATTTTCTGCCTTTTACAATTTCTAAAGTCTCTCTGATGTCGCCCATCAGAGAGCACCTGCATGGAAAGACAATCTCAGAAGGATATTCACATCTGCCAAGCCTGCCTTCTGCATGGTAGCTGAAGATGTACTGAAGTACCTGTGCATCAGCTCCTGGCTCTGCCAGGGTAAGGGTCAAAGCCACACAGGTTTGTTCATGAAGAGAAGAGCACCAATGTAATAACCACCATCCAGCCTGTGTGGTTAGGGCAGAAACAAAGAGGCCCTGGGAACTGTGGCATCTGCTGTGGAGCTGGAATAAACCACTGCATTGCTGCTTGTGACAATTTCTATTCTACTCTTCTATTCCAAGGAACTGTTCCGGTTCGCCTGACCGAAGCCCTTCCATTTTGTCTGAGAAGGAGTTCAGGAGCTGTCTTTTCTACAAGCTGTGAAAAGTTAAGGGTGTACTTGAAAGCTTCTCGTGAGGCTCACCCATCCTGCGATCATGGAGCTGGAGTGAAAATGGCTGCATGGGGATGACAGTGTAGGGACAGAACCAGCACGAAGTTAATGCAGACTGAGTATCACACTGGGCACTCCGGTCCTGATGGGACAGATAGCAGCAATGCTCATAGATTTCTATTTGAATTACCTTCATCCCTAGGGAAGAGAAGGCAAGGACTGGTGCACCTCTGTGGGACTCTGAGTTTTTTGTTTCATTCCCTCCTCAATCAGGTGCCCCTGGGCTGTCCACTGTCCTGCCAAAGGCCAGTCCTGCAGGGTGCTGCTTCCTCAGAGCCCTTTGAACACTCAGTCTGGAAATGAGCCCAGCACAGTAGCTGCAAAAGCAGGCTATTTGTTATGGGAAACAAAATGAGCTTCATATCATGCAAATCCTACAATGCCTCAGACAGTATGTTATAGACAGAGCTAGTTCCAAATGAGGCTATTTCTCAATGCCTCTCCCTTGGAGAGCTGTTACTTACAAAATCCTTGTATCATATCTTCCCATGGCTGTGTCTGCTGTATCATGATTCCAAAAACAGAAATTCTGTATCAAAATGCCAGAGAAAAAGGAAAATCGTATGGTCACTATTCTCCCCCTGCTGACCTCACAGCAGTATGGAACTATCTGTTAAGAAGGTGTCAGCTGAGTTTCCAACCCCATCATGCAATTTGAAGTGGTATGAAATGCTTACAACAGCATCACATTACCCTAAGCACTAAATACAAAATTAGGAAAAAAATTCAAAGAAATTAAAAAATAAAAAACATTATCTAAGACTTGTCTCTCATTATGTGTTACATCAGCATGACCACAAAAGAACTGTATTGCAATTTAACGAAGGAAAGAAAAAAGTGGCATGGGATAGGTAGCAGCAGAAGTTCTGAATTTTCTTAACACTCATGGTTCATGCAAAACTAGTTTATGACAAAAGAAGTAACAGCCTGTCCTACTGCATACAGCTCCTTTTTTCTTTGAACTTTGTGAGATTCCAGCCTTGAAAACGTTGGAAGCAGCACCTCTGTTGCTGTTCAGATGTCTGGGGACACCTCCAAGCAGCAGGAAAGCAGCATGTAATGTCCAGAGCATAACCAATACACATATTTATTCTTATTCTTTTTCCAAGAGAATCTTCTATATGAGTCAGGGCCATAAGGCACTTAAATACTGAAATCTCTTTTCAACAAAGAGCCCTGTGAAGTGAGCCACGAGAAATTTCTCCAAGGTTGTTTTTGAGAAGTCTGGCTTTTCTTGTTGAACTGAGCAATTCAAGTACTACCACTGCCAGGAAGGCAGCAGCCCAGCCCAACTGTACATCTGAATCTCACTACTTGGCTTGCCCTTATTTAAATCCTAAGGATGTGGGAAATGCACCTGCAATCCCCATTGCTACTAGTGAGCGGTGCCTACTCATCTTCAGTGCTTCATCACCCTCTGTCTCAGAGATCAGACAAAAATCACATTGGAGTTGGAAACCCTTATTTACAGAAAAGGTGGTTAAACATTGGAATAGGCTCCCCAGGGAGGTGGTTGAGTCACCATCCCTGGATGTGTTTAAGAGCCGTTTGGATGTGGTGCTCAGAGATATGATTTAGCAGAGGGTTGTTAGAGTTAGGGCACTATGGTTAGGCTGTGGTTGGACTTGATGATCGTGGAGGTCCCTTCCAACCTGAGTAATTCTATGATTCTATGATCACTGAGGCTGGAGCCTGGAGCAGTGGACGCAGGACAGTTATGAGATCACTTCTGACATGATGGCAAATAAATTTGAAGTAAACAGTTAAAAATAGCTTGTGCAATAGCTAAAGCAGAACCACTTTAAATGTATGAAGTTCCAGGCTCCCTGACAGTAACATCCACCACACTCTACCTGGCCACATCTGTACTCACGTTCACTTTATGTAGCACCAGGTCACTGACATCTGTGCAGGGATACCTCAGCCTCTTTGCTACAGAATCTGTCCCTTGGAATCAGCTCCCAGCTACTACATAAAATAGATACACAACAGAGGCAGGGATAATAAAGCTTTCAGTAGTGGCTTAAGCTTGCTTAATTTTATAGAATTGTTTCTAGCACTCTTGTAGATGCAGCTGAGTTATGGGTAACATTTAAGTAACTCTTGCATAAATAATCATCCACAATTCAATTGCCAGCAGTTCTGACATCTCCAGCTCTCCAGTGGTGGAATTTATTGCTTGATCCTTGGATATCTCCATCCCCATATTCCACATCGAGTCTAAAGGCTTCACATGGAGAACAGATCATCAGGGATTTGTTGAACTCTTCCTGTCTGTCTCCTCATGCCTAGTCCTGTCCTGTAATGCCAGCCAGCTCACAGCCTGGCACTGCCACAGCTGGATGCTGCAAACAAAGGCATCTCATTGCAAGACTACAACACTCTCATGCTAAGGCTGCAATTTATGCACCTATCCAGCTTGACCCCAAGGTGCTGCTCTATTTTGACAGTAAAACTCACAAGCTATGAATCAAATCCTCACAATGTAAACTGAGAACTTGCCAGTGTGACTAAATAGTTACTAATTTCCTTCATCAAAACACATTTGCTGTTCATCGACACTTTGTGGCATCCCAGTGACACCTATTATAGGTACAACATCACAGTGTGCATAAAAGCAGCAAAAATTCTGTGCATAAGAAGAATGAGAATCACATTTGAGACTTGTCATATTCAGCAGCACAAAACGAGTTTGTGCTTCTCAAGTACCAGCAGTGAAGTGCAGTTGCCTGACAGCTTTCATTCTATGAGTGGTGTCTGATGTTCAAATGGGGGTTATTTGGAGTGGTACATTTAATGACCTCTTGCAGACAATCATCCTCTAATCTTTTACTGACAAGCTTGTAACAAAAGATAGGTCAGACTCAGCTAGCAAATGTCTATTTAAATCTCACTAATTTACATAGGTTAAATGTTAGGCTTGCCTTCCATCCTTGAATATAACCATATTCATCTGAGATCCCTATCCCTCCCCTCTGCATGGCCAAAACTCACACATACAACTACAACCAGGGCCATGGCTGCAGACATGCTAAATGAGAAAGTGCATTTTTAACCTTATTTGATAAATGATCAGTTGGCAAAGACAAGCAGCAGTAATGTCAGATTAGCTTTGCCATAGGTGTCAACATTATTCAAGAAAAAGTCTTCTGAAACATCAAGCAAACCACAGGCACTTTAAAGTGAAGCTACATTGAAAGACAAATTCTCCAACCTAGCCCAAACAAATACACAGGAGAAACATCCCCACCTCCCTTCCCATCTCCATTCTCCCTTCCCTCCCTATGCTTTTGGTTTCCCCAAGGGCTTTCAAAAGAAATAGTGTTCCAGTCATTTTTTGTCTCAATCTTCAAACCCAGTTTTTACTTAGCTTTTCAGAATTAGACAAATCATTCTGACACCACCAGTTTACTCCACCATCTCCCTGACAAAAATATAATCACAGGAAGGTAGTACTACCTTACTTCTTTCTTTCTTCCCAATGTATGTCATTTAGAGAAGATGGAATGCTATTCTTGCTAACTTGCAAGGTATGAATTGATATACAGGATAAGGAAACAGCAGAGAAAATGCAACGGCATCTCTCCAAAATACAGTTCTCTGCTTTTCCTTAATAGTGTTCCTTTATCACCATAAAAACTCACACTGCCAACTCTTAGATGTGATCTAATTCTCTACCAAGCCTGTCTCAGATTTCCTGGCTGTTCTCATTACCACTGACCAGAGGAAAGAAAAAGGCAGGATGGGTGAGCTGCCTGCCAGTAGCAGTCACATAACAGGAATATAGATTCTTCTTTTTCTCTTCCTTAAAAGAAAAAGGATTTGCTGGGTTGGTTTTTCATCTCCTTTCCCTTTTCATTGAGAGTGACAGTTATTTGATTCTGTGTGGCATGTCAATAGTTCGGTTAAATTAATGTATCCTTAAAAGAATATATTTATGGCAGGAGCATCTCCTTGTAAAAATCATAGGTTTGAGACTTGGGGTCTGAACTATTACAGCCTATTCCATTTACTTTGTATCTTTAGCAGTAATGATTATTTAGCTATTTTAGCATGAGGGGGTTGCTTATAGTTGTTTTTATAGGCTGATTGCAAGTCCCCAGGAAAAGTGCTTGATTTCATGCTTCAGATCATTCAGCCTCTGCCCAAATTTGGAAAGTCCCTGTTATATTGTTTAGAGGCTAGTTCATGTTTCCATACCACTGAGATTATAAATAACAAATCAAATTCTGATTCACAGACAAGTTGAACACCACAGCTCTAGCGTGCGAGTACACCAAAAAGATTATAAGAAAAAAATACAGTAATTTTCCACTAGCTGCTGAATTTTATCCAGCTTCAATAACCTCCAGGAAGCAGCACTTGTTTCACATATATTTCAAAGCATTAACTGAAAATTAGCCTCAGTTCTACATATTAAACTACAGCTGGCCCCAGTATCCACAGTACTGTCTTTTCATACTTCTGCATAACCAGAGCATGCCCAGATCTCTTTACCTAAGCACTGACCAACTATTGCACCAGCCTGGAGTTAATTTGATGTGTGCCTCTTCTGTGCCCCCACCAGATGGAGAAGCAGCAGTATGTGTCTTTCACCCAAGCAAAGACCACAACATATTTCCTTCTCCTGCAGAAGAATGACTAAGATGGAAAAATCTGGTTTACCCATCTCTGTATATCTTTCTTGGACTCAAAAATCTCCTGTCATTTCAACCACCTAAGAAAATCTACTCCAAATAAACATGTATCAGTTTTTGAAGTGAATTTTGCAGTAGGCAGACACCAGCAGACAGGCTCCTTTTTAGGATTCCCAGACAGACAAATGGTAGTGGTATCCCATCACCTCATGCCTCTCAGTCCTTGCTGGCCAAGATCATGGCAAGGAGCAGTACATTTCAAGGCTTATCACATCAGTTATTTGCTTCCTTGGGAAGACTCAGACTAACTGAACGCCATGAATCCTTTCTTTTAGAGTCTTTTCTTCTGGGAACATGAAAAGAACTCACTTCCCCAGAATGACACAAGACAATAGTCACAATCAGGAACAAATTTAGGAGAATATGATGTCACTAATCACTGCTAGTCTCCTGAGCCATCCCTGCAAAGATTTCTTTGCAGAAGGAACAGTGACTGAAACACCGAGAGGAGTAGGCAAGGATTGCAGTTTTTAGAAGAAGAGGATGGGAGGACCAAGGCATTCTCCTGTTACATGGTGAGGACAGGTGGACTGGTGGAATTTTGAATATATCTGCTGGAAAGGAAACAACTATTGTTTTTTTATTGAAGGGGAGAAGAAGGCTTATAGGAAATGAAAAGTGGCTAAAAATATAGAAGTAATTCTGTTTCCCTGTCAGGAAGAAGAAAGAGAAGATGTCTGTTCCTATCCTACTTGGCAGACAAAGAATGAGTGATTTACAATCAGATTAACAGATAAGGCCTGCAATCTGCCTTATTTGTCACTTGCTGTAATTCTACACTTGATCTGTCAGCAGTAGAGATAAAAATGATTGATCTTTGACTTTTTTGGCATAATAAATGCTAGTGTACACAGATGATGATGATCCTTCTTATCATCAGCTACCTCAAGCTGCCAGCTATGAATGACCATGAGCACTGAGGTTTTTTTCTGGATTCCCCGCTTGGAAACCCTGGCTTCCTGTGAGAGATAAGGAGATGACAAGTAGGGCTGTGTGTCTCACTGAGATGGAGGGAGGTACACCGCCACAGACACAGACTCAGCATTTGACACTCATTTCTGTGATGGCTTTTTGGAGATAAAAAATTCCCTTCTGTGCCTTTGCCACAAATTAGTATGTAACTAGTCCTGAAAAAAAGATTAACTTGGTTTTATTTATGCAACAGGGTATTTTCTGTCTACCAGAACAGTTATTTGTCCATATTCTCTCTGAAACATCAACCTGCTCCCTTTCTTTTTACTGCATTCCTCTCCCCTTCAGGCCTTTCCTTTTTTCTGAACCTTGCCCACTTCTGTCTTGGTCTGGAGCTTTAGAAAAAGTAGAATTTGACTGGATTCCTTTCTCCCCTAAAAGCCTTCAGCAGAACATATTCCCAGTCAGAAAAGCATGTATTTCATCAATATTTACTGCAGTTATTATTTCCACAGAAATTTCTAAATAAACAGGACACAAATTGCAATAATAGCAGAGTCAGAAGAGGCATATTTCCTGCTGCTGTTTAAAAGACTAAAGCAGTAAACAGCTCAAAATTAACCCCCA
>JAPSGF010000046.1:3344173-3532561 GCA_035772895.1 Perdix hodgsoniae | reverse complement strand
CCCCCCCCCCCCCCATGTTTTGGCAGCTGTGAATAATTCTGTACTCTGGAATTGTTCTGTGGGCTATTAATGTCTGCAACCTTTTCAGTCTTTTCTTGAAATGCTACCTATGATGAGTTTAATGCAACTCCTACACATACATACACACACACCCTTTTTTGAGACATGCAGAAACTTGCTTCACTCCAACCACTTACAAAAAAATCTTCAGAGAGATGCACGCTTTGTAAATAACTTAGTTTCATGGTGATAGGGAGCAACCACCTACACTGTGGCCTCCTGAAGGTCTCCTGCGAAAATTAGAGGACTGATATTACAATGGGATTATTTCATTATATGAGAAAATAAGATCTCATTAAATCTAAGCCACTGTGGGGTTCTCTTTTGAGCTTGCTTCTGATGCTTCTGCTTTCTAAGAGCGTATGAAGAACTCATATATGATCAAACATATTAACACTATTTTCCAACTCTATTATCAACTGTGTGCATGTATCAAAAGTGTCTCTAGTACTTTTTAGATTCAGTTACTAATGCCATTAATAGACTTGAATCTAGTTAGCACAGTGCTCCTGCAGTAGTCTCCTGTGACAGAAACAAAGAGCATTCTGTTGCAAAACAGGTGGATAAAGAGGGCAGCAGACATGCAAAAACAGAGACTGCTAAGAGCTCTTGAGTCCTTTAAGTCTATGCATGATTTCAAGATATACATCTCTTCACTTAGGAGCTGAAGGAGTCAAAGGATCTTGCAGGTAGTTGTTTAAGAGATTAAAGCAATTGCCTCAGTAGGTAAAGAATTACCCAGCTTATGTACTGTCTATGATTTACACTATTAAGATGCCAAAGTTAAGTTTCAAAAGGCTGCTACAACAGTTAAAATGTGAGATGTGGGTTAAAACGTGATGGAGATGGACTGGATGCCAGCAATGCCTAGGACTGGATATGAATACTGTAGTAAGTTCATTTGTAAGATTCCTTTATAAAGGAACCTGTGAACTCTAAAGATTTCTCATGCTTGTCTACGTTGAGCCTTATACTATGAGGATGCTTTATCTAAAAGTTACCATCAAAACTGTGAATAATGTAACCCAGAACTTTCATTTTAAATAACTCAGCAACTTCCAGTCACTTACTGGAGACTACACTTCACTTCTGGGTCACTGATTTGAGACTAATCCAGGTGCGGAGATACCACTAATAGTTATTTTGCAGTCACGTTTCAACTCCTGGAAAACAGATACTGGAATTGTACAAATCATCACTTTAAAGAGTTGTACTTCTGTAATGTCATATCTGACAGGAAAAGGCTGGAATATTTCTGAAAGTTGGCACCTCAAGAATACTAATCTATCCATATGGCTTGGTGTGGCCTGGTCTGGCAGAGCAATGTGAGTAAGTCAGCACATCTCATGTCTGTCTTGTGTTTGTTTTAGAGAAAGAAGTACAACTCTCTGCTGATGTATTCATGAGAACAAACATGCTGGGGAAAAAAAGAACCTTTAAAAATTTAGGTTTTGTTTTGCTGTGTCCAGTATGCTCTTGTCTCTTATTTAAAAAGCCCATCTGGTCTAATATTTACAGCACGTGTGTAGATTTTTATGTATTGAAGCTTGAAGTACTAAATATTCCTTATTGTAAAAATAAGTCAAGAATATTCCAGGGAGATATCTATCTATCTATCTATATAGTTTGCAATTTGATGCACTTCTGATTTACAAAGCATGCATTTTATGGATTCTTCACTGAAAACCCTTCTCACAAAGATGGGCATGATGGACAGATGAGATATACAAAAAGGATCAAACAATGAACAAAGGATGTTATCTTCACCTCTCACCTACTTCAGTGATAGCTTTCTTTACAACTGTCTAAGCTGAACTGCTCCAGCTCATTTTTGATAGACAAAATTCTTTTTTTCTCCATCTTTTCAAAAAAATAGCTGAGTTACAGAGCAAAGAAGGCATTGAAATACTGCAAAAGAAATGTACATATCAGACATACACCAACAGACCTTGGTTAATGATGAAGCTAAATTTATACATTTTCTCCATCCCAAACAAGTGTTATGTCTCTCTTGCTCTTTTCATTCCTGTACTTTCAAATGTCAGAGAACTCTAGCACAACATTTGAATCTGAAATCTTACTTCTAATCTTTAGAATAGGAAAGAATAAAAGGATGTTCTTGAGGTCACTGGCATAATATCCTAGGATATCCTGTGAAAATAAACTCAATCCACAGACATTTGTGACTCTAAAGCAAGCTACTACATCAGGTCACTACTGAAAAAAAAGCCCTTCTCAGATGGCTAAGATGTTGCATTTGATTAAATCTGACCACATTTATATCACTCTCATCTCTTTCCATACAATTCACATTTCATGGAATGATACTGGAGACAGAGTCATAAACAAGGATTCAGCTATCTGTAGCTCTCTTTCAACTACAGCCATGCTGTTACTTGGTAAGCACATGACAGAGCAGACTGGTAGGCAGATAAAGAAACTAGCCATTATCTGTCTCTTCTTTTGAGCCAAGAATTCCAATTATCTTTAAATCTAGGAGTAAGAAAAAAAAACAATAAAACAAAAAACACATTTCAAATACACAAATATCAAAATATGGAATAGTTATGTGAGAGAAGAGGTAATTTATAACTATAATGTATAACTTGTTACTCCTAAAACAACACAAGTTGACAGAACAGACTTCTCTTCCTTCTTTGAACTAAGAAGCTTAACTAACTCTCACTGCATTCAGATCCCCTTCCTTCTATACAAGCTTCAGCATGTTTGGGTTTTCAAGCCACCAGAGTTTCTGAGACTGGGAACTTATAATCCTGTTCTCCCTGTGTTTTCGCAGTACGGTAATGCTCTTGTGGTTGTGGTGGAATAAACCCATCTGAAAGTCTCAGCTGTGAAGCAAATACTATTTACTTACTTTGAAAAACTGAAAAATAATGGTAATCCATAAGCTGAAATATGTCTGTAGAAACAATTACTGTAGAACTCATTTTTCACTGGAAACTGTTTCCAAAACATGGATGAAATGCTACCATGATATATATGATCTGTGTTTTAATGTCCCAAAGCAAATAATGAAACTCTCTTAGAATTTTAATAACCATTATGCAATTATTATGATTGCAATAGTATATAGACACAGAGACTGTAAAGGCTGAAATGTGCTAGGGTACATCAATACACCTCCCATGGCTGGCAACCATAGCAGGGTCCTACTTTAGACTTGGCCCAGAAACAGATTATGTGTTAAGCTGATCTTCCAGACTTCCCTTACCATCAACAAGTGCATCTGAGCGCTCCAAAGAAGAGATGAGAAGATCCTTTTCATGTGGCCTTAACACGTTTGCTCTTATTCAGAAGGAGAATCAACTAGCTACTTTGCTATTAAATTTCTGATGGAAAGAGTTTTAAATTAATTCACCAAATGATTCTGCACAGGATAAAGCAAACCAATGGTAGATGACAGCTTAGGTAAAGGGTAGAAAAGCAGGGGTAAAAGTCATCCTCAGTATCCTGCTCAACTGAGCTATTTCAATGCTGCAGCAGGAATTAAGCAAATAAGCTTATCATTCTGCTTATCATAATTGCAATTAATAATTGGATTTCAACAGCAGAATCACTTTGATATTTAGCATTCTTGTGAATCTTCACTTCCTTGTTTACTTGCATGCTAAAAATTAAATACAGCTCGGGGGGCTGCCTTTTCCTAAAACCTCTTTGCAATGTATTTCCTTGTCATTTTGAGCTTTGAAATGCATGTTAAAATCCAATTAGAAAGAGAAATGAATCATGATAAAATCTAGTGGCCCAAAAAAAAAAAAAAGGAAGAAAGAAAGAAAAAACACCAACAGATTTGAAAGCTTAAATTTACTGTTATATTGTTATATTGTCTAATCTGTTGCAGCCCACCTTGCCAAATGGCATAATTAGCATTTAAACTTCAGAAAAACACCATATGCAGTGGAAGGGTATTGATTACTATCCACTACTAAAAGGAAAATTAAAGCTAAGAAAGGGGTGACAGATCTGGATGAGGCACGCTTGCAATAGTCAGAAAGCAGACTAAAGGACTAAGAAGGTCATCCCTGTGCAGCTGGAGCTGTTCCCTCTCTGGTAATACATGTAAAAAATAAAAAATAAATTTAAAAAACCCACCAGATTCCTCTGTAAAGACCACTGTATGTACTTTGTAGATAAGTAAATAAGTTGCATTTTTTTTATGTTTCTGAAGGAACTTCCCAGACTCAACAGGACAAGCTGAAGAATTTTTTTATGGCTCAGGTCTCAGACCAGAAAAGGGAGACGTTAATTTGCTACACAGGAAGTCAAAAGACTTTTCACTTCAAGAGATCTTTGAGAAGAAAAACAAATGGAAGCAACACAGGAGAAAGTTTAAGTAGAAATGAAAGAACAAAGAAACTAGGAAAACTTATAAAGATTACATTGAAGAAGAGGCATAAACTCATAAAGTGAGTGTGAAGAAACATTTAGTGCATAAAAAAATAATATTCACTCACCTAGGCAAAAGTAACAAAGAGGAAGAAACAGAAAAGAACTGGATGAGCACAGAGAATAGGAGTGAAAGATAAATGGGACAAGTATAGAGAGGGAATAAATTCTAAAACATTAGTTCCAAAAAGTAACCAAGTATTGCACTGCTGAGGTTAGACTGGCAAGCAACATGGATTTAGCATAGTTTTGAGGGCTTGTTCCACTGTTGTAATTAGAATCAGCCATTCTAAATCTTTATGCTACTACAGTTGTGGATAAACACAGATCCTTACAATTCATGTCGATGCAACATGATATGACTGCGTGAAACAAAGGACAGTTACAGAAGTTTTGTAGCTTCCAGGACAGCTGTCAAAGCAACTTTGCACAGGGTTGGTACCAGTGATGAATAACCCTGACCAACTCTAGATACAAGAGTTTTTAACTCTGTTTCATGGCAGAAAAATAAGGGTATGTATTTTAATATTTTATGTCATGTGAATGTTCTTACAGCTCCTGTCTACACCCTTTTGAAAGGCTGTCTCATTGGCTGTCTCATGGTAAACATACACGAGTCCAGAATTTATCCCTAATCCTTAAAGCATACTGGAGCACAATTTGAGAAATGTAAGAAAGATCCATTAATCTTCATTCAAGGTATATTTCAAAATCAAAGCTAGCTGAGACTGTGGTAGATTATATTTTTTAAAAAGTAAAAAGAAAGGAAGAAAAAGCAAAATAAACAGAAGTACTTATTTGTTCCCATTGCATAGCAACATTATACAAATATCCTACAGGACAGTAAGCAAGCTTCTGGGAACACATTAAAACTTCATTCGCCAAACATCTCACCTACTTGCTTAAAGACAATGTCCTTAGCAGCCAATTGGGACTGAATTCCAAACGGAACATCTGGGAAACGACTGTTTGATTCAGAGTTGGATCTCTAAGCTATGACTGCAGGAGGCTATAGACAAAGCAGGTAACATTTTCATGCTTTGGTTCTGTTGCACTCATTCCTGCCTTTCAAGAGATTGCACTGTTAATAGATTACAAAGGATTCATCTGAATTCCTTTGTTTTATAAATGAGGACTTCTATATTAATGTTGGATAGCTGGAAGAGATGTAGAATCAATCATGTACACTTGCAAAACGATGGGCACTTTTTGTTCAGATCTTAAATCCACCCTGAGATCTGGGAAACACAATAAAACTGTGTGATGCTTTCCCTTTCTGAGACTCTTATTCAAATGGTAAAGTAGTTTTTATCAACATCTCACAGTCACAATGTGATCAGGCATGACTGATAGTCTTAGCACACAGAAATGCTTCATTCTCACCATACAACTGAGCTGTTCTTGAACAGTTGTGTAAAGACTCAGAATTTGTAAAAATAGATATACCAAGACATCCAATGCATTGGTCAAGTGCATTTACATGAGTGCTTATGCCCATACAACTATATTTATCATTAGAAAAATTGAGAATGTTGCACACTGGAAGCACGTTGCTTACAAAGGAAGTTCCTTTTCATACTATGATTGCTACACAAACTGTCTAAAAAGCAACTCCCTTTCAGTTCCTAACAATAACTGTAGGCAAAACTAAATAACTGAAGAACTTTTTCAGACAACGTCGCACTCTGTGCTGAGACCCTCCAACTTTAAGATGGCCTTGTTGCTGTTCTAGCAATGCAGAATACCTGACTCATCCATTATGTGCCATGTCCGTATCCCATCACTCCTTCTCATGCTGCTTCACTTCACTTTGGCATGAAAAATGAGACTGAAATATATGATGAAACATGCTTGTCATGTGCCTTCTTTTAATCTTCTAAAAATTATGGATAACATTGTGGAAATTAATGTAAAGATTTTTATGATTTTTTTTTTAAATTGCTGTTTCCAATATCATTTTCTATCACTTTTTTCCCCCTACTCATACATTTTGGCTCTGTCACAAAACAACTGCAGAAATATGAAAACATTCCAAACAGCCAGTCAGTACAATGGTGATTGACATAACCCTAGAGAGCCCACAGCCTTGCCTGGCAGTTATTTAAACAACAGTATGGAGACTGTCAAAGCCATATGAAAACCAGAGTATGTCCCAAACCACACTTGCCGATTCACTAATTAAAAGCAATTCTGTACCTTTTAACTTCTGATGCCTATCATTTACATAACAAACACAAGATAAAAACTCATAAATTTATGTCATCTGCCAAGTTCCAGGTCTCAGAACGCAAGAATTTTGGAAACAGTTTGGTACATTCAAATGAGTATTGTAATTAACCTTTACAAAACACGAGGTTGGAACAACTCATTTATTCAAGGGAGACAGCATATGTCATTACTGTATTTTACTGTATGTGAATTCCTGAAAAAATAACTACCTGCATGCAAGAAAATTTCTGTGTAAATGTGTATTTAGAATTCTTACAGATATTTTCACATCTCTTTGAGAATTATGCTCGAATATGGCTGAATATAAGGACCAAGTACAGTGTCATATCTATGTGCAAGCACGTGAGAGAAATGCACAGACATGCCTATGTGTTATATGCATGTAATTACTTACCTCTGCCACCAGAAAATCTGCAGATTATTTTCCACATAGTTCTTTGACAGTTAATCCTGCACTGGAGAGAGCTCTGCTGCAGCTTTTCTCACATGTCAAAAGTATCCTACGTCTGTACTATAAGCCATCCAAACAGATGTTATTGATGTCTGTTGAGTTTTCTGGTTCTGTTCAGTTCTGTCTAGCCTTTAAAAAGAGGGCTTTAAGTTCTAGTTGCAGAAACGAGTATTTACAAGAGGGATTTTTTTTCTTGCGTGGTTGCATCGCTTGTATTGTGTAGCAGTCATGACAGTCAATGGCCTACCATAACATAGCATAAGCAAGTGAAGAGAAGGAAGGGCTACAAGTCACTTGGTCTCATAACAGCAGTTGAATTCTTTCAATGCACAAGGAGAAAAGTAGTCCAGAAGTGCACTGGTAATCACAGAATCATACAATGGCTTGGATTGGAAGGGGCCTTAAAAATCTTCTAGTTCCAGATCCCCTGTTGTGGGCAGGGTGCTAGACTACTAGACTAGGGTGCCAACTACTAGATCAGGATGCAGAGTGTGCCATTCAGATTGGCTTTGAACACCTCCAGGGACCTTGTTTCAAAGACTCACCTACCTGAACTGACATTTGTCCTGATCTGACCATTAACCACTACACTTGATAGTGTAATTCTCAGGTATGATACATGTGTTCACGTATAGCATCAAGGCAAGCGAGAGGAGGAGCACAATATACAGCCAAGTTTCTATCCAGCACTGTTTCAGTTGGGGCTTTTTTTTTTTTTTTTTTTAACTTTTCATTCTGTGGTACCATACACAATCCTCCCTAGGACACCACAAGTCTTTAGCTGGGCTTGCATGCAGCAACACAGGGCACCACAGCCTCAGAAATTCATTCACAGATTACCAAGCCTGCCAAGAGTATCAGAACTTAGACAACCAGGATGCCCTGCACCAGATTTAATTTCCCTTCCGTAGATAAAAGGCTTTTTCCCTGGCGTCTCTCTCCTCTACCAATGGCTGAGAACTGATCCCACAGCATGTGAAGTACAGAGAGTGGGGGAGAATGATGATGGGGGAAGGCAGTACAGTTAGCACAGCAGTGTTCCAGCCACCCAGGACACCTTCTGTTAAGGTATCTGAATCAAAGCAATTTGTCAGGCCAGAAGAACCCAGATGAAAGCAAGTGTGAGATTTATAGAAGTTCCTTGCAATTCTGCAGCAACAAGCCCTTCTGAGAAGGCTGTGAAAGGCGGGAAACAATAAAAGCCATAATGAAGAGCTGTCCTGTCCCTGATCATAGGAATAACAGGAAAATGGAGGAAGGAAAGAAGATTATCCTTTCGCATGGATTCTTCTTTTTCAATCTTGCTTTACTTTTCTCTGGAAACCATTCTCCCCACCTTCCTTAAACTTCAGGTAGAGAAGCAGTCTTACCACTGGCAGTCTTCCAGTGAAATCAAGTCAAGATGCAGCCTAGATCATCCCCTGGCAGTGTCTACAACACCATTATTCTAATGTGAAATAATCCCTTTCCTTCACCTTCTCTAAAAGATTCCTGAAAAGACAGGGGAGAACAACTTTTCAGTGCTTCAGGTGACACGAAAGAAAGAGGCTTAAATGCAGTGAATAGAATGCGTGACAGTTTGGTGGTCCAAACAGACCTGACAATCCCTAGTTGTAGCAGTACAACTTCAGAATTTTCAGAGTGGAATAGATAACTTTTCTCAACTCTTTGATATAAATTTTGCTTAAAAACCATTTCCAAAAACCTAGCCAGTACAAATCTAAACGCACAGTGTTTATAAGCTCACTAGTTGACCAATGGTAGTCTGACGTGAGAATAGCCTTGCACAGTGCCACTGAAATAAAAAGTATTGTCACACAGATATGAAGGCCAGGCAAAATATTTCTGATTTCTGGACTAAGGCTTTATTTTTCACAAAATCTTTCCAAACATGCTTCAAGTGCATTGCTGGCTCTTTTAACTGGTAATTACAGGAAAAAAAAGAAAAAAAGTGAGAAATGAAGAGAAATCACAGTTAAGAACACATCCCTTTGTGTCTTGATGTTCTTTTCAGTTAAGAAGTCCTAAATTAAAGAAAAAGGAAAAAACTCGAGTTGGAATTTATAACTCAAGCATGAAACAGTTTAATCAGTGAATAACAGAGAAAAGGACTCATGAGAAAGGGAAAAGAAACTGCTTAGCTTTTTGAGGCCATTAGTTATAGCACCTTTTGTGTTTGCCTAGAGTATCCAGGGCAAAGGCCTACATTTCACTTCAAGTTTCAGACTTGCAACATGCGGACTCCTGATAAAGAATAGGCACACTCTTTTCGCCTCTCTGGTAAGCGGGTTTAAGCATGTAAGTCATCATGCCCATCCAAAACTCTGAGAGAACAGTGAGATGCTCCCTGTCAGATCAGGCTACTGCTCCTTGCTAAAATAAAGACAACAAGTAGATATAAACTATAAAATTGTGGGTTTTTTTTCATCTTACTTTACAGGGTTTCTATTTGTAGAAGAGATATATGCTCTCTTCTCTACAAAACCCAAAGCTTTCACTGTTTCAATATCAGATTTCATTGTGTAGGAAAAGGGTGGAGCTGGAAGAACAGAACAGCCTTTCCCTCCAGTATTCTGCAAGATCATTCAAACAAAATCAAAAAAGCAGAAACAGCTTGAAAATACATATGCCATTAAAAGAATCATCAGGTTTCATTGTGCAGACTACTTCTGAGTCAGTGCCAGTACATTTTGATAGCTTTCTTTCCATCTATTTGAAAGAAAATACACATATATTATCCTGAAAAAAATAATATGAAGTATAATGTATTTTGTACAGCCAACATTCCGAACAAAAGGCTCTTCAGAACAGCACCACTGTTTTCAAGGCTGAAACACAGCTTAAGGATCTTCATTGCACTATCTTACAGTGTTTGCAGCTGTGAGAAGTGTAACCTAGATGTGAAGGATGATATAACATTACAGAAACCTGCTGGTAGAAGAGCAACTCCTCTGACAGCTAATTTACTTCATGTAGCTCAATCATTATCCTTATCTCCACTGCAAGATTTATTAACCATTGTATCACAGTTTGCCAATTAAACTGATGAATGAAGTCAAACATTTCACTTTGCATGATAAAAAAATTCCAGATTCTGAAGTACAACTTATTTCCAAATACAGTTCACAATTTCATCTTTATTCAGTTCTCATATGCAGTATTTCTGCATTTTCTGCTTTTCATATTCCCCTCCATTCATGTGCAGATGAGTAAGCCTACCTGTTGTGTGTAAATTCTTTAACACTTCTCCATAAGGGAATGTGCCAGTTTTGTTAGCGCTGCTGAACAGTGCAAGGAAAGGATCTCCCCTCCTCAGTTACTAGACAGGATGGCACATAGAAAAGTTGAGAGAGATGCTTTCACCAGCAAAAAAACAATGCGGGGAGCTCCTCGCTATGCAGAAAGGCTTTCTTCTGGCCAAACTGAAGGCAAGTCATCTCATAGACTGATTTAAAATACAAAGGCAGTTAAAGCTGGGTCAAAAATATCTTTTTAATCTTGGTTGAAGTTTTGAGAAGTTATCCAATCCTGAAATACGCTGAAATAGCAGTACCTCAAAAATTATTTGAATATACAAAGACAAGAAATTTAATGTCTACATCAAAGTATTTTTATCTCCTTATACATGCTTGGGGCTTATTTTCCTATTTTTGACACATGTTGTCTTTGCTTTTTAAGTATAATTGGCTATCTTCTCAAAATGAGGAGAAAACTCATATTTGAAAACCAAAATTGCTTTGTTTAGAAAATACCAAACATATGATTCCTGCAAAATTTTATCAGAAATGTGAATAATAATAAAAAACCCACAGCAAACTTCCCAAAATATATGTAAATGTGCAAGTTGGGGGTGGGGAAAAAAAAAGAAAAAAAAAGCCCCACAGAAAAAGCCTAGTATTTCCCAAGTTCTCCTAAAAATCTCCAGGCCAGAACTAGATTTTTGCTCTCCCTCCATTTGATAATGACTGTACTGATACGCATTGGAAATACAACATCAGCTGATTCATGGCACTAGATGTGCTATGCTCAGATCTAATCTCAGTCCTTCCTCACATGCAGAAGACACATGCCTTCCTGAGATGCTTTCTCAGGCAACAATGTGACTTTCTCTGCTGGTGGAGAGGTTTCCAGGGGCTGAAATCCACTCCAGCTCTTATCTCCCTGCATTTCAGCTCCTTGAGGAACTGGTTCAACCCTACCAGATACACCGTCTTTCTGATACTGACTCTACAAGCAACTTTCTGGAAAAAGGTGAAAAGCACTCAGGTTTCCATAGTGAGAAACATGTGAATGCTGAAAAGCTCAAATCTTCATCCATCTACCAGAACTGTAATACCCCCAACTTAGTGGAGATAATGATACATGCACCGGGGCTCCTTTCCATGCCTAGAAGGACAGAACTAAGTCTGGATCAATGAGGAAAAATTTATGCCTCTCTATTTATGGACAGAAAGCTCTGAGCACATCTCTTTCTTTTGAATTAATATAAGTGGTGATATAATTGTCCTTGGGAGAAAGGTAAATGAGAGGGGAATAATAAGCGTAAAGAATCATGCTGACACTGCAATGAAATATATCTACAGGAATCAAGGCCATTGATCTGCCTTTATAGCACCCTTATATCTGTCCTTCATGATATTTTGGTGGTAAACAACACTCCTCTTCGTTACGACAGGCATCCCAGCCAGTGATCGATTTGGTGCTGAACGCTACTTACACTAGAAATACTCTTGTGAATGAGCCTTTAAAACAAGGGGATGCATAAGCAGCACCTGGTAAAATCCTTTTTCCAGATGCAGAATGCAGTTCCTGTGCAGATTAAGAATATTCAACAGGTTTCCATTTTTCTTCCTAGAACCTATATAAAAATACTATTAAAAAAAAGGATAAGTTTCATCCAGAACTACTACTGTGCAGATGACCCACCATCATTTTCTCAGCAATCATATACAAAATGAATAGAGTCATTTAATGAGGAAATTACTAAGAGGTACCTCAAGAAAATAGAGACTAACACTGATCTTTCAATTGAAGGAATATGACTAATCAAAGTGAAAACAAACATGGCTATAGGACAGATGTAAGTTTTCAAGTATTCCTAACTAGTTCAAGAATATTTGTGGAACTGTGTGTACAGAATTTACTGCTCAAAGCAGAAATATACATAGTGTGACAGACATTCAGGTAAGTAAGTCACAGCAGTCCAGACTGAATTCTACTAGTCTTTCTTCCTCATGGCCTAAAATGGTCTGTTGCTAAGAGACCTGAAAGTCACTGCTGCTTTTATGTATGCTTCAGAAAGAATCAGAGATCTGACAGGCTTTGAGACCAAACACTGAACAGATTAGACCATCTTCCACACAAGTCAACATAACTGTCAGTTATCGCAAGCTTGTGCCAAAAGTTTTTCCCACCTTCTGAGGACATCTAAATTCACATATAGCAGGATTAATCCTGTTGACAGCCAAGGCTGTGACTGGAAAATGATTGGAAACTTAACTTGAGGTCATTACTCTTTTAAGAACTATGAAATCCAAGAGAGAAAATCATGATTAGAGATTTGTTCATTAATGGTTTGGATCAGAAAAAATTTCTGCAAATCAAAAGCTGGGGCTTTCAGAACCTGAGGTCTTCAAAGCGAGTTCCCAGTCATACTACAACTCACTGATATTATTTATTTCAATTGCATAAAAGATGACTGCATTAAAGTACGTTTCTTGCACTGATGAAAAGACCAATGTCATCATAACAGTAGGAAGTTGCAAAGATGTTTTCTGTGATTCTGCAGGCAGCAAGTATTTTCCTAACCCCAAACATTGTTTTCAACTGGCCTCATTACTCAGCTTCAGGTTAATTTCCTATGCTGCTGTCTTGACATTCTGCTTCATTCAAAGCCTGTGCTAAAATAGACTTCTGCTGGAGGTCATAAGGAGTCATACATCCCAGATTACATGATCTTGGTGGGGTCCCACAAGAGGTGCAAGAACATCTGCTGTTTCAAGCAGAGCCACAGGCAGTAGCAACTAAACAAGTAAAACAAGAAAAAAAGAATACAGAAGAGTAAAGCTAGAGGGCAAGCTACAAAAACCAAACTGAAACTTCAAAGATACAGCTGGGGAAAAAAAGGAATACACTTATTTCAGGAATCCATTCTCCCAGCCTAAGTTTCATGGGATCCCAGAATATGAAGAGTTAGGCATCTTTAATTTTCACTTAGAAGTATTAGTAGGTCCTGAGAACAAACTTTTCATTGATTTCTCTGGTACCTTGCCACTCTTGCGTAGAAATTCATTATACGTGACTCTCCACGCTTGTCCACTTTTGCAGAAGGCAAATTGTAGAGCTACTTGGATATATCCCTGGGGAGAGACAACAGTGGATGGAAATAACACCCAGGCTTCATAAAAATTCTTAGTACAATTACTTTATGCTCAAGATATCAGAAGGATGTGTGGAACTGCTGCAAAAATGTCTCATTGGTTTGGCCTGTATCAGTTCTTTTACATTTTCAACCCACTATGAAGGTACAAATTTGTGAAGGAAACTATGTAAAGCCTATACTGAAACAAACAAACAGTTGCAATTTGGCACCAAGTCTCTAAGAGAAACAAAATTTCTAAATCAGACACGTAATTCCAACTACAAAGAAATACAGAGGCCCAACCACCCATAATTACCTTCCAGTATTAACCAAATGTGTAAGTCTTGTTTCATACTTTATCTGAGAACCGCAGCTTCTACAGATAGGAGTGAAGCATAGTTTTGCCATGAAAATGACAAGGCATTGCTCAAATGTAAAAAAAAAAAAAAGCCACCAAAACAACATTTCTCTCTGTCTCAATTCCGCAAGACTTCACTTATGCAGATTTAGAACTTAGGACTTGTAAAGAGGAAACTATTCCAATGTAAAATACAGACTGTTTTAGATGCTCTTGCTTCTGACTCTCACCTTTACAGGGACTCAAACTAACCTCTGAAAAACACATCTGGCCTTATGGCTTAAAAACAGGAAGAGTTTGTAGACATGTAATTTGTACATTTTGTAAAGCCAGAATATCTTGGGTGGCTTGTTCTGACGATTATGTCAGAAGATGGTCTAAGGGGAAGTCCTGCCCCATTCTCCCAGATCTTTGTGCTAGCAGCAGTCATCACGTTAGCTGAGCTGCCTGAAAACTAATCCTACAACAGGACAACAGAACAGTAATTTTCAGCTGGATTATCTCCCTGGATCCTCTACAGTAAGACTCAGCTAATATCACCGTCTCAAAGGAGGCAAAAGCAGAAGAGATTGACAAAACAATCCAAACAGAAAGTCCCTCCTCGACCAAAAAAGTGCTACGTATGATGTGATGAGATGAACATAAATGAATTTCAGCATTATAAGCATTACATCTATGAATCAAACTTAAATCCCTCTTTTTCTGTTTACCACTGATAGCTTAGGCCTCTCTTCCCAGAAATATAGCATCTCACGTTTGAATTGGGAAACTTTCAGGGTGCAATGGCAATTGTATTCAAATCACTGCAGAACAAAAAAAGAAACCTCAGTCTTAGGCAGCTCTTCTTCCCTCAGCTTCTTCATTAGCACAATTCTTAGGAAAAAAAAGAAAGTTAACTAACTGCTCCTTTTTGCTGTTGGTGGTTGTTTCTTTTTCTTTGTTCTCTCCCAGGGATGAATAATGTGAACTGTGAACTCTGAGAGCAAGCAGGAAAGGTGGTTACTCTACTGAGAGTTTCATCTGTTTCTTGACTAAGGCAAGTATGTATTTTCCTGGGTTTGGCTGACACACAATGTCAGCTACCACTCTCTTTTTTTTGGCAGAGTGCCTCCATCACTTATTTTGCTAGCAGCATCAGTTCCCAGGGAAAAGACTTGCTGTTATGTATTTTGAGGGGCTGTAATTTTCCCTGAACTTGATGATTACAGAACTTAAAGGTTTCTGAAAATATACATATGTTGCCATATCTTGCATAATAAAATTTCTTTGAATGTGAACTGAGATTTCATACCAAACCAAAGTGTCCTACTTTGTTTCTTACTTCTGTAAGACAATTTTGCATTGGATCTTTGATATTTGACCAAAATGATTCCAGAAATCATAGTCTTGCATTTGTAATTCTCTTCCAGTAGCTAATTTGTAAGATGCAATATACAAACCAGAGTAGCATGTTTAAAGTTATCAATGAAAACTTGGAACAGAAGAGAAATACTCTGAACTGAGAAAGTAAAATGGAAATTATGTTGTGAACCTCAGCACCTCTGTAACCACATTTGGGCAAGGTAATCAAGGGTGATGTATTCTTTGATATTCAGTACTTTTTCCCTGCTGGCAGAAAGCAGAAAATCCTTGACATTCTACTAATTAATTTGAACACTGCATTTAATAATATGAATAAGCAAAACATAAGCATTGCGCAGTTCTGAATTGAATGTTTCTGAGAATACTTTGAAGGCAGAGGCTAGTTTGTTATTACCTGATGCTTAACTATAACACAATGATACGGATGCATTTTGAAGTCTAGAAAACCCTGATTCAAGCAAGAGAGTGAAGCAGCACCCTCATGACCACCCTTGAGAACTGACACTGTATTTGGACAACTGTAAGAGGCTACATGCCTGAAAGAATAGCTTTAACCAGTGGGTATGGTTTCATCAGACTTAATTTGCCTGTTTTCAATTAGCTTGTTTATTTTACCATGCATACTCTCACTTGAAATTGTGATTTTGACATGTTTAAATAGCATTTGCTAATTAGTAAATTAGAACCTGACAAATCACATGCAAATCATACACAACTGAAGACTCGGCTCTACTTTTTTAGCAGTGTTAACTTGGGAGATTTGAAAAAATACAGAACATAAGCCCTTCCTCCTCCCCTCACGGCATATTTGTGGTAAGGAGTTGCTTGGTCAGTTTTTTCAACAATTAAACAAGGCACTTTCTGTTCACAACGTGATGATTATAATTACAACTATACAATTAAAAATTTATGACAGACAATATGATAAATCCATCCACATTCAGACTTGTATAGAGAAAGATGCACAGACAGATGAATTAGCCTTGGCCTAACTAATGCTGCCTCAGATGCTAAGTCACTGCTCCCACTGAACTACAAAGATGAGTCTGGGCCAGGGAATTTCAGCAGTTGTTTTGTCCTAAAATATGAATACTACCTGTTCTAACATGATCAATAGCGTTCCATCTTAAGAGTTCACTGTGTTAAAGAAATGCTAATCACAAACAGGCACTACATTTGGGATTGCCTTTTCGCCTTGTAATAACATACACAATCTGAAAATAAGTGCAGGAAGAATATCCTCTGTAGCTTTTTATTTATAACCACAAGAAATGCAAATAAAGGACAATCAAATCACATTTGTCCCCTGTGAATTATAGACACTGTTATACATAGTGGGAAGCTTCCTGAGTCTAATTCAGATAAGGCTAACCCAGGTGGGACTTGGAGCTGTGCTTGCAGGATGGACATGATATAGCTCTTTGAGGTACCAGACAGCCAGTCAGTACTTTGGCATTTCAGCACATCAGGACCTCCATGTTTCACCTGGCTGTAGTGAGGGAGAAGCTCTGAGAATGGTCCAGCCAATCTCTTCAACCCTAGTGATTCAATTTCAGCTACTGCCCAGAAAAAAACATTGGGAATAGGAAGAGCAATTTCATGGAAGACCTCCCTTATGGCTTTTACTGGACTAATAATTTTGAAAACATAAAATATTTCTCTACTTTGGAAACACAGTATTTCTTTCCACCAATAAATAAAACACTTGTTTCATCTTATATCTATATCAAATAACAAAAGAAGGTGCATTTTAATTCCATAAACACATAATACTGAAATTTAATAGTTTTCAGTCTATAACAGTTCTATGGCAATTTAAGATACCACATTTACTTGTGAGAAGGATACTCCCTTTTTACAGTCAATAAAACCAAATGTGAGCCGATTTCATTTTTTTAATTCCACACATGTTACTTACACATGGATACATTCCCTCCAGTGAATCCAGAGAGCTTTTAGTTCCAAAATATACAAGATACAAGGTTCAGATTTAGCCTCAAGCCCTTTTCCTCAATGGTTGTCAAAATACAGAATAAAGAAGTTTCTCCTGCAATTGCACTTCAGAGAAAGTGAAGACTTATCATACCACAGAGAGTAGCTAACCTTGGAAGATACCCTTATTTCAGGAAAGGACAGGCCACTTTCCCTTCCTTTTAGAAACTCTGACAATCTAAAAGAAGTCTAGGTCATGTTCAGTTGTGCATATTATCTTAACAGATTGTCTTCACAGTAGGGGGAATCTTCTTGCTTTTAAAATAAATTCTTAACAGCTTCCATTGTGGCCACCTACAGACCAGATTTCATGCAAAAATCAAGAGTCCATGTTTGAAAGGGAAAAAGAGGAAATAAGAGAAAAGGGAGCTATGAGGAGACATAAGTCAGTAACTAAACAGGCTGTAACTTCACAAGGGAAATAAAGTGAAGAAAACTCGAACTGATAAAAGGAAAGTGAATTATTTGTACATTCCTTTTAAAAACAAAGAAAATACATTTTCCAAAAGGCCCGCCTGCTGCTGGGCTACTAGTACTGCAGTCTTCCTAAACGTAGCTTTGGATTTCAAAAGAATTGGGGATGCTCCCAGACACAAGCTGGGGATCTATTCTTCTCTTACTGAAGAGAAAGAAGCAGTGGTATTTTTTGAACACGTGTGGAATATGAAGCATCTGAGCCAAACACTGACAAACTCTGAGTGAAATGTTAGGCATTGATTCTGCATCTAAACCAACATGGAAATTCACGTACAGAAACGTACTCTGAAACCCAGACTAAACTATTTCAGAGAGACATATTAGTTTCCAGCCTGATGTGCAAGAGCATGAACTGCTGGATGGGAGAACCTGAAGATGGGTTAGAAGGCAATGAAAAACTGTGAGACCTCTCCCACTGGCAGCTGAATGGTGTTGGATAGGGATAAAACCCCTTCAATCCTACACCTAGCCTGTCCATTCTTGGCTTCTTGTTTCCAGGAACATACACAACAAAAGCTCTAGCAGTTTACAGATAAATATGTTGCAGGAGGCAACCCCTTAAATTAAGCAAGCTTCAAAGAAAGCAACAATAGTGACTCTGCATGTGAGCTGTCACTGTCAGATATTTTAAATGTGATCAAGAAGCTTCATACAAAGGAAAACAACATTTGGTGAAAGGAAAAAAAGATGAAAGATATTTTGATAAACAGAAAAAACAAAGCTATCACATACAAAACTGCTTGACAGGGGAAGATAAGTATGGGGATTTTCTTTTCTAGTTAGATTCGGTTTTCATCTAAACAAGCCAATGCCACCACCTATATCTGTACTTCACAAGGAAAATCTCTTTAGAGTCTTTTACAACACATCAACTTAGGAGGCACAGTCACATGAAAAGACTTGTAATTCTGTATTTAAGGTGACCAATTGACTTTTCACTCTCTAAATCTAAGAAAAAATACCATAGCATTGACTTTACTGTCTTATTTGAAAAAAAAACACAAAGATTGAAAAGACAAAGAAACAGAATTCATGTAAAATACATTAAATAGCAAAATGACAAACAAATCAACATATCTGCCAGTAGAATACCTAATGGCAGCGTAACCAGTGATAGGACCAGAGGGAATGGCTTCAAGCTGAGCCAGGGGAGATTTAGGCTGGACATTAGGAAATATTACTTCTCTGAAAGTGTGGTCAGGCACTGGAATGGGCTGCCCAGGGAGGTGGTGCAGTCATCAAGCCTAGAGGCGTTCAAGGAATGTTTGGATGTTGGTTTAGTGAGAACCATTGGTGATGGGTGGATGGTTGGACTGGATGATCTTGTAGGTCTTTTCCAACCTTGGTGATTCTGTGATTGTGTGTGATTCTGTAAGCTCTACATAGCAGATTTGACAAAAGGGAGATAGTAGCATGAATATAGTGAGAAATGGAGAAAAGAGGAGCAGCAGCGAGCACAGAATATCAGTCATTTTAAATCCCAGAGCACCTAAGACAAGAAAGGCAAATTTGGCCACATTTTTTTGAACAAGTTTACTTGGCAAGGTTGAAGGCACTTTGGATGTTCTCACAGGAAAGCAAACAAAAAAACCCACCAGCAACATACAACTGTTTCTTTCAGTACGCCTGGAGTTCAAAATGCCACAATTCTTCATCTTTCTTTATCTTTTCTTAGAACTTCTGCATAGTTCTCTGTGCTTCGCAGTTCTTTCACTGTTTTGAGCCTTTCCTGCATCAGTAGTAAACATGGATTTGATAAAGAAGGAAAAAGTGAAGGAAAAAAAATTAACACTTTTCTGAAGGCAGCTTCCTACTGAAGGATGCTTTCCAGGATACAGACAGAGAGCAGCTGTGGGCACTCAGCACCACAAACACTGCAGCCAGTTCCACAGTACAGCAAAATGAGGAGCCATTGTTATTTCTAGCTACAATGAATACTTGAAGTTTTTTTTACCAAGATTATATTCAATTTCACTCACACTTGAAGAAATCAATACAGGAATTATTTGCTGATCAATACATATTTAAAAAACAGGTACTCGTTTGCTATTTGATGGTACTGTATAAAACAGGGCGAGCTGGTAACTTGAAGCTCCATCTCTAACAAGCACTGAAAAATGGGCACTAGCAATTCAGATCCATGATATGATGCCTTGCATGCAACCATGTCCATCTCCAAAGCAACCTCCTGCCCCCAGCAGAATGCAGGAGCAGACACTTTGCAACATCATCTCCTCCTAGCATCTGACTCCTGTGGTGCCTCACTGCCCTGAAAGCAATGCAGCTGGAATGAGGAAACCCTCAATCAGGTGATTAGGATGTGGATACTACACACACAAAAATAACTAAATCAACACATCCCAGGAAAAACTGATGTATCCTAAGAAAAAATCATGACCACTTGACAGGCCTTTTTTTTCTCCGCCCATGAAGAAAGCTGCTCTGACCAGAAATGTCAGGTTCAAGGTAAATTAGTTTCCTCTCATGACAGATGTCTGCATTTAATTATTCCCAAATAGCTGCCTTCAGGCTATTCACCTGACTGCCACAGACCCACCTGATAAGTTGGAAGCTGCACTAAGGTATCCAGCTGAGCAGCGAGTTCCTCTCTCTGAGCTAGAAAAGAATCTCCTTCTTCTCTAAACCACTTCCAGTAATCAATCTCTACAAAAACCAGATAAAAGCTTCTCTATCCTTTCTTCCAAAAGCACCAATACCATCATCTTGGTGATCTTCATTATCTGAGTGCTCAAAGTGTCCACAGAAAAATAAAACATATGAATAGTGTTAATTTACCTTCTCTGCTTCATAGTCTCGCATCTGTGCTCTCAATTTCTCAAATGACTACTGCACAAAGAAGCCCCCTTCATCCTTACCAACAGGGCTGAGGGACTCTTGCTGGCCACCATCATCCTGAAACAAGACTGTGATGTGTTCCCTGAGATCTTTAGTCTTTGACACAGACCCTCTCAATACAGAAAGTTCAGTCTGGCAAGTTCTTCACCCAAAATAAGGCACTTAACCAGAAGGGACTGGCTCAGCTGACCAAACAGTTCCATACATGAAGCACAAAACCTCATCTTACATCAGCAGTTTTTAAATGGTGAGTGAATGAGAGGACAAAGAAATGGCAAAAACTTCTGAAACCATGCTAGGAGCTGCTCAACCAGATTTGAAATTTACTGTCTCTAACTGACCTACTTGCTCCACCTGGAAGTCTTTTTTTTTTCTTTGCCTGGAAAAAAAAAGTCAGTATGCTTTCAGATGGTGTATTGTTAACCTTGCATAAGCCAGCTGCACTCCATCATATCAAGTTCTCTTCTGGACTGATTTGCTCAGAAAGGTTCCATCAGCTTACAAGCAGCTAGGTTGTAGGTATATTTCCCCTTAGGATTCTGTGATGTGTCAAGTAGGAAATGGAAACTAAACAAGAAAGCGTGGAATAGAGTTTAAGCGCCTCTACTGTGAAGGCTGTTAAATGAGAAACAGGCATTGCAGACAAGTGTCAGTTAGGTACTGGTTCCACTGGGAAATGACATTTTCGCATTGTTTCTGCCTTCTGGTTTGCTGTTGGTAGATCCGGGCTTAGAAGAGTTATCCTCCAGTTACATGCACTCCTGATGTCTTCCTTATGTAGGCCCGTCAGCACAGACATTCCACAGCTAAACTTATTTGTTTGTATCATTTTAAATTAATAAAAAAATCTGACATTACAATAAATGTATGCAATCGCCTCCTCACTTACTACAAATCAGGGGTGCTTCATTGTCAGAATAGGAAATCTCTAGCTTTTGGCATCTAAATTTGTGTATTTCATTGAGATCTGAACTGTGATTGACAAACGGGTGCAAAGCAGTCCTGAAAGTCTGCCTTACAGATTGTAAATTGCATCACCTTTCCAGAAAGAAAAGGAGTTGGAATGACCAGAAGGCAGAACATTCAGCAAATGCTTTACAAAGTCCAGTGAATTCCAAAAACTGAACATAATTTCACAAGCTTAAAGAAGCACTTTCTAGGAGCCTGTCTCTTTCTTAATAACACAGCCTCTCTTATGTGGGGCATGTAATTGCTGTGGAAGTGCAATGGCCCTACCCTCTAGCAAAGAAGGATCAGAAGAGAATTACCATCCCTGACAACACTCTGCCTCAAGATTGACTTTCAGGGATGGGAAAAGCTCAGTTCTAAACACCACAGAAGATAGATAGCTAAAAGGTTTTGAGCTCTGAGCAAAAGGCTTTGCAACAATAACAAATCAATCCATACAGAGACCTACCTTCTGAAAAATGGCTGACTGACTCCTGAGTGGTTGAAAAGACATAACTGAAATTGAAATTTGATCTTCTATCTCCATATGCTATTGTATCTCCATCAGACTCCTTTCACTACTCACTACTGGAATCCTCCAGTCCGACATTTTTTGTTTTTTTCAATTTACCCTGCACTTACTTACATCTGAAATCAGGAAAGAAACTCGTTCTTGCAGCACATGGTGTCATATAATTCTGCTTCCTGAGGACAAAAAACACTCTCCTGCACCAGCACTGGGATAATTGGAATGCACTACCATCAACTCTAAAATGGATGTTTCTGTTGCTTCTGCATTCCACATGGACTGTGAATTTGACAAGCTCCCATAATAATGACAAACATTTCCAACGAATTTCAGAGCTAATATATTCTGATCCCTACAGAGCAAATTTTGAAAAAGAGTAAGTGCATCAATTTACAGCCCAAGACTGGCTAAAAAAGGTAGAGCTTTCTGCTGAGAGGAATGTAGCAGTGAAGATACAAAGGCAGAGGAATCTGATTTTTAAAATGTTCAAATATATAGCTTGTCTAAAGCAAAGCTAGCATTTCCCATGAAA
Source organism: Perdix hodgsoniae (assembly GCA_035772895.1). Lineage (NCBI taxonomy): Eukaryota > Metazoa > Chordata > Aves > Galliformes > Phasianidae > Perdix > Perdix hodgsoniae. The sequence goes on along the minus strand of JAPSGF010000046.1, from coordinate 3,509,999 downwards.
CTGCAAAGAAACTTGGGAATGTGTAGCTGACTTAGAGCCAAGGACTTTGGAAAAGGGCCCATTCAGTTACTGACACAAATTAAAAATTGAGTTTCCCTGCAACATCTTCACCTCCCCCATAATGGAGAGGACAGGAAAGTCTGACTGAAGTCTCATACACAGCACCAGTTGCAGAGAGTAACATAGCACATGTTGACTCAAAGAGGCAAGCAGACATGGACAGAACCAGAGACAAGCCACCAAAACTCTCCAGGTAGAAAGAATAAAGTAAGCAGATTCAGAGCTGTGCAGAAGTGAAGGAGGGTGCTCCAGTAAGGCAGGCTAAAATATGAGTTTCTCTTCTTGATCTACTGGGGCCATTCAGCAAGGGAATCTCAGTTTAAGTATGACTGTAGTAGAAATGCAAGCAGCTCTGTAATAGATTTTTTCCTCCTAAGTGCTGCAATTGTGCAGAACACAATCAGAACAATCCTTGCTAGGAAATGGAAGTTCAATACCCTGCAGAAAAAGACAGCAAACAGCCTCACTTTTATGCAGACAGCAGCCTGAATAGTTTTGTTTAGTTAAAGCCTTCAGGTAACTCTAATTTTGACGTCACAGAACAAAGTTTCTGCACTCCTAGACAGACAAAATGAAGCTTTTATGGTGTGGAACAGACATCGATTGACTAGTGAAAAATTTCCCTGTCCCAAACTTTGATTTGGAGTTTGCTTCTTCCAAAAACTCAAGATAACCACGATATATTTGACCTTAAGATCTAGCATTCTATGCATGATTTTGGGAAATGAGCTGCTGACATTCCTGGGTTTGGCTTTGCCTACCAACTGTCAGCCTAACAACAAGAGGCATTTCTGCTTTCTGTCTTATCCCATTATAGTTGAAACTATGTGGAAGGTGCCTGCAGTCAAGAGTGGAATTTAAGACATTCAAAATAAGCGAACACTTTCAGGTAACAACTGTTTATGGAACTAAATGGTCAAGTGCAACTTACACATACGTTCATAGACTGGAACCAGATGTTCACATTGCTAGGTTTAAACTTGACAGCAGGGCATTATGAATACTACACAAGACTAGTCTGCAAGGTCCTTTCTCACATTTCAGGCTGCTTATTGTGACACATCTATAAAAGTCTACTCAGTTAAAAAAAGAAGAGACGTTATGCTATCCAAAAGTGGTGTAAAAATACAGTATATGACCTGCTATGAACGCATACCAGGCTTTCTCCAAAAAGATTCCTTCCCAAGGCCATCTTTCTCTGGTAGAACATTTATTTACTTGGCACTAACCATTTGCCAGGCGTGAAGAATTCTCCAAAAAAGAATTTAGATCCAAGCATAGTTTTAAGTGTGTGCAGAAGTCCCTGTCTCTACTACAGCCACTCACATCCTTGAGGTATGCACATTTTAGGGCTTTGATGGACTTTAATGTCATTAAGCTACAAAGTGGTTTTTGTGAGATTGCCTCAGCACACCAGTTATGTTTTTGTTTTGATCCTACACTTGGCACCTGCATGAGCAGATGGAAATTAAAAGAAGAGTACTTCTAGTAGCAAGTTAGTGTGCTTAACAAGACACAAAATATTAGGAACAATTCAAAGGTACTCACCATATGCTGTATACAACCTACAAATGTTGACCTTGAATCAGTACAAATAGTCCAAATACGTTAGTTAAAAATGAATCAAGCTGAAAGTCAGAACTATTAGCCTTAATACAGGCTACTGCTTTTGGTTTAGCGTAATAACTGTCAGCAGTTCTTTTTTTTTTTCTTTAAAGGAGAAAATTGGTAGAGGGAGGAAATTTACGTATTTTGTGGCAACTTTTTTCTTCTGAATAAAATCAGCCATGTTTTCTTTGAATATCATCCCTTTTCCTTTTTCTTGTTATCTAAGGCTACTGTTTTTTTGCTTAGGTGGGCAGATAAAGAGGGAGCATATGGCCTATTTTGCTACAATGAAAACCTTGCAGTTACAGCAAAGAATTCCTATAATGAAACTGCAAAGGCAGTGCCACAAAGCATTCAAATGAGCACTACTTCTGGTCACCCAGCCCTCCTCCCTCCCTGCAGACCTTTGTTCAAAAGCCAGGCAAGTTACTGCTTCCCAATTCTAGTCAACAAAAAGTTGGCTTTTTAGACCTGCTCTTTCAAACTATGTACTTTGCAAGCCATGAAAACAACATAGGAACAGAGCTACTAATGATTAAACTAACCAGTTTCTGCCTGCCCCTTTGCAAGGAATACACACATTAAAGTAGTTATTCAAGGCAAAACATCCTTCATGGTTCTAATTCTTCCTAAGCTGCAAATAGTGATACGAGGTAAGACGCTACCTTCCTTTAAAGATCCTCCAGGGGCTTGCAAAGGCTGCCCAAAGCCAAACCAATCTGAATTCAATAACACTGTCTCTACCTTATAGGCTTGTCAGACTTATTAGCAAGTTTTTAACTTGCCTTGCTGTGCCTGTTCTGTGAGGTATAAGTGACTTCGTTTTGCTGGTGATGTTCTCTAAGTACTCCGGTGCTAACTTTGCTTTCTACATTGATTCTGCTCACTTGGCAACATTTTTTTTTTCTTTTCCACATTTCTGCTGTGATGGGAAAGCCACTGCACTTGGCACAAGTTCTTTTTTTGCACCCCAGCATCATCTGTGGAGAAGCAGGCACTGTACTGCCAGCAAAGTTACCTCAGGTGAATAAAAGGCTTCAGAAAGAGCAACTGATGGAGCTGGACTGTTTATCACACAGCAACTCAAACACATAAATATGTATGTTTGTACACACATAAAATACTTCTTAGAGAAAGAATATTACTCCTTGCCATGTTAAACAATTTCTTGATTTATGAAAAAGAGTGTACATAGAACACACACAGGTATGACCACAGGTGGCCTCTGGTGGCCCATTCCTAATACACAGGATGAAGGCTGTTCAAGGTTATGTCAAGGTCAGAACAAAGTCAATCTCAAACCAGGATACCAAAAGTCTCTCTTCAGTCTTTTATTTATACCCAGTGAATGCTGAGAGTATCTATGAATCTTGCCTGGAAAAATCTTGCTCATTTTGAAAACCACCACACTGGACCATTGAACTGTCATTGAGAAAATACTTGAGAAAGGTTCAGCCTACCCTGGTGTGTTTCTTCTTACCATTCTCAAGACTTTTCTAGGGGTATATACCATCATTGCAGAGACAGCACCCTCCATCTAACTTTTAGAAAAGGGAATGGTTCTTATCCCATCAGCTTTTACAGAGACTTGGTGTACTAGAGTGAATGAGTCACAGAGATTCCCATGACATACTAATACAAAAGCGTTGTCTGGACTCTAGAAAATGCTGTAGTACAGCTTTCCAGTAGTACAGCTCTTCTACAAATCTATCTGCTTCATTCCAGAAGTCTGGTACTGCAGCCACTGAATCTTTTGAACACCCTGAAGCAACTACAAAATCTTAGCAATTGTTTTAAAAGCAGCAACAAAAATTCAATAGTCTTGATTTGTTCCAAGAAAGACTCAACTCTAACAAAACTCCTGCTGACTGCAAACAGAACAGCAATACACAGTTCTCCCTCAGCTCAGGGCACAGTTCTGGTGCATGTCCAGGGGAACTAAACCTCAAAATAACCTCATAAGAAATACAGAGAGGCAATTAAATAAGTGCTTAACATGATGGAAGATTAAAAAAGGTTCTTTAATTTTTTCTCTCAAGTGGCTAATAAGGTTGAAAAATATGGTTAGCAAGCTACAAGCAGAAAAAAAGAAAAGCCTTTGAAATTCTGAAGTCTTGTTTTAAAATATTAATGGCATATCCTATTGATTTATAAGCAGATAATACATTCTGAAAATGGAGAAGGATTTGGTCTAGAATTCTTCTTATTCTTATGTTCAATTTTCTGCCTATAACTATCACCAGAAGTAAAGTCATACTGTTTTTCCAAGTTCCATGCAACTACTGGAATCCATGCACTAGCACACTCCAGGAGCACACCTGCATACGCCTTTTCATACATGTTATCCTTTTTCATTCCAGAAACACAACCACAGAAATATATTACCATTTCAACCCCCCTAGTCACATCTCTGACTGCTCCTAGCTCTTCTGCCACAGAATCTGCAATTTCATGAAAGAATGACTATCAAAGAGCTGCACAATTCACATCGCTACTGGTAGATCTTGGGAAGGAAGCTGAACAGGGAAAAGCGTGCTTGCGAGCATGTGAGGATCAGGCACTTATTCTGAGCACATCATTTTTCAAAGTTGCAACTGTAATGCTGTGTTCCCCTCTGTACTATGAGCCAATTATCTTACCCCATAACGGTGAGCAGCCTGAGAGCACTCTGATCTCTAACCCTAAGAACAAGACCTGCATGTGACCTCCCTGGTTCCTTCTAAATACTGAGAAGCTTGAGTGACTGTAGTCATGGGGTGGATTATGTGGAGTAATTATTAGGAATATCCCAATAAGTTATTTCCCTCTTAGAAGAAAAGCACTGAAGAAATCTTCATAGTGAAATGCAGTGAATATGCAATGAGTCTGTTCCATGACATAAGACATGCAAACCTTAGATTGTTAGCAGCACCACAGGACTTTGGTGTGCTGACTCCAAGAAGTACAGCATAGAAGGTGAAGGACGGTGTAAAACTCCATGGCCAGGCTCTGTGTCAAGATCGCAGGGATGGGAACTTGGTGACACTACGGAACTGATAAACTGCATAGTAGTTATCTTCAGCTAGTAGCTTTTGAATTTTCTGTTGCATCAACTGTAACATAGCTATGACTAGAGCTACTCAAGTTCCATGTGAAAGTAAGAAAACAGCGTAAAAACAGCTTAAGAGAGAAGAAATTTGGGGGAAGATACTGTCACAGAAAAGTCAGTAGGACTGCTGTCTTCTGGGACCAGTCAACAGGCTGAGCCTGTGTACAATCAAAGAAAAATAATACAATTGAAAGGTACAATTAAAAATAGATATATAGTCAAGGTGTGGAAATAAACCAACAAAAGAGTTAGGCACAAGGGGAACAAAGAGAAAGTAGGTGGAACGCTTACCCGTGCAGAGGGCTCGCTGCAAAAGGCTCCAAAGGAGTGGATCTCTCAGAAGAGAGCCTTCCTCCCTGGCAGTCAGCACTTAAATGGGTCTGGAGAGGTGGAGTCTGGCTCCACCCCTTCCTGCAGCACAGGTGAATTGCTTTCAGCTGTGCTCCCAGGGCTGACATACTGCTTGCCTCAGATAACTAATCAAAGGTTCAGGCTGTGATTCAGCGGCTCCCATACAGCCTGCCTTCTCTCCCCACAGAAAGGGCTATTGGGCAACATTCACACACTTGGTTATACTGAGTTCTTCCCCCTGCAAAACTTAGAAATCTCTACTATTATATATGGAATACTACTATTATATATGGAATAACTTCCATAGCTGAATGTGTTTGCAGTTTACTGTATTATTCACATTATTGCTACCCAAGCATGATCTACAAACAGTGCATTACCAGCAACTCAAAAGAATCTGCAATCTGTTTCTCTAATTAAGAGCACTACTCTATAAAGAAAACAAAGGTGCTCCCTTGTTATGAGTCAATCAGTAATTGTAGGAGTTCTCACTGGGCATGGCCAAATTGCCTAAGGTTAGTCATACAAGCCCATTTGAACACAACCAGATATGGAGCACAAAAGTGGGTATTAACCCTTTAGCACAACAAACCATACACTTAGGACCATTAGCAGGCACCTCTTTCTTTCTTTCTTTCTTCCTTTTTTTTTTTTTTTTTTTCCCTGCAGCGAGGAAACAAAAGATCCCTGTTAAAAATATTCCATTCTCAAGATATTTTTTTTGCTAATACGATAAATTCTCTAAGAATAGAGATATCAAGTTATTTTCTGTACTATACACAGTAGACAAAAAACTACACAGTAGCTAATTTGAAAGCCATTCCCTTTACTTGCGCATATCTTAGCATTATCTTAACATATTCTGTTCCTGCAGCAGTCTCACCAGTGTTGAAGACACAAAAGTTACTTGAAATGAATATTGTTAACTTAAAATGGCATTAATAAGCTATTAGAGCAGAAGGGTAAGCATACTGTGGCTTAAGCAGATCAGACAATGAAGGCAAACAGCAGCCTAGAAATGCTTTCTGGAAGAGGAACTCTGCTGGTGGGAGCCATTTTGTTCCGAAGTGACAAGATTTATGTACTTTTCCTTCTCTAATGTAAAATCCCTGCAGCTTAGGGGCATACTGTACCTTTCTGAGCCTCCAGCATTGTTGTCAGCAGACACAGTCAGAAGCTCCTGTGCCAGATTAACCCTAAACAGCAAAACCCCAAGGAGGGCTGTCTGCACAGATGCCAAGTCCTACAAAAAGGAGCTGGCAAAGAGAGTCTGAATGCCAGATGGGGCCAATGCATCTCCTTTTCCATTGAGACTTTAAGCTTCTGTGTGTCACATTGCTTCTTCTTTCTGTTTCCTCCCATCTCCTACCTTTATTCTGATGAACTCACTTGGGCAAAAGAGATCAGATTTTAATGGTTGCTCAAAGATAAAAGGTCACAAACACTTCAGATCTAACTTCCACTGGAATAAGCTTTAGGCAAGTAAGAAATTTTGCAGAAGAAAATTACTTTAGCTAAAGGTTTCAGTAGCAACTGTGAGAATATTTTATTTCAGTTAGGTCAGGGGCTTGTGTCTACTCAGCTAATGGTAAATAAAATGGGAGAAATATTCCAGCTCTCAAAGGAACTCAGGTAGTATGACACACACCCTAGCACCCTCTTGTCTCTTTGATAGAGAGATAAGTAGACAACTTTCGGTAATATTTTACTTTTTTTCCCCCTTTGGAAGACTGATCACAATCTAAGGGAAAGATCATCTCAGTATTTATTCTTCTTTTTTAACAGACACCTGCGTATTTGAGTAATTAATAGAAATAAAGTAACATTACAAAATATACTTGAGTAAGCAATTTTAAACATTCGAAAGCCAACTTTTTTATGTGTTTTGGGTAGTAGATGGCAAAACCTTACCTCTTGCACTGAGCCTTATTTCCATTTTGAATAATCTAAGTGTCCTTTTTTTCTACCTCCCTACAGTTTCTTTTGAATATTTGAAGGAATAGAAAAATCCATGTGAGCAATTAAATTTTAAGTATAGTTGAGATAATCTTTATACTGCTACATTATTAATCTAAAATGAATGTGCATACATTAAAATTGCACAGTGCGACAGAAATAAAATATATTTAGAGACATTCAAATAGTAAAGGCATTTGGAGATCATTCCTTTTAAATGTTGTGAGGCAAATTCTATTGAGATACTTGCACAAATTTCTGCCTCCAAAGAAAACAAACACAGACAAAAAATATGTATTTAAATGGCTATGAAGTCCACACCAAGCTGCGTGGTGCAGCTGACACACTGGAGGAAAGTGCTGCCACCCAGAGGGACCTGGACAGACTGAAGTAGTTGGCCCACGCAATTCTCATGAAGTTCACCAAGTGTAAGGTGCTGCACCTGGGTCAGAGCAATCGCATGCACAAATACAGGCTGGGTAGAGAAGGAGTTGATATTATGTCAAGGGGCCCCACAAGAAAGCAAGAGAGGAACTTCTTTTCTACAAGGGCAAATAGTGATTGGGGAAAGAGTAATGACTTTAAACTAAAAGATGGTGGATTTAGATTAGGTATAAAGAAGAGATTCTTCACAATGATGAAGTTGTGGATGCCTCATCCTTGAACATGTTCAAAGTTAGGCCATGGGCAGGATGAACCAGTGGCTGTCAACCTTGCCCATGACAGAAAGGTTGGAACTGGATGCTCTGTGAGGTTCCTTCCAACCCAAGCCATTCTATGATTCAATGAAAATTTGCAAAGGATGATTTAATATAGACTGCATATAAAAACCAGGGGAAATGTATTACAGAAAATTAGGTACCTTATGTGTGTACTTTTTGAATAAGCAAATAAAGCCCTTTTGTAATATACCAATTGATTTTACATGCAGACTTCATACAATCCAAGTACTCGGGATATTTAGGAAGTGGGGAGATAGTCTTAGAAATGAATATACAAGACTTATTTGTAAAATAACTGCAGCTTATTTGTCAAATCTATTAAGGGCACTTCAGAGTTTAGCATTACTTGACAGTTTTCATCAGGTTATTGACTATCTTCTCTGTCCCAAAAGCCCAGATGCTCTGGTTTTGTTCAGCACACTGAACACAAGGGAAAAGGCACCTTTTCACTGCCTCTGTTTTTCGCTGTAAGACATCACTCTCCTGTGCTACTCTTGGTGGAAAGTATTGGTAATACTAATGAAATAATAGAGACCAACACTTCTGACTCAGATGTGTGTTTGTGAATAGCAAGAAGACTTCACATCTGGCCTGAATTAATAGGAGAGACATCTCCAGGTGCCTGCTTTGCCCTTGTATAGACATCTTAAACAGCTTACAACAAACTATGCTTTCAATGGTGACATCTTCATGTTGCTTGCAAATGGGAAAATCCTGAAGTTTGAGCTTCCCAACTTAATGTAATAAATTCACAGACCTCTTCTCAAAAAGGAAATAGATCCCAATGCTGTGAAAGTTCTGAGAAGTACCTGAAGTCAGCTAGAGAGCACATACTTCAATAAACAAGCAAGTATACATTAAGGAATTCAGTGTGGCAGAAGGATGGCTGCGCGAGCAGAGCTCTGCATGCAGACCCGCTCATCAGTAACCAACTCATAAACTTGTCTGATTAAATTAACATATGAATCAAATCACAGAGCTGCAAGAGATATTACGAATCAGTTACTTACTGTCATGGCAGAAAAAGGTCCCATTAGAGCACCCCACCCTACTCAGAAGCTATAAACACAGCTGCATGAGCTCCCAGGATACACACTGTGCAGTCAGTGCAGACCCCCAGCCCTATATCATCTTCATCCAGGCAGCAGTTTTTCTCGCTGAGTCTCTTCACAATGCTCATCATTTTGGAGTAACACTGCAGCCACCTGAGACTAAGACAAATTTTCCATGGAAAGATTTTGTGGAAATGAATTTGTTGCAACTTACTAAAGTTGTTTCACAAATAGCCCACCATTTTACTAGTACAAGGATTCCTCTGCAGCCCAGCCTTTGGAGATAATGTGTTACCTCTTGCTGATCCTGACACTCTTTGACAGTGAAATTCCCAGAGAAGCATACACACAGTAACTCTGTCATAATGCAGAATGAATTATCCACAATTAAAAGCTTAATTACAAGGTCTTGTTCTTCAAATTTTTTTCAGCCCTGCAATTGCAGATCCATTGGCAAAAGCACACATGGTTTTGTTTCAGATTATCTGTTAGGAATATAATCAGACTCTGAACTCATTTTCTGGACCTATTATCCATGGTCTGCTCTTCTGAAATTTTATTAACCATTTCATCACATCTCAGTGAGCAAGCTGCAGAAGAACAGTTTTCAGGATCTCTGTTTTCTCTACATGTTGTGAATGACAATATGCCTGGCAAGAGCACTAATAACTAGCAGACATCCCAGACCTCCTTACAGTTGTCTTTTGACAACTTGATGACAGGTTGAATTTCCTTCAGTTCATTCTGAACAGTTTCAGTTAACAAAAATGTATTAACCACTATGCTGTAAGTAAATACAGAATGAAAAGCATTTGTTCCAAGTAGAAAAGTGTTTAGTTCAAAATTAAGTATATATAGGAAATAAAATTTACAGTGTAAAGGCACTTATTATGGAGAAGTCGCATTTAGGTCTGTATATAGGTCTTTATCTTACAGACTCACAGTTACAAAATCATAGAACCACCAAGGTTGGAAAAGACCACTGGAAAGATCATCCAGTCCAACCATCCACCTATCACCAATATCTCCCACTAAACCATATCACTCAGTATGACATCTAAACATTTCATGAAAACCTCCAGGGACGGTGACTCCATCACTTTCCTGGGCAGCTCATTACAAGATGTGTCTACTCTTTCAGAGAAGAAGCTTGTTGTTGTGGCCATAGCACAGGACCCAGAACTTGATGTTGTTGAACTTCAACCCATTGGTCTCAGCCCAGCTATGACCAGATCCCTCTGTAGGGCCTTCCTACCCCCGGAAAATCAACAATACTAAGGGTGCATTCAATCTGTTCATCCAGGTCATCATAAAAAGATATTGAACAGGACAAGACTTGTCATGGTTTAATACTTTTGTAATTTTGCTATCAGTATTCCACATCACAACATCATGTAAAGTACGGATAGTTCACAGAAGAAAACTACATTTCCCAGAGGACATCACGGTCAGGAGATAAGTCACGGGACCAGGACAGTATATAATCTCACTCCCGTGACTGAAATCTCACACTCTCTCGGATCCTCGGAGCGTGGGGTGCCTTCCAGCCGTTTCGCCTAGAGCTTACAGTAGGCCTTTCGGTTTTTGGGACTCACTCTCTCTCTCTCCTTTGCTTAATTACAATTATATTGTATTATATTGTATTATTCTGTATTCTGATATAGTATTTAGTAAATAAGTGTGCCTCCTTAGATTGCTGCTGCTGTTTTCTTTTCCCATTCCCTTTTCCCCTTCCCTTTTTGGGCCAGCGGCCCTTTTTGGGCCAGCTGCCCCCCTGTCACGGGCATAGGTAGATCTTGCTTAACCCGTGACAAGACTCAACACCAACCCCTGAAGAACACCATTTGTGACCAATAAACAGCTTTTAAAGACAGATGTAAAGAAGGCATCGGGAACTTCAGCCTTCTCCTCTCCTCCTCTCCTGCTTGCAATTTCTGATACTCTTTACCAGTTATTTCCTTGTGTTCTATGAGGTATAACTAAGAGGACATACACCTGATACTGGTGCCAGGCAGTGGCATGCAATCTAAGAACTTCACTCTGCAACTTCCCCTGTTGGTCTACTTAGAGAGAAAAAAGTTGCAAACTGAAAGAAAGCACTGTATTTTCCATTGAACAACAGGTTAAAAAGATGGTGAAAGAAGTAAAGACAGCATAGAGAAAGGATAGCTGGTGCCTCTGATACACACAAAGAATAAAAGAAGGTCCTCCAGGTCATGCACAAGATCTCCCTAACATGGAACTGTAACAACCCCTGTCTCTTCAGTCTTCAAGAAAAAGCACACAGATGAATTAAGAGCTGGAGATACTGAGATTTAAGCACTTTTCCATCATATGAGCCATGAGTGCTTTGTTTTTGACCTGTTACATTAGCATACTCCCTTTCTTCCTTTTCATAATGACAATGTTTTGATCCCTTATGCATTACTCCAAGGAACAGAGGGTAAGTGCCACAGAACTAACAGAAAGTCACCTGAATATCTGCAGCCATTTCATGCATTCTCCAAGTAAACACACAGGAATTTATCTGTTGGTAGGAACTGGGCAAATGAACAGTGAATTACAAACTCAAATGCAGACAATTTGCAGGAAGAGAGTTCTGAATTTACATTCAAGTCAGAACTGCTGGTGATAGCAGGCTTCACTCATGTAAGCAGAAATAGGAACAGTCTATGGCTTCTCTGCCCACTTTCTGACTTTGAAAACACTCCCTCAACGGCTACAGACAACACCTTACTCTATTCCATGAAATCAAAAGACACAAAACTCAGAGCTGTTTCTAGGGAAATACAATAAGATACATGCCATGAAAATGACTTATTTCCAAACAGTCTGCTTAGTTCCGGTACAGAATCATCTCTAATGGTACTAGAAATGGAAGATAGCTCTCAGAAGAAAGTAGTAGAAATGAAGGGCTACAGTACAAACAAACAAGAGGTACTTTGTATCCAGACACTTCAGTTCCTACTATTTTTGTAAGGTAGCCAGACTCCATGTACGTGGTATTTTTCTTCATTTTTTATCCAGATGGTAAACTTCACCAATTCTGTTTGCTCAAGCAATTTCAAAACCCACCTAGAAAAGAAATCGAGAGACTTTGTAACCCTTGACTGCTCCTTAGACCCACAAAACTTAGGAAAACAAATGTGCTCTTCAAAGCTTTGAGGCCTTCTGAGCCTTTGCACTTTCCACCATAACTTTATTTGCTACTATTTTCAGTGACTACAGAGAATTCCTCCACTTAACTGCATTGTCACAAGAGATTAATGCAACATGGGAGCTTGAAGAGAGGGAACTTAGATTTCCCGTCTTTGTTCAAGACAATTCAACCAGTTCCTTTGAAACAGCCCTCTGGCACCTGAACTTTCTCACCACAGAAATTATCCCATCGCTATGCTAACCCAAAGGTGATACCAAGTCTTTTCTAAAGGCACCTAAAATCCTGAAGTGTTTAGGGAACTCTCAGCAGGATCTGAACATCTCTTCTCCCTGCCTTGTACTGCAGCTAACATGACTCTTTCCCACCTATACCTAACGCACATGAAAAGCAGAGCAACACAGGTGCATCCTTATCACAGCGCATTGCCTGGGAGCTGAAACAATTCACTTCAGCCACTTCCCTTGGAGAGGAATCTATGGCAGGCAGCTGTTTCCACAAAAGCTGACTCACCTTCAGCTTGCCAGCAACAGTACCAGATTTACACAGTGGCTCAGCCTTTTCAATACTCACTACTGTACCCCTGAGAATTTCAGGTCATCAGCATCCTATAATAGTGAAATTCTTTTTTCTTCATCCTCAGTATTTCCCCATTGTGTACACTAACACTTGTTTGGTATGTTATCGCTCAGTATACATCAGCAGGATTTTACTGCAAAGGGAAGAAGAGTTAAAGTTTCACATAGACAGTGAACGTGTGACAAAAAGCTTGAGTAAATTCCCTCTGTTAAAACAGGGAGTTACTTCATCAGTGCTCCAGCAAATGGTACAGGCATCTCAAACTCCTTTAGGATATATAAAGTATTTAGATTGCTGTTAATGTTCACAGGGTAGTGAGGCACTGGAACAGGTTGCCCAGGGGGATACTGGGTGTCCACTCCCTGGAAGCATTCAAGGCCAGGCTGAATGGGTCTTTGAGCAACCTGGTGTAGTGGGAGATGTCCCTGTCTATGGCAGAGGGGTTGGAATGAGGTGTCCCTTCCAACCCAAACCATTCTATGATTCTACAAATTACTGGAAAAACTGATTATATCTAAGAAGCACAGAGGGAATGGAAACAAGCAAAATAAAAGGATACAGAGACTCAGAGATTACCCACCTAATCAAGAAACTGGAGTTCCCTAGTTAGCTAAGTTCTTCATGCGTCCTCCTTGTTTGAATGCATTTGTGTTCACAGCATCCTGAGAAGTGCTGAGAAGTAGCTGCCCAGGTCATGCATGCAGCAGATTTCCCCAACTCAGTAGGTTACTGCTTTTTTCATCATAGTTCAGTTCTCTTCCATTCACTCACTCTTACATCATAGCGCAATGACTGAAAAAAACATTGAAAACAGTGGAGGATTCAAGGTCCTCCCCCCTTTCTGTAGGGACTCTAATCAAGACCCTACTTAAATTCTCCAACTTTTAAACCAAAAAGCATTATCTAACCTCCCTGTTAAAGTTGCAAAAATCATAGAAAACAAAGGAAAAAGATACAGTGAACTACTTCTCAGTGTGCTTTGTGACTGCAATGTCCTCTTAGGAGAACAGAACGTGCTAAATCCAAGGACATATAACACGAAGTAAATAAGCCTGAAACCCAAGATTTCATAGCTGCAAGAAGAGTTAGCTACCAGTTCTCAGTCTTACTTGCTTGGACTCAATATTTTGTTCACTAAAAATCAAAAGACTTATCGGAATCTCATAGCTATGTCAGTCAATTAGTCCATGCCACACGCAGACTTTGGTCCTGACAACTTAAGGGAACTAAAATCACGTCTCTCACATTCTGGTATGAGTTCTTAACACTACTCAGTAATACCTGAAGAGCAGGAAGAAGAAAACAACATTCTTCCACTTTCAACAGTCTGGTGAGAAAGTGATGCATTAAGTGTCTGTTTCTAGAAGGATGTCCATACATATAAGTCCTAAGTTAAATTCAGAGCTAAGGACAGGATTCAAAAAAGGACTTGGTCTGTTCAAAGCAGGTACTGCAACATTCTACATTGAGTTACCGCATTTTCTTTGAATATCTCAGAGACAAATATGGTCCCTCAGTCTGCTAGCCAGCACCTTCTCTAGGCAATTCATTCATACTGCTCAGTTTAACAGGCTTTGCTGAAAGGAACTGACATTTCAATGAATATCTGACTCAGCTCCCTAAAAATTTCATGTTTTCTTCCTGTTACGACACCAAGTTGGCTGGAAGTGTTGATCTGCCTGGGAGTTGCGAGGTTCTACAGAGGGTTATGGACAGGCTAGATAGCTGGGCTGAAGCAAATGGGATGAGATTCATCTAGACCAAATGTCAGGTCCTGCACTTTGACCACAACAACCCTAGGCAACTCTACAGGCTTGGGGTAGAGTGGCTGGAAGACTGTGTAGAGGAAACAGACCTGGGGTTATTGATTGATGTTCGGCTGAACTTGAGCCAGCAGTGTGCCCAGGTGGCCAAGAAGGCCAATGGCATCCTGGCTCGCATCAGAAACAGCGTGGCCAGCAGGAACAGGAAAGTGATTGTCTGCCTGTACTCAGTTCTGTTGAGGGCACACCTTAAGTACTGAGTCCAGTTTTGGGCCCCTCACTGCAAGAAAGACATTGAGGCCCTGGAGCAGGTTCAAAGAAGGGCTGGAAAGCTGGTGAGGGGTCTGGAGAACAGACCTTATGAGTAACAGCTGAGGGAGCTGGGATTCTTCGGTCCAGAGAAGAGGAGGCTCAGGGGAGACGTTATTGATCTCTATAACTACCTGTAAAGAGGCTGTAGTGAGCTGTGGGTCGACCTCTTTTCTCATGTAACTGGTGATAGGACCAGAGGGAATGGCTTCAAGCTGCGCCAGGAGAGATTTAGGCCGAACGTTAGGAAATATTACTTCCCTGAAAGAGTGGTCAGGTACTGGAATGGGGTGCCCAGGGAGATGGTGGAGTTAGTGACCCTGGAGGTGTTCAAGGAACACTTGGATTTTGTGTTGAGGGACATGGTATAGTGAGAACTATTGGTGATGGTTGGACTGGATGATCTTGTAGGTCTTTTCCAACCTTGGTGATTCCGTGATTCTGTTCTCCATCTATGTTTCAGAATCCAGTTTATTTTAAGCTCAGTAATATTCAGACAATAAGCAAACTCCTGCTGTATGGTGTTCCATACATATTTTAGTTTCTTTTGTCATCTGGATGTCCTACAGGTACAGTAACAGCTCTCTCTCCAGGGAGAGAGAGAATGGAGAAGTTATGTTTGTATTAGTTATCATCTTAACTGAACAGATCAAACACAGCAGAACTTGGAGGAACAAGCTTCCCTCCACTCAAACTGGTAGAATACAGGTCCCTTCTGTGGAGACAGCAAGTCACACACAGACTGGCTCAGAAGAAAGAGGAGAAGAAAAAACATTTCCTAATTATCTGACACATAGCATTATATAGATAAAGGAAATGCTTGGCTTAGTCTATTATTAGACTTATTATTATCTTGTCACAAAATATCAGTGTCCAATGTTTCACTCAATGATAGTCTTCCAGCAGTAATTTCTATTTTGGGAGGTACAACCAAATTTCTTCAGAATCCATTCTGTACAGGAGGAGTATATGTTGAGAGTTTAAATTATCTGTATATCTTTAATCTTAATCTGTGGAGCAATGAAGGATCTGCTAGTTATTTATAGTGGGGCTGGGGTGAGCTGCCGTGAGCAGGGTAATTGAAACAGTATTTCAGCCTGTCTGCCTCTGATTTGGGTAATAGCTGCTGTTAGCTATTGCATAATCACAACACAAAATGGAAAATAAAAAATAAAAAATACATTAAACATACGCTTTTATGTTGTGTTTTATGATCACATTTTATTTTTTATTGCATTTCCAAATCTGTTGTTCCTTCCTTTCTGAGATCAATTTACTTGCCTGGCAGCAGTTTGCTACATTAAAGCTCAGAAAAGCTGATCTGCTTTTCTCCTATTCTATGGATTAACAAAGCTTTTAGCTTGAGAGCTGCTAAATTCCTTAGACTAAGGGCTTCGACCCTCTTTTAAAAATTGCTGTTATACTAAAGGCTTTGTACATGCAAACTTTTTGTTCCTTAAATAATAATCTTTCTTAGTCAACGATGTGATTTTCTTCTTTCCTCAAGCTGCTAAAGTAGCACAAAGAAATATCAGAAGAATCAGTCAGTGAACTTCTCAGTAAATGTAGTTAATTCTGCAACCTATTACTTTGTCATATGCTATTTGACAATGACTTCAGTTAAAATGATCTAATGTTGCCGCTAATCAGGAAAGACATGTCACAATTTACAACCATATTCACTACTTCCTCTCCTTTTAGCACAGAAAGTACTCCTTTGTGGCATATTGCCTTTGGATGTTATGCCAAAATGCCTTGTAATTCCTCTTCCAAGTGACAAATGCTGATTTAATTCCCACCATTTCCAGTCTTAGTGACTTTTGGGTGGGTCATACCCATCCTGTATTTTGGCTGAACCTGTTGATTCGTGATAGATTTCCCATCAGCCCTCTTGCAACTTGACATCATAGGACCCTTAGCTTATACTCTGCTCCCAGGTCCCAAATCTGAAAACTTTTAGTCACTCAATGCAATATGACTTGGGAAACAGATTGCTCAACAGATTTCCCAACATTATACACATTTTTGCAGTCCTGTCTGATTGCAATGCACCAGCTTTCGTGGCTGCAAACCAGGCTCCTTTCAGCTAATTACTACATGTACTTTGTCAGAAGGTCCTGAAAACTGATAAATTTCTGTGAAAGGTGACAAAGGTGTATTTTTCCAAGAAAAAAAAATGCTTCAATAGAGGATTTTGAGCTGGCAGAGCCTAAAACCTTCCCAGATCAGGGCAAATGGCACTTCAAGGAAGACTCTGTCAGACACGAGAGGATGCACCACTGCATGTTCCAGTCACAGAACCACCTCTTCCCCAGCCATGGCAAACTCTCAGGCTGCAGGCATCTTTCTCTCAGTCTCTGCATTTTAAACTTTACATCTCATCTTGGAAGCCACTGAAACTAGAGTCTTAAGAATATTTTCTTTGGCTTAAACTTGCATCCTCAAACTTAAATACTGTCCAGTTCTGCACCCTTTTCTGACTTCTAGATGTAGCTGGCAATATTCTTTCTCATAACCTCAATTTAACACTATTGACATCACCATCACAAGATTAATAACGCTCTGAGAGGAAGAGTTGGGCTGAACATAAAGAAAAAAATCGCCTGTAAGCTGACTGGACTCAAATTAGTTTACCACATTTGTAATATCACCCACTCAAAGAACTTCCTCTCAGAACTATGAGCTTCTAAGCATTAATTCTTCAAATATTTACACAGGGAGCATAATTCATGAAGTCCAGCCACACCACCCAGCATGCAATGGAGTCACTACACCAATTGCTGGCTAAAAGCATGCATTTTATTTGGCACCATCTGTCATTTTCCTTTCCATGTACACCAAAACTCCCAAATGTGAAAACAAACTGGTATTTCCAGAAAGTAATTCTGGAAGTAAAAGAAGAAATCATGCTAAGATGAGGAATTTAGACAAATGAATCAGGCAGCTGAACACAGAGGGCAACAAAGACCTTCTTATGGATCTATTAGTAGCAACAGATTTTTTTTTCCTCTCTCAGCTGATGGTATTCAGGTTGGTTTTTTTTCCCTACTTCAACAATAACCTCTTCTATGAGCAGAACAAAAAGGTTCCGTGACTTACTAAAGGGAAAAATATCATCATCTGCAAGTGAGGACAGGTCAGTTGCTTCCTTGGAAAGATTACAGAAAAAGAAAAAAATCATAGGAAGGGCACTCTGATTTATGAGTACCTGGATACCCACTGATAAAACCTAATCCCATGTAACTGCTGTGCAGAAGCTGAAAGGCAGTCGTTTAACCTTTGGACTGCCACTGCTACACAAGTTAAAAAAGCATCTACGTGAAGCTTTTAAATTATAGGAGTTAGAGCTGGGAAAGACCTAATCTTCTGTCATGAAGTCTAGCTCTCACAGTGCCAGGAAGAGTTCCCAGGAAGATGATTCATCAATTACAGATGAAAAAAAAAAAGGATGTATTTCTAAATATGCAAATGACATTCAAAGAGAGACAGCTCCTCATGTGAGTAGTCAGTATTAATGCATTTTTCTATTGTAGTCACTCACTGCCTTTGACATGGGTTCAGATCATTGTAGTAACTCTTTTCTACAGCAGAGATTTGTTCTGAGAGTATAATTTTACAGACACTTAGGGTGAACCCTACCTTAAGAACGTTGTTATTTACTGGTAAATATAGTGTATACAACAGCAGGGAGGGTGGAATGTGACACTGTTAATCTAAAAAAAAAAAAAAAAGCATCTGCAACAGAACAGAACAGGTAAAATTAAAATCACATGGATAAAGGCATTGAGGTATGGTAGTCACAAGGCTCTGACAAGGTTATCAGCACAGAGAAGAGGCACCCATGAGCACAGTGCCCTCAGTATGACAGATTACCGCCCTGCAAAATGAGTCTCTACAGGTCACTTGGCAGTGCCTGTCTCAGATGGGTCTTGCTGCAGTTACTGTCCCTCTTGTCCCTCTTCAGCAAGTCACCACACATTAAGCTAGGCATTAGAGATGAACTTTTTCAAACACTTTTCTTCAGCAGGATGAGCATTCCCCAGACTGATACTCAGCATTTTGTTAGCTGTCCTCCATTCCATGCTCCTTCTGTTCTCAGTGTTATGCAGCTGAGCCCAGACAGTTGCCAATTCTGCCTCCTGTTCTCCACTACAGAGCATGTCTGGGAAGCCAAACAACCCTCTGAGCCATCAGAAAATAGACATCCAGAGAAGGACTTTCTTCTGTCTGCCTTTGTACGGTCTTCCTTTAAAAACACACCTATCCTCTGGCCCATTTGTTAGTGCCATGCCTGTATTTGCTCTTCACATCACAGGATACTTCCAAGTTCCCACTGTGTAAGGCTTTGTCTTACTCATACCTCAGCATACATTCACACACAGCACCACCTGGAACTGCAGAGAGGAGAAAACGTGAAGATTCAGTGACCTGACTATTTTCTAATGGATCAGGGCCTGAGGGAAGCTGATGGAAGAGCAATGTGGTTTGCACACCATATTGTTCAGGCTGTTTGCAAGAGATATTTATATTTGCACCTAGAGAAAGATCAGGTCAAGCTCTAGCACACTGTAACCATTTGAGAAAATACAGAGAAAGGGCTTAGGAGGAAAGTCACAGTGAAATACACATCTTTTTTTCTTCCGAAATGAAGGTGAAAAACTTTCAAAAATATGTTGTGAAATTGCCAAACAACTGTGGCATCTGATAAATAAGAGATGGACCCCTGGGGGTGCAGAGCACTCAGATACCAATGTATCCTCTATATTATGAGAAGTTTTGTGCATTCTTGGGCACTGCAAGTTCTCAACACAAATAGCTTCAAAGCTCTGCTGAACACAGGAGGGCTAAAAATATGCTTTAATTCAAATACATGCTTATATTCCTTGCTGAATCAGAACCAAAGCCCTGTGTACTGGCGCAGCCTAAATTTTACAATCAAGAACTCTGCCAGGGAGAATGAAGTCAGTTTGTCATTTCCAGTAACAACAACCAAAGCTTACAAAGCTATCAAGGGCCACAAACAAGAAGAGAAACAAGGCCAAGATTTTTATCTGTCCTTGAATCATGACAGAGTACAAAGGAAGAATCAGCCAAAAAATCTTTCTTTTCCCTGCTTTTTCCTCCCTTGGCAGTACAACTGGGTGTCTGCTGCTCCATTCAGATCAGATTATCTTATTTTCAGAAATGATTTAACCAAGGAAACAGCTGCTTATCGTGAGGCTGCACATAGGATGTTCCCCAGCTCATCCACCCCCAAGAACCTGGGATGAGAACTTAAAATGTGCAGGACTAAGCCACTGTTTGTTCTTCATCACAAAAGAGGACTGTTGATAAGTTTCACTATCCCAATTCCCTGCTGCTTCCTTTCTCATGCTTTTTGCCCTGAGGTAAATTATACAATTCGAAAACTACATCAGTCACATTTGTATTACTCTACCATGTGAGTTTCTCTATAAATACCCCAGGTCAAACCTTTAAACCCTTCTCTTTACCAAAATAAGAAAATCATTAATTTGAAATATACATCGATGATCCTATATTTAACTATTTAGTGACTATGATTAGCTTGTTTGAAGTAGGAATGGATAGAGGCCACAGCACTGTTCTACCCCCAGCTACTGAGCCTCCATACCAGCACACAGACAGCTTTACGTGTGGGCAAACTGCAAGCACTCTGGCATCCAACCACATAGGCTTAGCTGTTATTTAGTGATTTGCTCTGATACACATAGCACATTCCTTAAAGATGCAGCATAACATACAAGGCAAGGCTTATCTCTGGGAAAGTTCATTGCAGAGGAAATAGAAAGGTCGTGTAATCTAGATCCCTTCCAACTCAAGACTCTATTCTATGAAAAATGGCATAGATGTAGCTTGACTGCAGCTCATTTTGGATCGTGTTTCTTATCCCCAGACAGCACTCTGCTGTGCCACACTGACTTTAGGGCTAAAACCTGTCACTGCAACAAACAAGCCCTGGTTCTCCTTGCAGCCCTGCAAGCTCCAAATCCGTGCTACACTTCCCCTAAAGTGCTCTATAAAGTGCTCTACAAAGTGCTATAAGGTGCTGCCAAGAGTTAATTACCTTCAGCCCTTGGAAGCACTTAGAAGCTTATTTAAATATTTCAAGCATTTTTTTTTCTTCCAGAAAAACTACATAACTTACACAAAATATTTTAACATTTATTTCCACTCCCTCCCCCCCCTCCTGGTCACCTACTGGACTTAGAATTACAAAGCAGTCACAGAACACAGGCTTAAATACTAACTTCTACTAGCAGGAATCACTTGAAGTTGCTCATGAGAGTAGCCTTAAGGATCAACTTCATCCTGCCATGAACACAAGTCACAAGGGCAGGGAGGAAGTGTAGTAAGTTGGGAGAAATGAACCTTGGAGTTTCAGAAATGTCTTGAGCTGAGATCTGTGATTCAGTGTCAAGGACACGGTTTGCTCCCAAAAGTGCTAATACAATGAGGACCATGACCCAGGGATTGCTGAGCTGAAGGAAACACTGCCACAAAATTTAGTAGGTTTCAGACGAATAATCAACCCTTTTCAGATTGTGTCTGGTTCAGATCAGATCCATCATCATTCAGATGATGGATTACATGACCTCTGTGTTCCTAAAAAAGCTGCATGGTCCACTCCATTTCAGGCTGACAGCACTAAAGATTGATGAAGTCTGTCTGGAGCAGAGCTCCAGCTGGTGAAATCAAGCAGTTGCCAACCCCTTTCCTAGCAGAATGAGTCAGGGATTTTGTTTGGTTTGTGTAGTCAAACACCGACAGCATTCGGCAACACCAAAAGGAGCAGGAAAAAAAATACGGATAGATACATAGATCTTGGATTTGTAACTGAAATACTGAAAAGAAACATGAGAAAAATTGAAGGGAGTAGCAAGTCACTCCATTTGCTCCAACTTTTGACCATTGCTCTTAATCTCTGTGCAAATAATAGGAGTGCCAAAACCCCATAGATACCCAGTTTTTTCTGGTCTGCCGCATACCGCATAGTTGCAGAGCTCATGACCAGATGCTGTGAGGCTCTGCTGCTCCTGTCAAGCACAGAGCAGACCGCCTCACCTTCCACCATGCTTGCTGGGATGGTTACCTCTCTGCAGGTCTGAAGGGAAGGCAAGAAAAGGCAAGACTAACTCCTGCTGCTACTGCACATCTCAGGAAGCATGAAGTATTTATCAGGTTGAGGGAGCCAATTACTTTGACATTCTCAACACCAACCTGTTAGATAGATAAGTGCTGCTACTTCTGGCAGTAAAGGAAGCTGCAGAGCTGGAGAGGTCATTTAGCTTATTGCTCTCTCAGCTACTGCTTTGTGCAACTAAGATAACTATGCAGATAGATGCCAGAAAGAATTAGAAGAATATTCTGTTTGTGATATGGGTGGGAGTCTTCAGACACACAAGTGCCTTTTTCCCGAATCACAGGATTAACAAAGATATGCCTAAGAGTCTCAAGGTGAATCAGAACAGGGACATCGATTTTGCAAACTGCTGAACTGAACTCGAAATTAAATGTGAGCCCTGGAGACAAGCAAAGTAGCCCTTAAAGGTGTAATACTGTATTCCCCATCCCAGTTTCAACTTCTCTTTCTCTACTCTGCAACAGATTGATATGAATTACCAAAGAAGAATCGTTACCTCCCCAGGATTCAGCTTTCAGTTGAGAAGAGTTTTTGTTCTGCTATTCAGAAAACTGTTCTGTTTTTCCTTTCAGTTCAATACTTTGAACTGATCTTTAAGGGTAAGATTCTTGTGCCATAATTATGGCACAAATTTTCCTCACATTTTAAAATAATCATGAAAAATATAGTAATCAATAACAGTATTCAATACACTTTGACTGGATATAAGATTCTGCACATAATTTTACATAAGCTACTGAAATTGTTATGCTGCTATTCCTAACCTGTTCTGAAAACAATAGCTCTGTCTATTCATTTAGTTAGACCATAACCACTTCAGGACAAACTCCATACTTCACATCCAGCTCCTTTTCACATGCAGCCAGAACAACAGTAGTGTCCAAGCACATAATAATGAATACAGACATACATATATTAAATAAGGAAGTATTTCAAACTGGAATTATGACTAAACCTCATTTCAAAGCACTTTGGGGTAAGGAGTATGGTCAGAGTTGCTACATGATTGATCAATCACAAATACAAATCGCAAATAGATCAAACTTTTTTTACTTTGACTCAACTGGTCCTGCGAGAGAACTCTCAAATCAACAAGTAAATGATATTTCATGCTGCAATTCTTACTGCAGTTTTAAACAAAAGCCCTAAGCAGCAGCAAATAAAAGAAAAGATTTTTAAGCAGATAATGAGTTTCAAGGTGAGCACCTTACCCCTGGCACTTTTTAACTAAGAGCGCAGGACTTGTGCATCCTGAGAATAATAGTACTGACAAGAGCTGTTTTAATATATTTTTAGAGTATTGCCCTTAGGGCTCTGGTTTCTTCAAATCACATCCTCCTCTCTTTCTATCAGAAATTCCCACTGAGTTTCTGCCAACCCATAATACTTCAACCTCTGTTATCCTTTCCACCTTCTTTTCTTCCTGACTAAAAATTAAACAAATATTTTTCAACCTACTTTCTTGTTGTTCTCTCAGCTGCTGAAGGTCTCACATGTGAATAAGCTGTTTGGGCATCATCAAGAAAGTAATAATGGCTGATGAGAACTACATTAACAGAATGGCCTAAAGAAATTTGCCAGCACTATAGTGAAGGACTGCATACTGATTGGTCCAGTTTAAGCCTCATGCATGCTTGCCAGCAAAAACCTCTGTATGAGGTAAACAGAGTTTATCCCCTGCACAAGTTTACATCCAAAAACAAAGTTTAAAAACAATACAAGGCAATCTGAGGAAAAAATTATGTATTGCAACTACTTATAACAACCAGCTTAGAGCTAAAACTGGACTCTAAACACTGGGAACACCCTTGGCAGTACCTACCTATTTCACTCAGCTGTCTTTCCAAGGTCAAAATAAAGCTACTGAAATGAGAAGAGCTTCTGTTTGCCATTCCAGGATCCCATGGATCCACAACGTTCTTCATTCCTCCATCTCCTCTCACAACAGATAAATACAACCAAAACAGAAGTTCCTCTAATTATATTCAATATCTTGTCACTAAGATGAAAAGTTCCTGGTTGTGGATACACACTTGGTATAATGATTATTGTTAATAACAGCTACAAGTAATGCCTGAAATAGCACACTGTCCTCAAGGAAGCAGAGATCATTTATTTATTGGCTGATATCAGATTTATTGTTTTAAGGATTGTTTTGTAATTAATTTACAACTCCTGAAAATTCCCCATTTTTCTAATACAGGGAGAAGGCAGATCCCATAAAGTAGGTATTAAGTTTAGGAAGGATGTAATAGAAGTGGATGTACACAAAGAAAACTAGCAGCACTCTTTACCCACCCTAAAAAGAGGTGCTTACAAATCCCTAAACCCTTACAACAGGACAGGAGATCCACTTTCTATTTTATATATCATAAATTATTGATATGAGGAGTGGCTCACAAATTGTTAGGATCCTGCTGTGATCCCTGCTTCCAACACAGGTGGACTTTTATGTAAGTAAAAGATTTACAATGAGGTCATAGAACCTTCAGGTGCATCAAACAACTCAGATTTCACTTAGGATCAGTCTTGACGGGTTGCTGCAGGGATATTGTTTTGTTTCCTGCTCTTCCCTCTTCATTTCAGTAGTTGTGTTTCTCCTAAAAGACCTGCTATGAGACCATCCAAAGTTTCAGTTAAAGCCCTCTCTTCATTCAAGTCTCATTACCTTAGGGAAAGGAAACCACAGGAATAAAGCTGCAGGAATAGTCACCATACTTGTTCTCAGTGAAGAAGTAATGAAGGGAAAGGTACAGACACACTGACTTTTAGGAAGTGGAAGCATCATATTCCATTATTGCTGTTCCTTCCTCTCATGTTCTAGAGGCAGTGAAGTTGCACACATCTAAGACTCAGACATGCCTATAGGATCATCAAAGTTCACTAATGCTCCCTCATCCTCATCTTTTAATCTAGTCAGCCACTATGTATCTACAGTATTAAAGCCCAACTACACAATACTCTGCAGAAATAACATGGGAAACTTTTGACCTACTGTCTAGCTTACTAACAAAAAGAGAATTTAAAATGATTCTTACTTTTTCAGTAGACTTTTTTGTTTAAATTGTAATAGCAAAAATGATTATTTGGTTTATTCAAGAACACCACTAAAGAAAACTTCCATTTCCTTGTGCAGTCAACACAGCAACGACATAGCAAGAAGCAGTTAATGGAGTCGATAACTGCTGTAAGTCCCCTATCCATGTTCACTGACATAATCCAAACTCCCCTTTGATCTCCCACTTTTACCCTATCAATTTCTCCCCCCTCAAACACCTGTCTTCTAAGCACTGACATTTCCTCCAGCCTTTGTTTCTCCCAGGTTCATGACCTCTCTAAGACCACTGTAATGAATACACTGTAATACTAGAACAGGTTTGCTGCAAACCACCACAACACTGGTATTTCAGGGGCCAAACAGCATATTACAGATCCTCTTTCTCCAAAACTAGAGTTCAAGGCATACTAAGTATTGGTTATAACCTAACACATCATCTAGTTGACTACAACTGTTACTTAATATTTGACATATACATATGGGTAGCACTCAACAACCTGAGAACACACTTGTTTTTTATTAAGTAAATGTCACTTAAATAACCATTAAAATACATAATATGTAAAGACATTTTTAAAAAACTTCTGATGCTGTATCTAAGGCTTTCTTGATCCATTAACACAAAAGGTAGACAGTATATACATGCCAATTTACAAAGAAAGATTGAGTTGCTTAACTATAAGTCTTCATCCATATGATCAGTTCGTGATTTCTTGCTTAGCTGTCAACCTGTTTTTATACAATCCTACTGCAGAAACTAATAAATTACAAATATGAAATTTTATTTTTAAAACTATCATTTTAAAATGATTTCTCCTGCACTAAATCGTTCCAAACGATTCAGAGAGGATGCAAATATTTTTAGATGACAATTTCCATTCTCTTCTAAATGATGAATATATGAAAAATTCACTTATTGGATGCATTAAAGAAAAAGCCAAGATCAGTTTCCTTGCACTATCAAGAATACAGAACTGAGCCCTGTTTTGTCTGGCAGTGCCATTATATAATAATTAAGGAGCACTTCAGGAGCAAAGATATTCAGCATTATGAGAAGTTGGGCAGAGCAAATTTTAACACTTTCAAGTAAAAGTCATCAATGCATTATGTGTAATGCCAAGTCATTCAGCCTCATCTTCATTTTGGAAAAAAAAAAGCAACATATACTTCATACAGAAATTAAGGAAGTAAGATTTGCATCTTCTATCCTCCTTCAGAAGCCCACTCTAAAATTTCCTTCACATCTCTGCTTCAAGCAACTGTGCAAATGACCACAGAGAAGGGATCCAGAGATGGCGCTACAGGGCCTATCTTGGAGTTCTAAGGGGACAAAGAGCAAAATGACAGCTGAACAAGGATTGGCCAAGCGACAGCTCATGATGATACCAATGCAATTTCCATTGCGGTAAGTAGTGTAATCACTACATAACGCAGATGAACGTGATGCACACAGCAGCTCTGTTCTGTATTTCCATGCCAAATACACTTACTAACAAGAAATTGTAGCAGTGCAGAACTGCAGTAAATACATCATTTTCCCAATACTTTGTGCTCTAGTCAAGCAATAGAGATGTAGAAGCCTTCATTTCTCATGCAAGGCTATTAAATTACATTCCCACTGTCTGTTTTCACTTGGTTAGATGTATTCACTAAATCAGGCCATGGCCTGCTGAACATCAGCCTTCACCTACTGTACAAATCTGGGCAGCCAAAGTGCTTCATAGGCCACCTGTGCTTTTTTGCCCAACATGCCTGCAGCCAAACAGTTTAAACTGCCCCCTGGAGATACCAGCTGGGACTGGAGGGAATAGAGTGAAATGGGAAGTCTGTAATAGCTAACCTAACTCACTGAGCTGTGCATCACTGACTGTGCATTAGCAGCACTGGAATTTCATAGAGAGCTAGGAAGACTCAAATGACAAGTACGCTCCCATCTGGTTAAAAAAAAAACAGACTTTAAAGCAGGAGAAAATAATTTGGACTGACCAAAACACATTGCCAGTAAAACTATAATAATGTTGCACAACTTTCTCCAGCTGAGAATAAAAGTGTTTGAAACATCTTCCAGTCAGATTTAAAAACTTCAGAGTCACTCAACCCAAAAAAATCCAGAATGGAAGTAACGAAAAGGCAACTCATGGAACCCAAAATCCAAACCCACCAATTACCAAAATGCATATGCAATAGTATCACAGCTTGCATAGTTTAACTAACACACATTAGGCTGCTTTCTTCTCAAATTTGTCAACCAATACTTTTTTTTTTTTTTGCAGAATACCACAAAAAATGATTTCTATGTCTGATAAGAATAAACTGAGAAATCTTGCTTTTTTCTCTCTCTGCTCTGTGAAAAAGAGTTCAGCTCAAAAACAGTCAACTTCAGTTATATCAAGCAGAGACCAACTTTGATTTGCTTTTAAGCAAACTTACACAGCTAAGAGTGGCAGGGAGTAGAAAGCTATTTCTAACAAGCTGACCAGGCTTATATAACAAATACTACTTATATCTTATCCTGGACATTATGTAACAGATACTTTCCATGAGTAACATTTCATTTTAATGTCAAACACTCATTCCATACTGGCTCTTCTAATCTTTTGGGAAATTACACCTTCAAGGCTAATCAACAAGGAATCTTATAAG
Source organism: Perdix hodgsoniae (assembly GCA_035772895.1). Taxonomy (NCBI): domain Eukaryota; kingdom Metazoa; phylum Chordata; class Aves; order Galliformes; family Phasianidae; genus Perdix; species Perdix hodgsoniae. The sequence continues at coordinate 3,482,491 of JAPSGF010000046.1, read as the reverse complement.
GATAACATAATGAATCTTTGCCTATGAAATAAATGGTCCGAGCAACAGCAATCCCTGTTCAGCAACCTATTAATGCTATGCATATTACCTGCTTACCCTACAACTGTCACATGGGAGGCAGAACAAGAAAAATAACAGTGAAATTTTCCCAATTGGTTTGACTACAGGAATATCAGTGCCTGCTTTGGGTAAGCCTAGGTGACATTGGCTATTAGCATGCTTTTGCCTAGACTTAAACTCCCTCCATCCCAGTTGCAGTATAAAGGGATTTCAGAAATATAAGGTCTGGACTGGGGAATCACAGAAGATAGAGAAAGAAAAATTGGTCCTACCACACTCTTCATTTTTAACTGTGAAAGAAGCAAAGTTTCTAGTTCTGAGAAGTTTAACTTCGTACCTAAATTAGGACATGCCTTACTGTGACAGAAATACAGTAACCTCTTGCATGTGACATTCTTTAACTTTTAATATTGGTCACAAATGCATAAGCAAGAGGTATTAACACTTCCTATTCCAAACAAAAGCAGGAAATTCAAAGACAAACAGGACACAAAGATATGTATAAATTTAAAGGCAGTACTAGCTCTGGCAATCATCTGATTAAGTCTGCTTAAGAGTGCATAAATGCTGTCTCAGTAATTTCTAAACTGGAAGTAATAGAACACAGTTGAATTTTAAAAGAACTTATTTTAGAAAACAAATTTTTATTTAGAGAACAAAAGTAGCGATAAATCACTTTCCTCAATAAACTACTGCCGAACTTAATTAAAATGTGTTCCTTATTTTCAGTTTTCTTTGGCATCCAACTTTCAGATAACAGATTTTATCTCACGATGCATTCAGGTAAATGTACAGCAGTAAATTTTTCTAGATAAATTGACAGAAACTGGAAGGAACCTTTTTGGAATATTGCCTCATACAAGCACACCATCAAGAAGGCAGCATTAGCATTACTTGTCCTCAAGTTCAAGTTAGCAGCTAATATCTGCAAGATTTTGCATTCCAGTAGCTAGCATGTGTCATGACTCATGCCAATCTGACTTTCACTGTAAGCATTATCAAGTCCAGCTAGATTAACTCTAGACCAGAAGTCCAACACATGTTGCCATCATATCTTCATTCTGTGAGCCAGAGAGATCTATTTTCTCATAAACATAAAAGCTCTTAAATTCTCAGTATTTCCTCTCCAGATTGCTTACGTGATGAAAAACAACTAATACTTTGATATGCTAAAACAGACCAAAATCTGTAAACTCAGAAGGATTGAGATTGTAAGAGTTCTATAAGTGAAAGCAGGAGAGAGGATTCTTTTTGGTTTCCAACAACCCAGTTTTTCCTACAGACCCCCTTATCCTCCCCTGGTCCCAGACACTGAATTTCCTTCCCCTTACCACCACATTCACACTGGTTCCCTCTCCTGTCACACAACAGGATAAAGGTTGCCTCTGCCATTTCAGGTGGGGGCAAAGGGAGAAGCAACTGGTGCTGCAGCAAAGAACTAGGCAACACATGCCAACCTCTCCCTTAGCAGAGGTGGGCAGGAATGAGCCATTCACTGCATACACTGCTCTCCTAGCTGTCCTCCATGCCCTAGCTTAAACATAGAAGGCATCCCACTGCCCTGGGCAACTCCCAGCTTTGCCTATGTCTATAACTTGCCCTAGAGCTACACTCATGTAGATCTTCTGCTGTCAATGACCTAGAGATATGTGTGCTGGGATGAATTCACCTCTGCTGCACACCACATTAGAGCTATTTAGTACTGGCAATTTCTATATTTATAACACAACAGCAGAAACCTAAGTGCTCTGAGGTCCCTGGACTCACACATCTGTCTTCTAGAATTACTTGTCATCAAGGTGTCAAACCCAGGAACATCAGTATGACAGTTTGTTAAAATTGGCAAGTTAAAAGATTCTGCAAAGTCAACACTCAGATGACTTATTAACCACTCATTTTAATATTTTATTTAAGTTTGAGTTCATTGCACATGGAAGTGCAAGGTCTAACAACTAAAAGAAGTTACTCACAGTGCAAAAGAACATAGCTTCTTGCAAAATCATGGCAAAAATTCTCCGGTTCTGAATCTCAGTTTCAGCTAAGATTGACTCACATTTGCACTGGTCAACTCCAACACAGTCAAAATATGTGAAAATGGTATGATTTAGATATGCATAGCCACAATCTTCAGTGATCATGAGAGGATATTACACATAGTGCTCTCATTACTCAGCTGCTTGCCTGCTGTCAGCTGGTGCCAAATTGAGAAGACCCCAGTTTCCAGCAATCTTTTTACAATCACAGAATGGATTAGTGTTGAAGGAACATAAAGATCATCTAGCTCCAACCACCCCGCTGTGGGCCAGCTTGCCAACCACCAGATTAGGTTGCCCAAAAACCCATCAGGGAAAGATGAAGAAATTTTTCATTGTGGATACAAAGAGTCTCGGGTGTACAACCTCTAGACTCGGTTAGAGCCAGAATATTCTACTACAAGAAAATAATTTTAATTAACACATGTATGTATTTCTAAGTCCCAAGACAGTATTCAAAAGTCCAATGAAACAGAAAGTGAATGTTTGAAATTTTTGCTTTGCTAACTCACAACTGAATTTGACTTTCACATTCCCACATTTCTTTATATGGGTTCAAAGGATCTGAAAGTCCTCCACCAAAGGAGCAACTACTAAAATGATTCATTCAGGTGAGGTTATTCTGTTCAGACTGAACAAAGCTGCAAAGGAGATGATGTCAGGAAAAATGGACTATGCTTCAGTGTCATTTCCTCCGTTGCATCTCACATAGCCTACTAAAAAAAATACAAACAGATGAAGTTACAATCCCTGTAAGGACAAGAGGCAGTTGATATAGTTGCCTTTAATCAGTTTCAGACCACCCAAGAAAAGTAGTGGTCATAATCAGTATTAAAGAAGGATTGGCTTACCCTTTTTCAAAGATGAGGGCTTGCTAGAAACTCTCAAAGGAGGTGATCCCCAGGTAGAGATGCTTCCCTTATGGCTGCCAGCTCTTAACATGAGGTTAAGGAGCTTCCAGTCACTTAGGGACCTCCTGGTCATACAGGTGAATTGCTTCCACTTGTGCTCCCAAGGCTGCCTGTGTCCCTTCACCAGGTGCTCACAGGCTGTGACATAAAGGTTCCCATACAACGTCTAACAGTCTTGGCTAATGCTAGGAAACTTTCCCTCTGCTACTGCACGCAGAGGTGAACACTGTGTACTGAAAATGATTTGACTAAAACCAATATTCCCTGTGCCACTAAACCAGGAATTCTTCCTCATGTTTCCACACTGTAGCGAAGGTTGAAACAGTATGAAAAATAGAGTTTTTATGTGGAAGAAATTCTAGGATTTCAATACTTATCTTCAACATCAGTACCTCAGAAGTGTCTTAAGAATAAGAATTCCCTTAGCCAGAAATATCAGCATAAACTTCCAGAAGTGCTTAAATCGGCTTATTCCTCTCCTTCATAATTGAAAACAGATTTCAAGTGTTTGTTTTGTTGTAAGATGACTAATCAAATGGAAATATTTCAGAAAAAAAAAAAAAAAAGGAAGCCACAGAAAGTCATGGTTTTTACAGCCAATATTTAATTAAACATTATTTACCTAATGTAAACTACCCCATTTATTATTTTTGACAGCTTGTCTTAATGCTCATTACAAGTAGATTATATCACAGTTAAAAAAATAAAAGCAAAACAACTTTTGCAAAGCACAGATTAAGAACTGCATCACTGAACCTTGAGGAGAAAAATTTGCCTTAGAACACTATTTATAAGCTTTAATAGATCTACTCTAGTTTGTAAAGTGGTTGATATTTCCTGCAGTCAGACACTGAAATGACCTTTGGTAAATTGCTTACAGTTAAATGATTTGCCTTTGCTTTTTAGATTTCTAAGCAACATTTTTTTCACCATGATAATGCAAATTCTGTGTCAAGTGGAATATTTCAGCATATATTCAGTCACAAGACTCCTATCATTTTGATATGGCTAAAAGCTCTCCACATTTAACAACATTATGTACCCGAGATTGGAATGTGATTCTAAGAACAATCAGACTTTGCAGGCAAGCTGGCAAACATAGACCTATTTTCTGTTGGTTGTGCATTTCTGGTTGCAACCTTCTGCTTTCTCAAGGTGATAAACCATATAATAACCAATATTTTTTTTCTTAATTATGAAGTATATTTCATTCAAATTATGCCAGTTTTAGTATAAAATGATAGCATCCTTGAAAAGACTGCTTTGCACAGAAGAATTGGTGAATCATCCAGAAGATGAACGAGAGTTCTGCTGGATATATTCTACCAACTCTGACAGGAAATCTATGTCTTTTCTACAAGACAGAATATCAAATAAGCAAAGACAGCAAAATCCTATGAAACTGCAGCTCAGCAATTAACTTAAGCAGGTGATTAACTTAGCATAAGTGACTGAAAATTTCACCTCCTTAAGAAACCTCTATGTCATAACGCAAGTGATACTGGACACAATTCTTTCTGTCTGCTACGTGAGTGACTTGGTGCCCTAATAGGACAGATTCATAGGCCTGCTCTCAGTGTTGAGTCAAACCAGCTGATATCTCAAGAGAAGATGCCAGAAATACCTATACATGTCTTGACTTCTATTTTTCAAAGCCGGCAGCAAGGGTGGAAGTGTTGTGGCTCATAATACAGTATTAAAAAAAATACAAACTGTAGTGAAATTCAACTGACATCTCTGCTAAAGTAACTAATTACAAATGAAGGGTGTTGGCTGCTCAGACAACATTGGTATTCAAACAGTGTTTATGTTACTATCATAACATATGGATCATTTAGTGGCTTCTGCAGCTAGATAAATAACAGTCTTTCAGTTCCCAAGGTTTACAAATTGACTCACTTTCCTCTGAAGCACTAGTGAAGTGTTATGCATGATTTCTTCATGAACTTAGCTCAGGCTTTGGTAAGCTGCAAGTACAGGACTTTGTAACTCCTGCCATCGCCAGTTAGCTTTGTTCTGGGAAGTGTTTACTGATGCCCTGATTTTTGTGTCTCAGGCTTTCCTTTAAATTGGATTGTATCTTCTTGAGAGACTGCTGGCTAGCTAGCAAAATACAATTTGTAAAACACAATTTTTCCTCAAGGACAAAACCCACCTTGATAACTTTTAAAAAACCAAACTAAAATTTAAATGTTTCAGAGCCACTGACTCGTAACACTTCTTTTTCTTTTAAAACCATCAGTGTTAAAATTCGCCCTGATGTCTTGCTTTCAAATTATTTATTTTGAAATACAAATTTATTAAAAGTGTTAAAAGAAGAAAAATCCAAAGTCTTTTAATTCCCTGAGCAAAACTTTTAAACTGACACAAACTAAAACAAATAATAGGTAAAAGAACAGATTTTCATTTCAAGAATTCTAAGCAAGGTTTCCTTACATTCTGTAACCATAAAAATGTTTCACGAATACAATTTCTCAAAATTTTCCTTCCCAGTCCTACTGTCGATACTTCCTTCCTCCTATACCTTTTTTGTCTTCTATTGCACAGCCTGAAAAACCTTGCAAACAGAGGCCATCTCCTAACATATATATATACACACATAGTGCTCATTACAATTAAGCTCTAAGCAGAGTCAAGGTCTGTCACCAACAGCATAACACATCTGAAGCGTACATATGCATCAACAGCAGGTTGTTTTTAAGTCTGAACAAAGTGGAAATCTTCCATGAGTGTCCTCAGGGAGCAATGCCCCATTACAGTACTTCCTGACCTCAGAATCTTGCCTGGCACACTGTAGTATAATGCCCTTGGGCTTTCACGCCAGTTGAGTTAAAGACTTGTATGCTGCTTCTCCATGCATTTAATTCTCAGCTCTCCATTTCCCAAAGGAGGTCTTAGACTGCTATGGCTAGAATTGACCTGAACTGTGATTCACCCTATGACAATGGCCCCTCTGAGGAAAACTTTTCACTCAGTGGTTCTCCCTCCTACAATAATACCCAAGCTGTAACCTTTTCCATGTCATAGGAGCTGAAGAGTAGCAAGGTACGATGATCTGAGACGCTAACAAAAGAAAAGATCAGTTAATCTAGAAGGCTGCCGTTTCCACCTCAGATGTGGAACTTGAGTGCACTTGGAAGGCTGGAACAGATGTCCAGTTAAAACACAAACCTGAAAGTGCCGTTCATCACCAACTTCTAGTCACTCAGGTACACACTGCACCTTTGCTGTCATCAAGACACTTCTGTAATTGAAGTAGTTTTCCCATTGGTAGAGTGACATACTATATGGCAGAACTATGACCTGCAGCAATTAGGTTAATAACTAATCCAGCACCCAAGAAAATTCAATGATTTCATGGATAACATACATAATTCATGTATATTATGTACCTCAGCTGCAGCTCAGAGAACAACTAACATACTTTTCCTTATAAATATCTTTTCCAGCTAATGAACGTCCACCTGAACTTTTTGTTCCCAGTCTAGAAAAAGTGGTTGTTAGTATCTGTTTATGGAAGGTTTTTTTAAATGCTGCAGAATGCCCTCTTCTTGCTCTGGGTTTTTCACTGAATAACTCTTAATAACATTTACGTACTGGTCTATTGACACATTGAGCTCTGACAAAAAAAGATTTCATGGAAAAATGTCAAATGAGAATCATCTTATTCTAAGAATTAAATTCTATGTTGCTTCCCTTTTTATAGAGAAAGAACTGAACCCTTGGGCAAGGTGAGAAGCTATTAGAAGCGTTAACAAAAAAAAAAAACAACCTCACACTTTCTCCTAAGTATCATTCCAGTTCTATGCTAGAAAAGCATAAATTTCTCAGTGCCAACAGTTAGTAAAATAAATCAACTGAATCACTACTTAATGCAGACATACTTGCAGACAATGCAAGACACTACTTTACAGACATAGATTGCTGATATTTCCTCTCTACATTACATGGCAAGGTTTTGATCGCAGGATATTCAGATGTGGCCTCTGTGAGCAGGGTCCAGAAGCCCCGTGTCAGATGAGACCAGCTTCAGGTGTTCCAAAAGGGACCTGCTGCTGGGTAGAGCTGAACCACAAGTGAAGCTGGTTGTACTCAGGGAAAACAGATTTTAGAAAGGAAAAAACTGCTGCTCAACAGCAGCTGGCAGAGAGGAGTGAGAAACAGGAGAGAAACAGCCCTGCAGTCACCAACATCAGTGCAGAAGAAGGGCAGGAGGTACCCCAAGCGCATCTCAGAAGAGGCCCATGGCGGAGCAGGCTGTCCCCCTAAAGCCCACTGGTACATTGGAGCAGATCTCTATGTGCAGCCATGGAGAAGCTCACAGTGAAGCAGTGTAAACTCCATAATCTGGGACTACGTGGCTAGATCATCCTGAGAGAACATCCTGCTCTACATGGCAGCCTGTGAAATGGGCTTACTGTCAATTTACACACCAGAAAGTGTACACCTGAGTGAAGGCTGCACTAAGATGCAATGAGAAGTTTTTCTAAAGAACAAAACAAGGTTGTGATGGAGGAACTGTGTAGGAGACTGCAGTCCACACAGACTGCCTTCAAGGTGATCAGAGCCTGTCAATAAACTCAATGGCCTATATGACATCCCTATCCTCCATCCCTCCAGCACGGTTTGGAGATGCTTTGTACTCCCTGAATTGCCTCACTGCTTGAGGCACACCGAGGAACAGAGTTAACAAAACTCATATGAGATCATGCAGCTCTGTATCTTTATGAAGAGAGGAAAGGAGGAAAGGAGAGGCAGAATGCAGGAAGTGTGGATAGTGCTGTTGCTTTACTGCAAGGCCTTCTGAAAGCTATTGATTTCCTGTCATAGCTTTTAACTGAAATCACAGCATGGCCTCCTGCCTGTCTGAGATGCATTTTTGTGTACACATACTCCCTAGTGCCTGTGTATTATCACATTATCCTCACATGCCAATTCCCAGTATCTCTGGGAATATCACTACCAGAAGCTGACATGCAGGTTTCCTTTACAAAATCAAAATAAAGCTGCAACAATTTCCAGTCCAGCTTGGTAAACTAAGCCCATTGTCTGATTCTTATTCATAGTATCTTATTTCCAGAATCAAATTTCTCCCTTTTCCTTATTATTTTTTTCTTTGAGAGAAAATAGTGTTTGCTAAGAAGTTGTGCTAAAGCTTTAATTAACATGTATTGCACTGTGCAAAAAGTACAGCAGCAAGCAGGCCTGTTGTAAGCCTGGTTTTTTATTCATATTACATTCAAGGCATGCTCTCTCTGCTGCATAGTCCCACACAGTCGCTTCAGGCTTACTGCTTGCTTCAATTGCTGGCTGTTTTCCAACTTTTCACTTCTATCTTATTCTATACCCATGGAGACAACAAATGAGCTATTTCCACCATCAAGAGAAGCTCCTTGCTGAGTCAAAAGGACAAGTCCTAGTTAGAGAGGAAAACACTCAGACACAGGTGTGAAAGTGACATCATAATTAGCCACAATAGATGGCCCACAACTTGCACAGCATTTGTAATTAACAGCACTCTATAATAAAGACCACTGTGTGCGATTACAACCTAATAAGCTGCATGAACAAAACTTTATTTCACTGAGAAAATGTAGATCAAATACTCACAGAGGTAATCTTCCATACAGCCTAACATCCCTGAGTCATAGATGACATTGTGGGTTACTTAAATAACAATAAAATTAAATTTGTTCCTGGACATTTCTTTTCCACAACAATTTTAGCCATACTGATAGTAGCTGCACCATGGAAATCTTTATACTCATCTAAAATCAGTACAGGGAGTGGTTGGTTTGTATAATAAAACAGTGATGATAAATGAATATGTAGTCACAGTGGATGAATTTCAAATTACCTCAATGTTTCTACCCTTCTGTTGGTCATCCTTATGAATCCATCCACCTATTCCCTTGCGCTTTCATCTATCTGCTCCACATCCAGCTCAAGACCTTTGGTTTGTCCCTAGCTTCTGTCCTCATGCGCCAATTTGGAGCCCACTTCCTGCTTCCAGCCCCAGTCCTAACTGTGCTACATCTCTCCTTGCAAACTCACTTTTTCTTAAAAAAAAAAAAGGCAATGATTCCCTTCCAATTCGTGGAATTATGTTATTGGAACTTCACCCTCTTACAGAGTTTAGCTTTCTCTGTGCACCATCTCTAAATTAAACACAACTTTTATTTTTGGAGTGAGCAGTTATCTGAAGGTAACGGTCATGACAATTTGAGTCAAACATATTCCACACAATTCACCTTACTCTGGAAGACTTAAACCTGAATATATATTTTTTTCAATTATTAATTTTCAATGCAAAATTTAAAGCCAGAACAATTTATACTTCATGGTAATGTATAGACTTCATGTTAGAAGATAAAGCAATTTATTAGAAATACTCCCCAGCTACAACCTGACTTCAAGTTTAATGCATTGAGTTTGCAGCTAAGCAACACATCAGTTCTAAAGGTGTAGGTTTCTTGCACATTCTTTATGCTGTGAGGATAGGATAAGTTGCTACATGCTTGTTTTGCAGCAAGTATAGAGCACTTTAAGACTGCTGATGCTAGAGTCATCGCTAACGACTGTTTTCAATGCATCCAGGGTTACATAAAATAGGGAAGTTTTCAGTGCAAAGATTTAGATATTTGCTCATTTTCAATTCAAATATTATTCCGATGAGGTCAGAGCTTAATTGTACAAGGACGCTAAGACTGCAGAATGAGGACAGAAACATGCCCTGATGTTTTAAGAAAGAATAATACAATTAATGTTTGTATCACACAATGTCATCGTATCCCCGAGCACTTCAGGCAGCACGTCTCCAGACTATGCCCCATGACAGTTATCCAGCAATCCTTGACATTAGTGGCACAACATATCACACTTAGCCTTTCATCCTTGCCTAAAGGCAGCTGCTGGCAGAGCTGGACAGTACTGGCAGAATCAAGGAAACAGAAGTAAATGAACAGCAGGCAATACTGTTCCATTTATGAATTGAGCAAATCCCCTGAAAGCTCTTGGGGCTACCTGGCATTTTCTATGCCATCAAATGACCGTCTTTCTTGCCCGCATTCCCTTGGCAGTGTAAGAATAGGCTCACTAAAACAACAAAAGTCAGCTAGGTCTAGAGAATGTCCTCATCTTAATCAGCTTTGCACAGCTCATTGTGAAGAAAAAAATGAAAATGAAAAAGACAGGGACAGAGGAAAAAGTCTCTAGCTTATCTATACCAATTTTAGTGGTGTTCTGACAATTCCTGCCAACCTAAATTTTAGCCAAAATAGTTTTAAAGTGGTAGCACTAAGTTAAATGGAAAATGCAGCGTCCAGCCATACCAATGGATTAGTTTTGTCAGAGCAAAGCCTCCTATTACTGACTTAATGACTTGGCAAAAGCACTGTAAATAATGGCAACACTGAATCTGCCAATTCCCAGCTTGTCAAGCTCCTCAACAACCAACAAACCACAAAAGTAATTATAGACAGTTAAAATGCAAAGAGTAGGAGACCATTTTCTAAAAGGCACAATTACTGTGTCCCTAGAGGCTGGATTTAAGTCTAAACCTTGAATTAATTTCCATTTATTTCCATCTAAAATTTGTTTGGCTTACCCAAGATGCATGTTTGAGGTATTTCCAATTTATCTGAGACTTTATCATACAGGATCTCATATTACGTATTTCAGTGACATGTTTAAGTCATCTTCATGACATTTGGCAATAACCAGCCTTCCATGAAGCAGGCTTCTAATCATCCCAAAATAGAGACCTTGTTTTCAGTATCTTAATATATGGTTTTCAAAATCAATGGTTTTGCTTTGTGTCCACAAATTAACTACTCATTTTCTGGGACACACCAAGAATCCCATTGATCTGTAGGCTGCAGTGTTTCCTAAATAAAAATGTTAGGAATTTCACCGTGTCCACAAGTGCTTGTGTTCCCCAAAACATTGCCTATGCAGGTGAAAGACTGCTAACTTTATGTGAGAACTGGAGTGTGTCCTTGCTTTCCGAAAAGGTACACCAAGGGACAGGGAATTAGAAGAAAATATAATCATCCAGAAATGATTGAAAATTGAAAAATTTTATCCATTTAATTGCTGTCCAGAGCACCTACAATGGGAAATGCAACGGTTCTGTTCTGGATTTGCACATATCTGTGCACTTATTTGTGCCCTGCCCATGCAGTTCCCAACCCAGCTGGAGCTGCTACGCTACCACCTGCGCTGCTCAGCCTCTTGAAAGGTGCTGACTGAGAGGCATTCACACCAGTCATCTTTAGTTAGTGCTGCAGTTAAACTCCATTTGATATCCAACTTCCAGACAGAGTTACTAAAGAGAGACAGGTTCCTAAAATGGAATCTCTGATTCATGTTCTAGAAGCTCCATTTTCTTCCAAGGAGCCCAGGTTCTTAGGAACAATTCTAAGAATATTCTTCATTGTTTCACCTTTCTGGCTCTTAGGTAGAATATGCATCGTTCTTTCACAGTGGATAATTTATTCAGAAGCTTTTTCTAAGTCAGAAGATCTTCTCTCAGCTTCAGCTGAGCTTCTTGGTAAATTTACCTTACCCGAGAACAGCAAATACAAGGAGGACAAAGCTGAGAAGTGTTCAGCTGCAACAGTAAAGAAAACTCTGGAGCTATACAAACTCCTCAGCCTCACTCAAACAAAGAGCTTATATTGGTAGGGGGTAGGGAAGGGATGTCTTTAAAATCTGGGAACAGATAGTACCTATTTGTACTCTACTTTCTCTATGACTTTCCCAGGCCACAACAGGAGACCAGACAGATGCCAATTTGGTTGTTGGATTGCACAGGTCCAGACAATTTCTACACCATCCATTAACATGAATGGTGCCCTTTGTGGTACCTGGTGAGGTCAGCATCTGTAGCCTATGCTGTTTTCACCTCAGCACCCAGGGAACACACACAACACACCAAGTGCAGGTACTTGTATACGAGCTACAAAAATAACAAGGCCATTCTCAAGAATTACTAAGAATTGCACTGTCAGCATTACCTTTACAGGGGAAACTGCTCTGGACCTAGCCAACAACGTAGATCATGACCAAGGTCAGGAATGATACGATACTTTCCTGTGTCCTTCTCCAGCATACAGAAGCAGCCAAGGTTTCTGAAACCTGTCCTTTCCTCAAAACACAACCAGAAATCAAAAGCTTTTCAATTGTCCCAGAGGTCACATCCTGCTACTGTACATTTGTATATTTCACTGAAAACCCCCATAACAGCTACGCAGATTTCCGTGAGATGAGCATATAGCTCTGCTTCTTTCTTCCCCTTACTCATCCTTACCATAGGCACATCAACCACCTTCCTGATAAACTTGTAGTTTGAAAAACAGTTTTAGAGAGTATGGCTAATGAACAAGACTTCAGCAATAACAGAAACCAAAGAAACTTCCCATGCTAGTTTTTCAGTTATCCAGTGTTTTCTGCAAAATATAGAAGTTAATATTCCCCTTTTAATACAATTGCCCTTAAGCTGCCTCTAAACTATGATGAGATTGCAGAATTAAAAATCTGTTGATAGATTAAACATTTCCTACTAAAATGACCTGAAAAAATACAGAGCATATTCATGTATTTCCTAGGAACTCTAGTTCACTGCATTTCAGTTTTTTCATTTGCAGACCCATAAGTACTTCCGTGCAGATCTCCCAGTGTCAATACATTAATAATATTCTCGCCTTTCTTAATTACCTTTCTCAGATCTCTTAGAAACAGATGATAGACCTCAAGGGATCCATAGAGCATAATCTGAAAATGATAAGTTAATAACCTTGTAAGGACAGACCTTTGAGTGACTGTCCTTCAAAGAAGGATATACTTTAATAACACTGGATATATTAAATTCCATTTCCCTATTCTTCCATCTAAAATAATAGAAAAAAAAAACTATTGTAATCTCTGTAATCCTTTGAAACTACATTTGTTTAAACTGCCACAAAACTCGCACAGAGCACATTGGTGAATTGAGGGTCAGCAGAATAGTGAATCCCAGACTGGGTAATTACACACAGCTACAGTATGTAAGATATACCTGATGGTAACATTTATTTTTATATGGCTTCCACCACTGGGAGGGTTACAAAGTGCTTCATGCAGAGCCAATCATTCATAGTTCAAGCAACCAGGGAAGGCACAAAATGAACCCTCATTTCAAAAGGAAATGAATGGAGATTTTAGTACTGGAACTTCTAATGGTAATGCACACTAGAGAGAAATAGCACTTAAAAGACGATATCATTAGTACTTTTTTTTCCCCCCATCTCTCTCTCTCTCTCTCTCTCTCTCCAATAGAGACATCAGAGCAATGATTTCCATTGCACTTTTGATCCTGGACTCTGAAGGTGAAATTTTCTGTTCAGAAGCTGATGCACAAGTTTTCATGTGGCTCTCATTAGCTATAACTTCAAATTTTCAGTGATGCATACGCTTTTTGTACAGAAGTAACTTTGAGGCAGATTAAGATTATTAAAAACAACAACTTCAATCTAGAAAATCAGAGTCATGTAAAGTAGGTTGCAGAGACGCACAGACTTTGATTTGTAACATGGGGTCAGAGCAGTTATTTCAGCCATATAATAGACAGAACCCAAGATAGTCTTCCAGAGTCAGAACACTGACCTCTGAGAAAAAGTAATAAGAATTGAAGACCACTTCCAGGAGTATGCACAGAAACTGATTTTCAGGTGTTAAATCTCAACACCAGGTGTCTAACACAACACACAACACAATGGCCTGCTTGTGATTCTAGCACCTCTGCAAGTATGAAGAAGTTTTTGTACTTCAAGGCCTAGATCTGCTTGTAGGGGCTGAGATGTCTTAAAACTGTAGACTGATAAGTAATCTGTGCAATGCTGGATACAGTCTGTAGCTGAAATACCTATGTTTAAATTACATACAGAAAAAAATCAAATGTCATCCATGCTTCAAATGTTTGTTGGTTTTTTTTTTTTGTAAGAAAGTATTTAAAGATTTCTGTGTGCAATCTGCAAAGTGAAAAGATCCAAATATGTTTCAAAAGTTCTTTGTGTAAGGCACCAGCTTTACCTCTACATTATTTTCTCCAGAGATAGAGAACAGATGGCCAGTGCAAGCAAAGAGTTTTCAGCAGAAGACTGCTGAAAATTGTTCAGGTTTTTATTCATAGTCTTATCTGAGTAGTATAGGCTGTATCTTGTTTTACAGAAACATTCAAAGCCAAAAGATCAGAACTGCTTAACTATTTCACATTAAACAAGCAAAGATATTGAAAGGTCTATTACCTGGCAAGAGTTATCTGTCAACCTGCCACTGAGATGCCTCCTGAAGAGTAACACAAAAACTGCACATCAGTGGATGAGTTTAAGTGACCACTGAAAGAGGCTTGGTTTAGTTCTGTACAGAATACGCCCCAAAGTATTGAGTTTCATCATGCACTTTTGAACTGCCCACTGGCTCCTCCCTCTCACAGCAAAGACTGTGTCAAGTATTTTGTGATCTGTTTCATCACCAAATGGCAACTACAAATAAAGGTATATCTTCCCTAAAACAGAGCAGTGCTTTCCCTCTTCATCTGATGGTAAGAGTGAGAACAAGATCAAGATGACACGGAAGCACTTTGATAGCAACTTTCAACATTCATATATATGCTATTGCACCAGGCATAGCTGAACAGAGCAGTAATTTCAGGAAGGTGCCACTGTCTAGGCAAGGATATAATTAAAGGGTTCTCACCACAGATATTTCATTATGCAAGAGGCACTTCATCATGGGTTAACTGCCATCACTCTCACTCTGATAGACAGAAACAGAGGACCTCAGCTATAATCTGTTTTCCTTTGCACTGATGAGAACCAAGCAGAGAAAATAAACATGAATTGTCCTCAGCCCAGACGTACCTGCCATCTACCATGAGTTCACAGCAACAACATCTTTCAAAGAAATTCATGATTGTTACACTTGCCTTTTCTTCACATCCATCAATCTGCCTTTCTATCAAGCTTAAAGAAGTAGGGAGAGAGAAAGGAAAGCTATTGAGCTTGAAGGCTGAGTTATTTTCCCCCAGAATGAAAGTATTTTGAAGATTCTGTCTCCACTCCATCAAACATCTCTGCCAGCACAACACACAAGCAGCACATACATGCCATTCTGTGAGTAGCACACGTGAATATGCCAAAGGTTTCAACTCCATAAGCAGGGATTTATATTATCATGCACACACGAGTAAAAAGCAAGTTCATCTGGGGAGCAATTCTCAAAATTCACAGAAGCTAGAGGAAGCCTCAGTACCTTCCCAGCTATTCAAACATCTGTGAAAGACCTTCATTCACAGCCCTTCTGTGAAAACCTGAACATATGTTCTGTGCTGCATATTATACTGCGGAGCTTCTGCTTAAGACAACACTTTTTCCTTAAGTTTTCAATTGGCTAAATTCCCACCTCCTAAATATCACTTCCCTTTTCAATTTTTACTCAATAGTATACCAGCAAAAATAGTACGAAATGCTTCAAACCACCTAGCTCTGAAGTAACAGAAAGGACTTAATCATAGAGGTGGGAAAGAAAAATACTTCGTTGTAACACACTCCTTACTACTTTTCCATAAGGGTGTCAAAACTTTGGGTTGTCCCACAATGCAGCTGTATTTATACTTACTTGTGAAGGGAGTAACCATTAGCTCAAACTCTGCATTATGCCTGACTGGTAATTTATTGCATATTGTAATGTAGAAGCACTTTTTAAGTACTAGTAGCTCCTCTTTAATGTCATCCTTTCCCCATCTGAACAAACCAACTAGAGTACGTGCAGAACTCCAAGGCTACGTCCCATAGCTTCTGATAAGAATTTATTCCAAGCAGGGACCTGAGGGTTTTCTAATTGTACTCCAAAGCAGCCTTTCTCTTCCCATCTGCCAGAGACAGCCAAGATACGTAAAACGAATAATGAAGGAACAAAAGCATAAAACATGCCTCCATTCAAGATTTAATACACTTATTTTTAACTAAGCTAGCTCAATCTCCCCACTTTACAGACTGAATTATCTCCTTTAATACTGAAATGGGCAGAACAGTTACTGCTTTGTTTCTGGTAAACAGACAGGTGCAGGCTGCTTGTTGGAGCTAAAAATGAGTCTCCTAATAGGATAACATAGTTTGGATTATATTATTTAAAAAATCAAGACAAGAAAGCCCCAAGGGTATAATTATAAAGAGACACAGGGCTGATTACATTACAAAGTGCTGAGCATTCACAGCTTCAGATGAAGTCACTGGGAGTTGTGTGCGCTTCATTATATGACCCCTACCTTCCTTTTGAGGGAAAAAAAACAGACAGAAGGTAGATTTTTCTACAATTACTTATCAGTTTCCATCACTGAGTATTTTTAAGTATAAATATTTAGGATATATAAATGATAATTTCATCTATTTAAACTTCTATGCTGACACAGTACAACAGTACAATTCTTAATTCATACACAAGGTACAGACATTGTATAGCTCTCCATAAACATGCATCATGAAGTGGTTGAAGCAACAGTATCATGGAGACATTTCTTGAATGACAATCAATTTTACAACCAATGCAGTGAGAAGAAAATCAAATTAGTGCTGATGAAAAGATCAATCAAAATTCAAAGGCTTCCACCCATTTCTCAAATTAGAGATCAGAGGAAAAGTATTCTTACATTGCTAGGATTTTCTAGTGTGTCTAAGGGGATTCAATATCACTGGACCAGGGCTACATCCATGTTGGGATAAACAGAAGAACATGCAATGCCAATCTGACAAAGCAGTGTTTGGAAGCCTGTAAAATTGCCCTATAGTGAAAATAAAAGTAATGCAGTTTAAGGCAATAAGATAAAAACCTGGAGATCAAGAGCAGTCTTGCAAAACTTTTGCACCTGTGTCAAGCTAACATCTCTGCAGGACAGATCACATCTCTCCCAGGTAGGAGTCCAGAGCAAACAGCAAAAGTTCTAGAAGAAATTTCATCAATTATAGTTAAAATGACTCAAATTTTGAACTGAGAAATGAATAAATTATAGCATCATCAAAGACTGCACTCATACAGGTGACATATTGCTAAATAAATGTGACTGCCATTGCTACCGATAGAGGAAAAATACCAAATTAAGCAAACCTAGCAAAATTACAACACAGCGCTTCAGTGTGTCCATTGGCTAACATTAATCTATAATTGAGCATCACATAGGTACTCATGAAATCCATTATACATATATATAGTTTGTTCCTTCGGGATCAGTGCTTCAGGCTACTTTATGTAAGGAAAGGCATTCAAGGTCCAGGAGTCCAGGACACTTGAAAAAAACAGATTAAGAAATACACATAGTTATAGATATATATCAGAAATACATACTGGACAGTTTAAACAGCACATATTTCAATTGTTTGCAAACTTTTCATAGAGTAGACTCAGTAGATATGTCATCCATAGAAAATGCCTTCAAAGACCATAGGAAGATCTCATCAACTTTCATAATCAGTTAAAACTTGTTCAAAATTGTGATCCCAACTCAACTCAAGCTATTTCTTCTCTTCATACAGATGGTCTTTCTGTTCAACTGTGAAACACATTTGGTAAGAAAAGCAAAAAGAGAACTCAATACATTTCAGTGTTTTTAATGGTATTTGCTGTCTGCTTACCAAAATGAAGTTGCAGGGTAATAAAACTCAGACAAAACCATGAAAATCATGACTGAAAATTGAGAAATCTTTACTTCCAGCAGAGAAGTAGGGCTTTATCTTTGAGTCAAAATGCTTCAACGTGAAGACATACAACTCCCATTTGTTTTCAAACAAATCTCTCAGTGATCCCTGATGATGAAGAAAATGTCAGAAAGGCTCAGTGGTATGCCCAGATGCCAAGCAAAGGGGAAGAGGGTACCAATGGTCCAAAATGGAACAGATGGAAATAACAACATTCTTGAATTGATTGAAAAGCCCACTCCACCACACTACAACAAGTCAACTGTTAGCTTGCCAGTAACTCATACTTTCACAACTACTAGTTTCCCCCACTGGACCCAGCCTTTCAGATGTACTTTCATGTATACAGCACTTATTTCATCCCAACTTCGTAACGAGTCTCTTGAACTATTTTCCCTGTCAGAAGAGATTAACGAATGAGAACAGGAGCCTGGCAACTTACTATAGGAGAAAAACCTCATCTGAGGACATGGAGAACCATGTGCATGTGTGACAGCAATCCAAAAGTGATTTCATTAATCTAATGGCAGTGTACCGATTTACTGCTGGGCAGCTGAGAACAGAAAGTGCCACAGCCTGTGAGCATGCTTGGCAGTTGACAAGAGGCCTTCCTGCTCTTCCAGGCAGTGCTTACTGTGAACCACAGCTCACTAGTTGAGATGGATGATCAAGTTTAGTCAGGGACCTGACTGGGTGTCCAGCCCCAGTTAGAGATGATCTAACTCCTTTCAGTCAAATTACATACAAGATATACATAAACTCTAGCCTTCAGTTAGAAATCTGAACAGCTGTTTGCTTTTCCACCGCAGACAAAAAAGTGAAATTTGTACAAATATTTTTTCAACATATCACAACAAATGCTTTTGAGTATCTCAACTACAAAGCAAATGCTCAAGTTGTTTCTGACTCAGGGAAATGAGGACTGTCAACCCCCTATAGAATTCTGTTGATCTCTGTCAGAGACCATAGCCATACAAAGTGATATGGGAAACTAGAGCAATATTTTACCACAGAACAAGCTTCTTCTTAACTGTTATCATTCAAAAGGTTGGTTTATGACAAATGCCTATCCCTATTTTACATAACTGTTCTTCTCCACTGTAGCGGAGGATGCTTTGCATATCTACAAAAATACCTCATTTGAATTCTGAAAAGTTCTTCTAAGCATCCGCATCAACAAATGGCTTCCCATGCCAGAGGCCTTGAGAAGAAACAAAATTCTAGATTTTCTTCTAAAAATAAAATAAGTTTAGGGTCAGAGTGTAACATGAGATAAGTATGAAAATACAATATTAATGCATGATGGTGACTGTTCGTCAGTGTACAACTATCATTAAGCAGTGTATCTGCAAATAATATGCCATGGCCAATGGTGTACAATTATCACAGGTAATAACTTTACTGTCAATTAAAAACTATACAGCAATTCAACTGCTGGTGCTTCCCTTGGCTGAAGCACTTCAGTAAACTTCCAGAGAATAGCTGTCTACAGTAGATTAAAAGAAGATATCAAATAATTATCTGCCTCAAAGATCTCCCGGGAACGTGGAGGCAAGGAGGCAGAGTTTATATTGGTTATGAACTGAAATGGGAAATACAACAAGTTGGAAAGGGCATACACCTTAAAAGGGATCCCTATTCAGAATGTATTAAGCACAGGCACCATGAGAGCATTCAGAGCTGGTACTCAGAAGAAACTCAGATTATGTCACAGTGACCAGAAAAACTAATAGGTGCCTTAATATAAAAAGTTAAAAGAGAACAGTCTGGAGAACAAGACCGAAATATATCAAGGAAACCTGAAAAAGAAATTTACCTCTTTACAGTTCTTAACAACATTAAATAGCAAGATTTAAAAAAATAAACAATTAATCCAATGCTTACTCTGAAAGAAACCTATTCTATTTCAGGGCACCTACAGATATTTCTATATATACCTAACTAGCAGATGCCCAGAAACTACCACTTTTAATATTTAGGAATTTAATGTTCTTTGTCCTTCTTGTGCTTTGCAGTGTTTTCAATAGCAAACTATACCTGAAACTTATTTCCTGCTTGCACTTGTCTCCTTGGTACCCAGAAAGCCAAAGTCACCACTGAAATCTTGGCAGAGGCTAAGTTTTAAGGTAGAGTCATTTATCAGTAATGCAATCCATTAGAATTGCAGATAAACTGCTAAGTGCTGGATACATTTATGCTAGTTGCTTATAAGAACTTCTTGTCATTGATTTATCTTTTGCCAACCAGTTAAGCCATTTGGAACAAAACACACTTTCAAAAAAATACTTTCATTCCATTCAGCAACACAACACCTGTGCATGAGAGCAAATTGTATTTTTACAGGCATTTTTCCTTATCCTGAAAGAAGGAATACAGACTATTGACATAGTGAATTTCTGTTCTTCACTTTATTTCTTGGCTTCACAAAAACATTAAATCATTGAATTTTTAGAGTCAAACTCTAATTGATTAAAGAGTATTACCCTTTACTGCACCATAAAGTGCTGCCTGCTGCCCTCCAAAGGCATTGCTCCAAATTAAAAGATGATTACACTTTCTAAGGTGACTTTGTGAAATAGCAGTGTGTTTATTTTGTCTTCCACATCAATCTTGTCCAATTTAGAAGATGTTTTCCCTAATTGCCGATACTGAAAAATTCAAATGGTTTTCTGGGACTCTGATCTAGTCTTTCAGGATTGTGTATTAGCCACGAAATAAAGACAGGGAAATAGTTAATAATTCTCAATGAAAACAGCAAATAGTTAATGATTCCGTGTGCCGCCAGCAAGCAGAATAGATTCCAGCTCAGTCATCCACAGCTGTGCTGAATCTGCAAGGTTGACAAATAAAAAGCAGTAAAATTTTATTTCTGTCACCAAAATGATCAGGCATAATTCAGAACACATAGATACTTCAGAGCTACTCTGCAAGAAAGTGACTTATCTGCAGCTTAATATCATCCAGCAATAAACCAAAGGTTTTCTCTGCCATTTACCTAAAATAGCAGCCATTATAGGGAACAAATGTTAGCATGGGCAGCAACTCAAGAAATCCCCCATGGGATGTAAGGCTGACTTCATTTTAACAGAGCTCAGCACGATCCCTAGTGGCTGGAGGATTCAGCCATTGCAAACGGCTCCCTGTACTTTGGAAAAACTCCAGAGTAGACTCCCAGCAGGCCCAGAGATAACCAAGAATCTGTATTCTTCCACCTGAGTAAACAGAGCTGGTGGAACACAGCACTTGAGTCACCAGTTAGTCTGCTGAAATGGGAGCTTCTCTACTATAGGGGTTCAACACTTGTGCTGTCACGAAACAAGTCTAAAAGAACTCAGGCGAGACTGCAAAGCTGAAAGTGCAGCACTAATTGAGTTTCTCCTGTTAGCAATCCCCAGGGATTCAACATTTGCAGGAACTTGGTAGTTGACAGCATTCAGAACAAAACAGCTCAAAATTCTGACCATTAATCTGCACATCACAAGTCACAGGTGTACCTTTTCTATGAAATCACTCACTTAACTCTGTCCTATGCTGCTTCCAGAAGCAGGAGACAAGCTTCTCTTCAGTTTAGAAGCTGCTGGAAAAGCGTGCTGCTAAGTGAAAATTACAACTGCAGTAGCCATTAAGTTGGGAAAAATGTAATACTTTTAAGAAATAAACATGACTTTTTCCTTTTTTTTTTTTTTGTATTTACCTGGCATTCTACCCAAATTTAGAGAAAACAACAACAACAAAAAGAACTACTAACTGATATAACACAACTAATTACCTCCTTCTACATGGCATTCTCTTAAGCCCAGGTGGAATCAAAAGCAGACTCAGACATTCACTTGCCTGTCAGGCAAGCAGGTCTATCTGCACAATTTTATTGATCACCTTGAAAGCTATTTCTACAGCCTCAGTTTCTGGATGCCAAAAGGCAGCTCTGTGTGAAGGCATTACTTCTGCAGATCAAGGGAAGAAAAAAAATTCTCCTGAAGAGTAGTTGAGCTCAGGTTCTCTACCTAGAGCCTCACAGTACCCCTCTGATAAACCTCTTCCCCCACTGAGTGATTGGGAAGAATAGAAATACTAACTTTTTAAGCTATGTCCCATAAATTAGGCAGTTCCAGTATTCTCTTACAGGTGAAACAGAACATTTTAGTATTTGAAGGTCTTCCTGATTTTCCTGTTTGTTTTTTTTAAACCTTGAATTCAATCAAAACCTAACGGCACAAAAAGCCCAATTGAAAATAACTAGTCAAGAGTCAATTTGTCAGTCCTGGGGGTGAAGTAGTTTTTATGAGCAGAACAAGGCCCTAATGAGCAGAGGCAGTAGAAAACTGCCAACATAGTCACACTTACAGGGCATTTTGTACATAACTGGCATGGAAAGATCACTTAAAGTGACGGCAGGGAAAGATTAATTTCAGTATCCTTTGAAAACCTCTCGTCTCTGCTTAAAACTATAAGATACATGTAAATATGTATTAATGTGGCCTGCCCTTTATTAAGAACTGGGATAAAACCACAGATTTAGAGTTGGAAGGGACCTTTAATTATACTTCAACTCCCCCGCAGTGAACAGGGACACCTACAACTCCATCAGTTTGCCCAAAGCCTGATCCATCATGGCTCTGAAAGTCTCCATGGATGGGGCATTCACCACATCTCTGGGCAACCTTTGCCAGTGCCTCACCACCCTCACTGTATAAGACTTCTTCCTTATATCTAACCTAAATCTATCCTCTTCAAGCTTGAAATGATTTTTCCTTGTTCTACCTCCACAAAACTTCCTAAAGAGTCTTTCCCCTTCTTTCCTTTAGCTCCCCATTAGATACTGAAAATACAACTGCCATTACAAACTGAACAATAGCTCGTGTGCAGTTTCAGAACAGAGAATACGTTCATCCAGCAAAAGCAATTAAACATGAGCTTAACTATAAGGAGTCTCTCTGGAACCTGTTACATCTAACAGGTAAGCAGCAGTCATATTACTTATCCTTCTGAAAGAATATTTCTGTAACAATGTAGTTTGCAGAGCCATATTTGAAAACCAGCACGTACAACTACCAAATTGTTCACATTTAAAACTTTCTCTCAGGACCCACTATTGTAATTCATGAACATTTACCTAATGGCACAGCACAGCTAGAACTTTACATCTCAGACAGTACATTTTAATCAAATGGAAAGCTGAAAATTTGAACTCTGTTTCATTTATTTCTCTATGGCACCAGAATGACCTTTAGGTCAATGACATGGAAAATAAAGGATTTTTATTCTGGATGAAGTTTTTATAGATCTCTTGCAGCTACACATCTTAAGAGCTAAAATGTTTCCAAATAAACTCTATGTGAACTGTAAAAGATATCACAAGGAGCTTGTAACACTAAACATGATACTATAGTCTTCTTCCCACAGAGTTACTGCTTGGGCACACTAACAATATGCTTCAGATGATTTGCCAACTTCAGCTTAATTCTGAAAAAGATACTAGTACTAAAACACCCAGGGAAAAATATTTGAATTGAAGAATGAACACCTGACAATATTTATTATTTTCAGCCTCTCTGTGAATATGACCTATTATTTGAAAGCTTCTAAATGCCAATGCTAATAAATACTTTATGCTGGATTTGTTTGATTCAATTCTATTTTCTTCCATTACACTTAGGGGTTGAAAATCTCCTCTGGGTAAGTTCATCCAAAGCAAATACTTTTTTTTTTTTTGTCCTAACAGAAGAAAGAGGACAGAAGTCAGACAAGGAGAGTGAGCAGTCCAGAGGCCTATCAAGAATCTGTTTGTTGTACAACAGTGTTAGATCACTGCCACAAGAACTGGGTCCTACAATTAAGGCAGCAGGTACAGCTCCAAAGCTCCGTCAAGAAAAGTTAGGCAAACAGTTTTGACTGCCTGAAGATACAAAGTGAGATTTCCTGACATTTAACTTTATGGGTATTCTTCCACATCACCTTCTTCCAAAGACTGGGCTTTCCACTATTCAGTTGCATTCCCAGTGGCAGGCTCTGGGCTCCCCAGGTCAGGACTGTATGAGAGCTCTCAGTATTTTTTAGCTTCTGATGCATCCTGAGGCCCCTTCTCTATCCGCACATCAAAATCAGTAGCTCCAGTTCCCTCTCTCATTGTAAAAATGCCACACGTTGTGTGACATCTCCAACTCTGGACAGTAGCTACCTGCTCAAAACACTGGACAATACTTCACTGCAATCATACTGTCAAGACAGATGATGTGGAGACCCTTCTAGCACAGTCTTTGCTCCCTGCTGTGCTGCAAGTAGCCTGGTTTTTCAGTATTTTAGTCTTAAAGCCCAGCCCTGGTGGTTGAAATCATGCTAATGAATACCACAGTCTTAATTTTAAAAGCCGTGATTTGCCTGGATGCTGAGCAAAGCTGGAAGGAATATAGAAAACACTACCTAGTAGCTCAAAAGCCAATCAAAAAAGCTAAGCAGGGCTACCTCCCTCTCCTCACAAAACACAGGTGCAAACGAAACAGTTTCAGTCAATTTGATGATTTGATCGTGGAAAGGCAAGAATGTAAAAGAGATTAGAATCTGCAATTTTACTTCCCCCCCCCCCCCCCGACAACAAGCACAAGAGGCAGCAACAGAAGAGCAGGCTCAAGGTCAGCTTTGCCACCCAGAAGTGCTGACAAAGCTTTCTGTTTGGAACAGCTCAGAGGTTTTCAGCCGAATGTTTACCACAAAAAGACAATCAAAACCAAATAGATTCTGTCATAATATGGCTGCTTAAATTAAAAAGAAAAAAGAAAAAAAGCAATCAACAATCTCCAGAAGAATACTCAGCTGCAAATATGGATTCTGGGGGGCAATACAAGGAGGAGTATTGCCAAACTCATAACAAATCACCCATTATCAGATACAAGCCACTGTACCAGTTAAGGCAATGGAAGAATTTTATTCTTATTTTCTTACCATTGAAATTATTTGCCTACTCTTTGAACTATTAGTCAGTGTAGTGTAGTTCTCTATGTGAAAGAGAAAAAAGAAGAAGTCTCACTATCATTCTGAAGTTCATTTGCTTGCATGTTGAAAACTCAGGATTTTCTGGAAACGGAACTATGGAGTACAAGAGACCCATGAATGACAACAAAGTTAGTGTGGTAAGAAGAGTATTTTCCACTTCTCTCAGGTATATTCCTAATTCTGACCGTGGGTCAATCTTAAAGCCCACGCACCACCACCCTCGGCTCTTTCTTGTAGGTCAACCCCTCTCAGGTACATTCATGGTTTTTTGTTTTTTTATTACATATGATCCTGCTTAGCTGCTGTTTGGTGCCATTGCCTTTTCCCACAGCTTAGCCACGATAAATGCCGAACACCTCTTTCACTTTTCTGAGACAGGACTACTCTGCTGAAGAACCAGGGACACAACATGGGAATTCTCATTTCAGTAATAAACAAGATAAGAGCGCCATGATGGTGGAGATGCTCGGTGGATTAGATTAACAAGTCACCAACCTATATCAACCAACGCATGTCAAATAAACTTGGGTACATTCCAATGAACTACAGTTTAGATCCCAAGTATAACAACAGTCAGATGCTACTATGATCTTGCAGATGAGCACAGCCACTTCATAACCAAGCACTGCCTTCCTTGTCTGGCCTGGGAAGAAAAACAGACTAACATCTGACACTCAACTTAGGATTTTGACTTACTAGGAGGAATCACATGTACTGCTAACCAAGAAACAGCCTTAAAGACAAAAGTGCTTCTATAGCTAGAGCTTCTCACATGTGGCAGACCTGTTTTTCCACTCCCAGTACAGCACGTTCAGGGCTTCTTCTCCCTCTCCCTCACCTTTTATCATATTTTAAAAAGGCACTGAGTCTTTTAATTAGTGTCGAAGAAACCATGCAAATAACTGAAAGCAGCTTTTCTGTCATTGATCACTGACAAGATATTAGGCCTGACGTTTCCTTGAGCACAATATTCCTTTGATTAATGCAGCTGCACTTTTTTTTTTTTCAAAATTTGTATAATACGTGGGACACCATAACAGGATGTTTTTTTATACATATAAAGCAAAGAGGTGGACTTTCAGTACAGGAAGAAAAGTTGGAATGAGTTTCACAGACACAGACGTGGAGGCTGTTATACTGCCTGCAAATCTTGGCCAGTTTATGACAGACCAAGGTAATAGGAAAGATCTCTTAGCAGCGCTGTCTGGCAATGGAGGCCTGCTGTTAAAACGGTTTAGAGGTCTGTACACATTAACTTATGGCAGGCCACATCCACCAGCACTTCTCATCAACTGGACTATGAGAACATGCTAACTGGCATGACATATCTCTTGTGGGAACAAAGACAGCCAGGAAGCAGACGGCATTGCTGCAAGCAATAGATCAGGTCCTCAACCTGGGATAAAACATCCTCTAATTTCCTTCCTTCCTGTTTACCACAGTGACAGCGAATAAGTTATTGAGAAAATGTGAGGTTCCTGTAGGATCAGAGCTCACACTTTTTCTTACTGTTAAACCAGATCTTCAACAACAACTGCAGCATTCTCTAAATCATAGGTGTCCAACCTTTTGTCCTACCTGGGCCACACCCAGGGAAGAAAAATTGTCTTGGGCCACATACAAAATATTGTTCTGAACATTTTGTCCACAGTGAACATATCAATGTATTATTTTTTTACAAGCTACCACAAGCCTAAGTTTAATAATTAAATAAGAAATCACACACATCTGCTTAATAACAAGAAATTCACATCTTCACAGGTACACACACCTGTAGGTAGGTTGAAATATCAATATTGGCAATCACTGCATTTTGCTCAACAAGTGCTACAAGTGCATGTAAAGTGCAGTACACTTAGGTTTCGATTTCACTGAGAGACTGTGGTGGGCATGAGAGGCAGAATCAGCCCTCCCCTCCGCAACATCCCAGTGTCACCTATACAATCTGTGCTCAAGCTATGCACGACTGACTCACAAAACATACCACTAAAAAAAAAAAATCACATAACAATGTGTATAAAGTTCACAGTCGTGTGGAACCATACCACTAGCTGTCCAAGGCCACATGCAGCCTGAAAGCTGGATATGCCTGCTCAAAACCAAACTCCACATCACCTGGTAGGACACTGCCTACATACGAACTATGTCTTTATGAGCCATGCATTCACATTCTGTTTCATCCTACTGCTGCCCTCCTGAAGGCAACATAGGAGGATAACAACTGACCTACTCACTGTAGCACACCACAACTCGCGATGTCCTCAGGACACTGGCTCCTTTCTCTCTACTGCCAAAATCCTCTCTTTCCCTTTTCTTTGCTGACTCCAGCTCAGCATAAAATAGTGCACAAAGGCTGCCTCTCTGACTGATCTGTGGAACTACCTCCCAGCTCTCTCTTATGTGAGAATGCCAACCCTTCTTCAAAGAACATGCTCAGAAATAAAGCCCTTCATCAGTTTCAATCTAAATTATTTAAAATGTTGCTGTTTTTTATTTATCTTCTTGTTCTCAGCTGAGTCAACTGCCTCTAAGTGTCATTCCAAAGCTTGACATATGTTTCAGCCTCCTTTGGGCAAAACAGATTTTCTTGTCTTTATGCTTATTTACATTAAATGTAACAAAAACTTCCCAGCTATGCTGCATTTTTTACTTTCAAGTCTGAATGAATTTGCCATACAAAATACTCAGCCAGAGGGTTTTGCTCTGGATTTTTACTTTCAGCTTTTCTTTGGTGAAATGTCACTACCTTTCCCCATGTAACCAAGATCCCTTCTCCAGTGTCATCAGCTGGAGGAGATATTGGACAAAAAAAAAAAATAGGACACTTGCTTTCTGTTGTTTCTGAAATCTCATCTAAGGATCATGATAAAACCCAGACGCTCTGATGACTCCACATGGGCTGCCTAAAGAAATGCATCATGTTAGACCTTACAAGTACATTTATATCTGCACTCTCCATTCTTCTCTTTCCTCAAAGGGAATTTTTAATCCCTTGGTAAATTTGAAATACGCACTTCCAAGAAATTGTATTAAAGTGACAGTCACAGAGGACAGAGTCTTCTTAGCTGTAAAAATCTTAGACAGCAAGGAATTTTTTGTTCCTTACACACTAAAGATATGCAAACTATAAAATCAGCTCACTCCTCAATAAACACCAGAAAATTTACACCAGTGATCAACCACGGAAACTATTTTAGAAGGCTAAGCTTCACTAGACTCACTATTCATTGAACTATGTTCCTGAGGAAAGCGACACTGTGTCTGACAGGCAGGCGTGTCTAGCAACATACAGCGTCTAGGGACTGAGATATTCCCCTGGGAAAGGCATCCAAACTTATTTTCACTTTGGTGCTGCAAGTGAAATCTAGGTCTTTCTTGTTTATAGTGGGTGCCCTTGCCACCAGGCTTCTAGCTGTGCTTGTGCTATAGCGTCTGTCACTTTCACTGCTTCTGAAACTGTGTAATTTTTCCTGGATGCTACTATTTCCATGAAAAGTTTCAATTTCATTGTGTCAGCTTTTTCTAATGAAAAATGACATTGACAAAAATTTCTCTGCCAGTTCCCACACTGGATAACCCTCAACAACTCAATTCACTTATTTGTTTCTCTCTTAAAAAAAGACCTATTTCTCATTAAACCTCTACAAGATCTATGGACAAAAGCATTGCATAAGGGCAAAGTATCATTATTTATTACTGCATCCCAGAAATGATAAAAGCAAAGGAAAGTAACTGTGATATTCACTGAAGTAACAAAACTGTCTTCCTAAAAAGCCACCCCTCTGGCAATAGGTTTTAACTGTTACAGTCCATACTTTTGTTTCCTTCTTCTCTGTGCGTGGGGAACTTAATGGAGTTGTATAATTCCTAAATATAAAAAGTGGGGGGGATAAAATCACTTCATCCTTTGAATTTAAGCTGACATAAACAGGAGAAAAAAATATATCTCTTTATAAGCATACAAAGAGACACTGATACGTTTGCCTCTCAACAAGATTTTATCCCTGTTTGGTGAGAACAAGCTGGACAACTGGATCATCCGATATATGAGGAACTGGAAACACCAGTTAGAAACATGGAACAGGAAGGACAGACAGCAAACTTCTAAGCAAGCTGCTATGGAGAAGAAAGCTGAAACCAACACCAACTGACATTCATCAACACTAGCTGAACTTTTATGGAGATCAAGCATAGAGAGGCAAAGAATGGTGCATTTCAGCAGCAGCAACAGTGATGTGAAAGACAAACACAATCCAAACAGCCATGCTGATCTTTACAAGTGCAGCATGCAGGCTTTTGATTATCACTGGAGCAAATACATAGCTAATAGTAGTGTCGATGTTAAAAAAAAGTGCTTTGTAGCTGAGAATTTGCTGTACCAAATAGCATCATTGTGCTCTTTGTATCTGTTGTAGTTTTGCATGGAACTAAATAAGGGGTATTACTTTAAGAGTGACCTACATATTTGAATACATTTGTAGGCACAAGGTTCCAACTGTTAATACAAGCACAGAAAGTTGGAACACTTAGCAAATAAGACTAGAACAGTTTTATATTCTCTGGAACTCAGGCTGGTGTAGGCTTTATCCCGATCTTCCCCTCCCTTCACAGTTCCTTCATCTTTTAATTAACCAAATACAGAAGAATGAAAATCCTTCTCGAGTCAAGGAAAATGGGGGCAAATTAGGTCTCCTTTGTTATCTATATCTTCCTTTGATACATCTCCCATTTCCAGAGTTTTTTTTTCAATTAAGAGGAAATACAGCATGATCACACTTCTAAAAGATCCACTTGGCTTTGGAAAGAGCCTTTAAAATGCTCAACAATTTGTCAGTGTTCAAAAATAATTTAAAGACTTCTGAAAGAAGATGCAAAGCCTGTGATTGAAATAATTATTTCCATAACTGAAAGAAGAACAATACTCAAGTACCATAGTAGCACACCAAATCTGAGAGATTAAATTATCAATTGCCTTGTCAACTCAGAACAAAAATGTGGCTGCTGCTTTTTGCTGCATTTCGTGGTTCTAAGGTGTTATCTTATTTAATAAAATACAATTAGACAATTTGCATAGGAAGTTTCATATCCCTATTAAGTCCTGTGCCAGAACTTGTATAAGACTTCCCAATTAACACATGGAGAGGAAAAATAAAGCATTAAACTTTTTTGCCAGCCTGTAAGTAGTCTTATACTATCTACAAAATGAATACGTTTACTCATCCTACTCAGTGAGTTACTTGCATACTTCATGCACAGAGCAGTTCATTTAAAGAAACTTACTTCTAAGTACCTATATATTCTTCCTAAGCTGGTTAGGCAATTGCTTCGTGGGGGAAAACACCACACAAAAACAAAGGTACTTAAATACAATGACCCACCTAGCAAGAGATGTTGACTGCAGGAACAAAATAGGTCTCTGATGAAGACTAGCATTAAGATGACATTATTGGGGCATTCCTCAATACCTTCAAATACTCTACTGAATTTCACTTGACAGAAAAACCCTTTGATTTCCAATTCTCAAACATGAATGCAACCACTTTCTTCTCTCTTGTGGGTTAGTCTGTTTCATCACTTTCATTCCATTCAGAGCAGGCAGCTAAACACATGGTGAAGAAAAGGAAGCTCTGCAAAGTTCAGAAGTTATCTGGGGTCAACTCCTACCCAATTTAAGCACAGGCATTATTATTATTACTTGTTGTTTGCAGATTAATCTTGTTTAAATTGGTTTATCTTGCTCTAAACACGTCACAACATTTTGTCTGCCTTTTGTAGGTCTTTCCAGTGAACGTTCTCACTTCAGCACCTTACTGCAGCCTTCAGTCTCTGATTAGAAAGACACAGTTTGTTTTTTTGGCATATGAAGTCTTCACATTGACATCAGCTGAAGCCTTGTTTACAGAATCAAAGACGAAATGCAGCATTAGTGGCTTGCCTGTTTTTGTTAGTTATGCTTATTCAGTTCTCATTGTCTGCACGGCTGCTCTTGCATGATAGTGCTAATTCAGGGGATCAAAGCACTTCATCACAATGAAAGCTCATTTCATGCTGCAGTTTATAGGAAATTAATGGATTGCTTTCACACCCAGAAATACAATCCAAAATATGAAACTAAAAACATTGGGTTTTCTTTCCCCAATTCAAAATCAGTCCAGTGCTGTTTCTCTATACAGATTTTTATCCTGCATTATACTTGCAAGACAGGGACAAATATTAGAAACATTTACAGTATTTCATGCGACTGCTCTTGCATAACCGAACTGATTGAGCTGTGAATTTCAGTGCCTTTTCCTCATTAACCAGTAGAAATGAGGAGAAATCAGTACAAAGAGACAAGCACAGCAGAAGTAATCAAACAAAGCACATTGTGATGAATCAAAGCTTATAGAAGGAGAGCAAAATAATAGCATGAAAGATATAAATAACCTCAAAGCTGTGAAAATCAGACACAGGTAAAAAACATGATACAGATGACTTACTTCCACCACAGGGATGAGTTTAAGCTATATCCTTAAAGAATGCTGCTGTCAACAGACACTGTGAATTGCTATGTGTCTTTAATCATTACTTTTACAGTGTTCTGACTTCGTCTCCTTCATACTGACAAGGAAAACTACTCACAGCTAACCACCTTGTTTTTGGGGGGACTGAGTGGAAGAATTCCTCCATGATTATGCCTTCAAGAATGTACAAACAGCATTTTCTCAGTGGTTCTGAAGAGTCCAGCGACAGGATAATCCTTTACCTTCTCCTTGGAATTTACAACATACATGAGCCACAACATACTGTTTGCAGATCTGGTTCTTTTGGTACTGAAGCCTGATGAGCTTCTTTACTTCTTTTGCATAGCTGTATCACCATAATTCTCAGGATATGACTCTTCTGAAAACAGCAACATTTGGCTGCACTGCTTGAGGTACCTTTCTCCTGTCTTAACATCAATGCCCAATAACATCCAAGTCTCTGACAAGAGTTGTTTAAACAAAGCAAACAACACAAAAAGAAAGTAAAAATAAACAAACAACAGCAAAAAAGGATGAAAATGCAGTGTAGCCTTTCACCTTTGAAAAGAGTAATCACGCGTTTGGGCATGCTGAGTGGATACACTGCATTTTGAGATACTGCCTATTTTACAGAATCAGTTCTAAGGCTGCTTTTAAAAGAAGGGGAAGGGCAAAATAGAAAGGCAATATTAGAAGTGTACGTACTGCCATAATAGAGAAAAAGAGAAAAATTAAACAGAAGAACCAGAAATATGAATTAGATGATGAATTACACATCTAACAGATAAAACTAGAAAAATCTAAAGGAGGAAAAGATGAATACAGCAAAGAAAAGAAAGCAAATAAACGTAAAAACAAATGGGCAATCTAGACTAAAATATTCAGAAGTTATCTTTTTCATTATCAGTAAATTATGATAAAATGCAAATGAGCCAGAATGTATAAATAGATGTATAGACTTAAGGAAAATACTGCCTGTCTTGTAAAACACACACAGTTACACAGCAAATGCTAATAGGGCTACAGCTCTCGCTCAACTTGCCAACAAACTACCTATAGATTACATCAATACATTACTTCGAATCTACTATAGCCCAGATAGAAACCTACAGATACGAGCAAAGAAATAACCTCATTTGAATATTTTACCACTGAAGTATGAGGAGTTTGAGGGGCCTTCCATAACATTCAGATCTTAATTTCTAATTTATTCTGGCTTTAATTCAAGTGTATTTCCAGAGCACTTGCAAAGCTATCACACGTTAGCAATGACAAGGCTTCTGCCTACAAGACCTCTGAGGGACAAAGAATAGTTCATGTATTAAACCACAGCCTCCCCACATTCATCTCTCATACATTCTTGCTTCTGTGAAAGATGGAGAGGAAGAATATATCTGGCCTGCTTTATCAAGATTTCTATTGATCCTCTTTCTTAAAATTACCATCACAATACATTTTTATCTTAGTAAGATCTTTTTTCTTCTCTCCCTTGCAGAGATATGTAATTCACAAATATAGAACCTGCATATGTACTTCAGGACTGGACTACTCTCTTTCAGTCTCCATGATGTATGTGCTTTCAGTGCTGAGGATACTGAAGATCTCACAGTGATCACTAAGCAGTAATTCCCAGTGCAAAAATAGTTACAAAAATGAGCAGGACCTGGAGATTCTTCAGTGCTCCTCATTTTCTAGGCACAAACTCTGAACTGCAGCCAATATGCTGTAAAAGACCATTCCTCTTATCTGAGGAGCACAGAGGAACCAATGATTTCTCCCTCATATACATCATAATCGTTTGGTTGTACTAATTTCTGCCCCTTCTGGTGATCCTATTCATTGGGGCTCAAGGCCAACCAACTGGGAATATCCCCTAAGGACTGCTCCATGGAGTCTTGATAATTATCAATCCCCAAAAGAGAGGAAATCCAACACTTTGTTGCGTTAGTATAACAGAAAAGTTCAGGATTAACTGCAAAGTTAAGTCGCAGTATTTTGAAAAGTCACATGAGTATGTTATTTCCTAATATTGATTCTTTGTAGGATATTTACATAAAGACAGAAACTTTTATTTCATTATTTAAGAGATTTACTGCCCTGCTCCTGCATCTCATGACCTGTCAATTGGATTTCCAGAGTCAAGGAATAGATGCAACTAAATTATTGGCTGACTGTTCATTAAAAAAAAAAAAAGAAGAAAAAAAGACAACAAAGATCAGTCTCAGCATGGCTGAGAATGGCAGGGCCCTCTGGCCCCATTCCGTCTCCAGCAGAAACACCCACAGCAAGGTGCCCTGGGCCACATCCAGGCAGCTTTTGAGGATTGCCAAGGAGAAGACTGCATAGAATCTGGGCAATTGTACCAGAGCTTAGTTTCTACAAATTTCTGAGGAGTACTGCTCTAATTTTAACGAAAAAGAAACTGTCACTGCACACAAACTCTAATTCTGCCAGACTTAGAAAGGAGTTGTCAATATATTAGACACAAGTGTACTCAATGCACTAAGAAACTTTAACCAAGCCATCAGGCTTCGTGCTTCTTTACTCATTCTTTCTCTAGAAAATTGAATGACATGCAATTGCCAATACTAATAGGGATTTAAGATGAAGAGCAAACATGAGAGGCTCTCTCAACATCTGCATACACAAGTAAAAACTTAACCACACAAGAAGATATCTTTTTTTCCTAGTAAGTCAGATGGAATCACAAAATGTCTGCTTGCTTGTCTTTTTTTTGCTTGTTTTTTTCATTTTACAATAAAAAGCATTAAAAGAATCAAGACTCCTGCACTAGGCATGAGCAAGTTTTTCAGAAGTCTCTGGTATGTTCCAGCTAATTGCTTATTTACCAGTATCACAGAAAACACTATATTTGCCTCCATTAAACTGACGGTGCAAGTCATCCACAACTGGTATCAGCTAAATTTGGCTTAAAACTTAAATAATGGATGTATGTCTGGGGTTCTCTGCCTGGTTTGAAACCCTGGTAATCTTCAACATTATTTTCAGCTTTGGATTGAAATATCTCCGTCTCATTTTTTTCCACATAAACAAACAACAACAAAAATTGAAACACTTGAACAAAGGGCTACCTTTGCTCAGGTAACCAGAAATGGGAAGTGATCTGTGTGCCAGATTAAGAAGAGATGTTAGCACAGATATGCAGAAGCCCGCAATTTGGCCAGGTTTTAGGCAAGGCCGTAAGTTGGGAAAGTCTGCACAGCATCTGCCCTTATGACAGAGCTGTCTCCTGCAGCAGATGCAGTGCCTCAATTTTGAAGTTCTAGCTTCACCCACACGTTTTTCAAAGTGAGGAAAAAACAAGTGTTTTAGTGACTTAATACATGAGATAATGGTCTGAGAAATCCAATATGCTATTGAAAGATGCCTATTGTTGAAGATTCAGGCAGCTCAATCACACACTTTTCAAAACTGAATCTTTAAACTGTTCATACCTTGTCCCTTTATTCTTTAAGTGCCCATTGATTGAAACTATGAGCACAAAGGGTTAATTACTACATACCACTATTACTTAAAACAATTCCAGTAGAAAAGGCAGCTGTGATAGCCTATTGTGCTCTTACTTTCCAGGAGTCTGAGCACATTTTCTTTAGAAAACAGCAATTTTAATGTTCCTGGCAAACAAAGAAATAATTACTCTGGCATTCACTGGAATCAAGGATGTGCACACAATGAAGAAAGCAACAAGTATACACTTCAGTCTATTTTAACAGTAATATGCTCCCCAAAGTTACAGTATAGACAGCTCTAGCAATAAAACTTATCAAATCCCTCTCTTTCTTTCATTTTATTCATTCTTTGGTGAAATACAGCTTAAATTCTTGTAAGTAAGGCCTTTTAAGCCCATATAGGCATTTCAAATGCCAGCTCTCAGTATATTCTATGAGTCAAATACAGGTGAAAGATGACACAAAGGAAGGCAGAAAAACAGGAAAAATAGTGGAAAAGTTTAGAAGTGTATTTCTCTGTAATAAGCCTTTCCACAGCACTTTCCATAAAATCATTAATTATTGGGTGGCCTGGAAAGCATGCCTGCACTTTCACACAAACAATAAAAACCTTTAAATATGAGATTAATTCTAAGGAAACTTAAATTCCACTGAACAGTTCAGAGAAAATAGAGACAGACTGTGCAAGGACAAGTGATAGCACAGTCTGGAAAGTAACAGTAATAATAGTAATAATTAATTATTCCTGGCTTTTCCTGGGCTTATATTCTTGCTCGCCAAACACAGAAACACTGGAGAAAACAAATATTTAGCTCACGTGCAACAATTTTTCCACTCAAATCACAAGGTAGACAGCAAGAGGATGATGGATAACAACCATTTTGCCATGTTGGCAAGATTGCCTTACTTGATAATGATATGCAATAAGCCATTGGTCCAAACAGGATCAGATGGCGATAATGGTCAGACACTTTGTTCATCCACACACACAGTCATCAAGCAGCAGACTGTTACTGCTGAAGTCACTGGTAAGTTCAAGTCTAGCATACGCACACAGCTTATTGTAGAAAGACACTTGAAGAAATAAACATCAGTAAGAACAAGTCACACTGCTCTTAAATGAAGCAATTGTGTGAAAATGATCTTCCTTGTACAATTAAACCTGCAATTCTTTTTTCTTAGCAAGCTCATGTAAAAGGATGAACAATCTAATGAAACAGCAAGCAGAACAGAATAGGAAACAATACAGCTTATTGTATTTCAGATTTGCTATGCTTTCAGAAAAGGACTGTTCCAGCATACTGAACAAACACCATTCCCTTGTGGGTTAGACAGGAGAAATTACCTTCTCAGTTTTTAATTTTAAACTTGAATTTATGAAACATGATCTATGCTCCATTAAAGACAGCATTTGCCAGCATAGCCAGCAAAGCAGGAATGCTTATGAGCTTTCAGAAGTGTCTTTTTTAAGGGAGAAAAATAATTGGAGTCAGCTTTTTCAATTGTTTATGTAGCTATCAATTCGGCAACACTCCAAAAAGAAAATGTTTTAAGAAATTGCATAATCTGTTCTCCTTAAAAATCGACCAAAGGAATCAGGGCACTTCACTTTTTTTGCATATATACACAGATATAACCAGAGATCAGATCAGAATTCTACCATGTGCAGTTGTTCAACCCAGCCTGGCTGACAGAGGAGTATATCACAGAGAAACAGGTGTATGGGCAGGACAAATGCAGTATTATTTCCCCCAAGATACTCTTTCACTCTGCAGCAGATTGTAGTTCAGAGATCTCTCAAGTTAAAAGAACTGCCCTGATATTTGCAAGTCCTCAGTGGACTCATGCAAACTTTCATCATTCTGAACATTTTGTACGTCGTGTGATCTACTACAGCCTTTTATTAGTGCTGGAATGACCACTTGCTGATTTCCTTCAATACCTTCTAAATCTTGTACAGAGAGAGAAAATAAGTGAGCAAACTGTTCCCTCTTTCTGCTTCTCCATTATATTCTCTCGTAGCCATCTCCTTTCCAAGCTGAAGAATCCTCCTCTGCATCCTTGATTGCACATAAGTTAAGGAGATCCTTAACACACTGCTCTGCATCTTTTCATCTTTTCCAGTCTATTTCTACATTCTAGAGGGGGAATCAGGAACAGGCACAGTAATCCAGATAGTTCTGGCTAGCTCTTTTTTTCTTCTCCTCTCGTACTCCTAAGCACATTATTTGCTTTTTAGGAGAGCTCTGAGAAGTGAACTAGTGTTTCCATCACAGCATCCATCAAGATGTCAAGATCTTATTCCTAAGTGGTAACAGCTCAGAAGCCATAATTTGTCTGTATGTACAGACGGGATTTTTTTTTTTTTGTCTTATGTGCATAACTTTACATTCCCCTCTGTAGTTCTATCTGCCACTTCTTGCAGTTAATGACTTTGGTGCATGAAAATTCTGAGATTCTTTGAAGCTGTCGTTTATCATTACTATCGTGAGATTCTCAGTACTATTATTAGTAAACTGTCACCTGTCTATTCATGCCATTTTCAGGACAATGTTGAGCAGTGCTACTTCAAATACATACTCTTCTAACACCAATACTTCTATACACTCTGAAAACTGCTCATTTCTAAGTTCTTTCCATCTTTTAACTAATCATTTATCCACGCAAGAGCAAGGATATACAATTTGTGGCAATTCATTCAGCACCTTCATTTCCTGAACCACCTTTATTGAACAGTAAGTGCCAAGTATGTCTTCAGCATTAAGACAGTCTTTATCACTGGGATTGCCCTTACCTACCTGTTTTTTGGCTACTCCAAAAAACTTGGAGAATTCCTTAGGCACAACTTCCTTCCTCCATGCAAAATACTTTGCACCCTAAAGAGTAACAGAACTAGGAAAGAGAAAACACTGCATGAACCTTAGAGGAATAAACAGACCAGTATTAGTCATCCAAATGACACGCAAGAAGGATAGAAAGGAAAACAAAAAAAACCCCACATTTTCTTATTTTAGTGTAGCTTAAACCCAGGTCCATTTGTGTATTACACCTACAGTAGCATGGCAAGCCTTCAATTTTTAATAGACAAAGGTACAGAATACCAGAATGTTTAAAGAATCCAGTTAGCTTCCTTTCAGTAGTGATGATGACATTTATCCACCTATTACCATAGAAACTTACCAGTAATAACAGTACTTGCAGTTATCTCACAGAAAAACTGTACACTAGCAGCATTTGCAATGTATTTGACAATAGCCATCACAATGGACTATGACAAGAGGTTGCAGAAGTTTGCTCTTCTAAGGTTGATATTTTAATGAGCACAGTCAGAATTACCTATTTATCTGCAAGGGCACATTTAAACACATTTAACAAACACATTTAACAAACATCTAGAAATTACCTCTATACTTTTATGTCAAGACTAAGGATTCTCAGTTTAGCATTTGTTCACCAGTCTTTGATGAATAGCTTCTGAAAGATCCTTTCGAGAGGTTATTCTCTTCTTATGTAGTTCCACTTCCATGCCACAACTGTTTAGTTGATTTTATTTGCTTTGTATTAGTTTTAAACTATTTCACTTCTTAACGAAGATACAATGCAACCCACGGCACTACAAAGATTACATGAAAATGAAAGTAGCTATTTCAAGATGCAACATAATACAGATAATAGATTTTTAATGCCTCCATTTAATTGCTGCTTAGACTTTTAACTAATACGTAACCAAAAATACTCATTGCATATCAAAATTCAGAGAGTTACAGTCCTAGACATCATGCTTATTTGGTTTTCTGAGAGATAACAGCTGCCAGATAAGGAATTGTTTGAAAAACTGCTTGTTCTCCTTATACCGATACAGGAGAAAGAGCTGAAGTCCCAGTGAAATTTTCCAATGTCCTTTAAATGTTACCTGTCTCACTTTTTTCTTCCCCCACCTCTAAACATTTTCCTCTACTTTTAAAATGTATCACTCATCTTTTTGGCTGCACTGACTGAAAACAGTTATATGAGCTGTCACAAAATAGTCTTTACAAAACAGGTGCAGTAGAGCAAGTAAGCCAGTGATAATGGTGTTATTTGAACAGTTTAGAGTTTAGGCTGAGGTTCCAGCAATCCCTAGCAGGTTAGTTAAAATCACCTCATATTACAGTTAGGGCTGTTGAACTGCTAAGGCCACAAGGCACTTCTCCTCTCTTCAGCAGGATAGAAGTGGTAGCCTTTGGAAACAGCACAATACAATCATTTGCTAAACAAGCTTATGCCCAAGTTTCAGTCATTAATAAAAGTGTCCATCTCTAGCATGGAATTGCAAGAGAATCAAGACAAATAGAATTAAAGTCCAATTAATTGTGGGAGAGCCTCCACAAAAGATTTAATGGGAAGTAACTACCCCACTTTAGAAAGTAATTCAGATAGTGCCCTATTGCTTGTGTCCTCCATATCTGAAGAAGCTGTTTATAATTCTACCACTCTGCTTGTTACTCAATTGGACTTTTAAAAATATACGGTTTAGAATACAGACACTAATATTTAGAAATAATTCCATCAACTATAGTAAGTCTACATATATGCTTGAAGTTGTTCATTTCTAACAGTATGACTAAATTAGGTCTTCATGCTTATTTTATATATCCTTCTCCTCCCTTTGCAACCATCATTTCTAAATTAGGATCTAGAGAAACTAAAGTAATGTACTAATGCTGTGTATTTAAGTGTTCCTTTCTAGGGAACACAATTCACGTATTTTATTGCTACCAGAATACTTAAAAAGACAACAACAACAAAAAGAAACCTATCCATTTGAGAGAAATGCTCTAGTTAAAACAGAAACTACAGTGTCAAGAGATTGCTAGGAGAGTATCTTTGGCATGAGACAGTCTGATCAATTCTTTGCAACCATTTCTTCCAGCCTCAAATTACCAGGAAATTAATGGAAAAATGGTTACTGTTTTAATCACAAGTTCCAGTTTTAAAAGAACAGCCGGACTTGTGACAGCTGTTGTACAGTAAGGATATAACATTCTTTAATCTATTATATTAATATAATCTGTTAGAAACCAGAGGAAGCAAATGCGCGCTTTGGGCAACATTAAAATCAGAAGTACCAATGTGTGTTCAGGTCCTTTTAGTTTTAATTTTGCGAAGTAAAGGAGCAGAGGTTGGCAAACGCTTACATATTAAAAATGTATCCCTACAATAAGGGATATGAATCCAAAAAAAGAAGTCTAAACGCCAAGTCTAAATGATCAGGTTTTTAATGAAAGAAATCGATCTGCCCAAGCCCTTATGGAAGACACACTGTTTTTAACAGTCCTGTGGTACACAGTAATACTCCACCCTATCATCCACCTGCCCATGTGTCTGATCAGCTGGACTCCTTACGCTTTTAACCACGGCCCATCTGACGGGTTCATCCCACACTGACAGCCTCAATGTCTGAAAGCACGGGATGAATTTGCAGCTGCAACTCCAGTTTCCTGCAAAACATCTGCGCAGCCTCACAGCAACCATTCATCTAAATGTCTTCAAAATGCAATACAGATAGATCTTTTCAATTCTGCTCTGTAGGTGACAAGAGAGCATCTTACCCCAAGCTGCATCTCAGATAGGTTAGGCATTAAATGCATCACTTGTAGTTTGATTTCATTTTAGAATGAGAATTAATGAAAACTCTTCTGCAATGGATCGACTCACTCAGCTGCTAGGTGCCATGACATTTGCTGCATAGCTTCTTCAAGTCACTCCCTGACAACTAAGCTAAGTCTCATAAATCTCAGACTCTTCAGGCATTAGGTTCACTTCACTTATTTTTTGAGTGAAATTTCTATGTTGAAAGCTGCCTGTACTGTTCCCTGCTACCTTTTCTTTTCCTCTGTCCCTCCTGATTCCAAAGCTGACCTTCTTAATGTGGTACTGGGGAAATAAGAAACATTTCATAGTGAGTCTCTGTTTCATTAAGCAACACCTCTTTTCTCCCTTGATGTTGCTTGTACAATTTTACTCTCTGGTACATACTTCCTATTGAGTGTAACCCTGTGTCTATCTGAGCAGTTAATGCAAGTGCAATTATGTCAATTTCCAGGCTGTTGAAGTTACTCTGGGGACACAGGTCAGAGACTCTCCCATCCCTCCTTTCGCCGAGTTGATTGTTCCAGATACAATTCCTCCCAGAGACTGCTAAACTGGAGAAGATCAAAGGTAAAGCAGGTAGCAACTAAACCAGAAACTATGGAGAGAAAAAACAAACAACAAAACAACAGAACAAACTGCAGTTGGTAAAACTGGCAAAGCAATCCACACCATTACAAGCATGCAGAGTAACACTGCATTTTATGAAATATTTTATTCATTAACTTTGACTCCATCTACTCAAGAACTAT
Source organism: Perdix hodgsoniae (assembly GCA_035772895.1). Taxonomy (NCBI): domain Eukaryota; kingdom Metazoa; phylum Chordata; class Aves; order Galliformes; family Phasianidae; genus Perdix; species Perdix hodgsoniae. Next base: position 3,441,412 of record JAPSGF010000046.1, on the reverse strand, counting down.
TTAGTTAATACTTCGAGCTTTTCTCAGCACTCTAAAGGTCCCAGCCAAAAGCAGAGCCTCTGTACTGACCAATGTGAAAATACCTAGAAAGATGTGCCGGCTAAGCACGATAATCCTAAACCAGAATGATTCACTTGATTAGAGAGGTCAACACATACCAGCTACTGGAGCCAGACAGTATGAAAGGGAGCAAAGTGTTATTCCTATCTGGTCACCTTCAATTGCTTCAGGCCATATTGACTAGTAGCCATTTACACATGTGAAACTGTTTAATGTTCACACATACCTTTGCTAACTTGCTCCAATGCTTCAAAATTTCTGATAACCTAAGCAGGCAAGATGAGGGGAAAAAAAAAAAAAAGAACATGAAAGAACATTATTGTTCTTACAGAAATAAGAGCCAGGAAAAATGATGTAATGTATCACGGTCACATCATGGAGTCCAAAGATGTGGAAACTGATTTCAGATTTCTGGGAACCCCAATCTGAAGGCCGCACAGCATTGGAATCCTCCCAACAAGTTCTGGCTTCTGAATTACAGCAAATCACTGCAATACCACATGAGGGGCAGAACACTCATAATGGATGTAGCAGGAAGAGCCATTAGATTTCTGGAAGTCACTTGGAACAGAACTCAAGACTATATAAATAATTCAGACTCTAATAATTTCCCTTGACCTAATGAATCTCCTCTACAAGAGGGAACAGAACTGCGTAAACTGAAATCAGATACACCAAATAAATTGCATTTGTTTCTCTCTAAGATAATGGAGGAATAGGAGCTGAATGTAGACTCTGACCTAACCTGATGCCTGGATACAGGTTTGCAAGCCCACACTGCCTTGGGTCCCCTGGTAAACCAGTGTGTCTACTCCCTTTCCAGTCAGGTACACCTAGAAAGTCATCTGATATCTCACAATTCATGGAAATAAATGCATTTTTTCCTCTTGTAATCTTGTAAGGTCCAGACAAAGAGCTACACTTGATATCAGAATTTAACCACAAGTGTGCTAAAAACAGTCTCAGAGGCACAAACACCTTAACATAACAATCAGCTTCCAGATGTTCTTTAGATTTTAAACACATACTTTTCATTTCCTCACACACAGTAAGATGTCACAGGAAAAACAAACAAAAACAACATCTTACGTCCCATCCAAATTTAGGAATTGGAAGCTTGTCACATTTTCAATTGTGCTATGGGAATTCATAGCAAGGTAATACTTAGCATGTTTGAACAGTTTTGAAAAAGGCAGTACGTAAGCAGATCTACAGGCTTTGGTCAGGCAGAGGGCCTGGACGTAAAATAAATGATCACTCTTCTGAAGCTGAAGGTTTTGATTTTTGTTCCTTAAGCTGTTAGGATAGAAGATACTGCATTATGACAAACAATGTTTTAGAGAAGATAATTCTTAGATATGTACTGTAGGAACTACAGGGACATACAGTAACACAAACAGGACAAATATGAGAAATTCATTCTATTTCTATTTTGGAGAGAATGAACAGGATCATAACCCATCTACTGGGATGGACTGAAGGTTCTAAAGATCACGTCCAAAATGTTACTGCAATTCAGCCTAAGGAAAAGTTCAGTTTTCCTATTCCAGCCCAAAAGACAAAGCAGAACACTAATTCTTTTGATGCTACTGTTTCCAGGACTAGTAGTTCGAAAGGAAAGAACATGCTCCATCTGCATTCACTTACGGAAAGAACACGAATCATTACAGATGAGTGACCCCAAACTACTACAGAACGCATATAAATATGTATGTAACAACATTTATTTTGTTAGAACATGCATCACTATTTTCTTTAAGTTTTCAGTCCCATCCTGGAATCACGCAGAAAAACATGTAAATTAATTGCTGGTCTCAAAAAATCCCATTAACATAGAAAACAGCTAAGAGAAAAGCAAAAACAAAGCACAGTACCTAGTGCTTTCCTGGATGAACCCCACAGAGCAAGGGCAACATTGCAGACAATCATTAAAGGCAGATCGTTAAGTGGTTAGCCAGGCCCCCAGCCAACAGTGCAACTGAAAGGCTATGCTCTACTACAAAATGATGAGATTAAGTTTTATTGAGCACCGCCCTAGAGCAAAGCCTTTCCAACTCTGAAATGAAAGACAGAATACACAATGGCTACTTTAACTCTGAGTAAAGTGAAACTCTGCTAATGGATTTTGCTAAATTCCAACCAAATGACAGGATAAAGCTGCGGAAAAAAGTTATACTCTGCGCTGATAAGAACCCAAGGATCTAAACATTCATCAGAAGGACAACTACTGAGGTCTTCAACTGCCTGTTTGGAAATAAGCTGAGGGCTCTGTGCCTCAAAAATCCTGGCACTGGCTATTTTGGGTTTGTTACTTCTTTTTAAAAGGAATTTCATTTTGTTAGTTACGATGAAATAGTGTTCTACTTTCAGTGTGGTACTACTTGGCTTTTTTTGGCTTGATGATTTGCGTGACTGTGTTAATCTCATACCCACAAAACATTATACCTGTATCTTATGCTTATTTACAACATTTCTTAAAGTTTTATACTAGCTATTATGAAACATCCCTTTAACAAACAATGAGAACAAGATGTATTCCAGAGGTATTATATGTTCTGCAGAGAAAATAAACAAAAAATTGCTTTTTGATTTGTCAAGGGCCTCACTTCACATTCTATGTCACGTGCAATTATTTGTACATTAGTTACTTTTTGATTCAGTGCTGCATGAAGTCAGTCCACTGATGTTCCTCCCCATCTTGAGGTAATTATAGTCTAACAAGTCTGATAGAACATACTGATGTTCCTCACATGGAAAATGATTTCTGTGATATCAGACTTTTGCCGGTTAAGCTCATAGAAACAAGCACCCGTGCACATGTAGTAACAGAACATCACCTTGAAGGAGGGATGGGGAGGGCAGGAAGAAGCAGGCCACTACTCATTAGACTGCATGTGCTGTCAGTGAGCACTTCTCGTATCAGCATTACTAGAGAGACAACAATCAGAAAGACATCACTGCATCTCCAGAAGGGATTTACATAACTGGAACTTTAGCTCTGCACTCTCATGCCTCAGAATACCATCTTGCATTTGATGCATCACAGTCACATAAAAGAAAGTAAAGTGGCCAAAGAGCTGTTCTGAAAAGTACAAGTGCTTTGGTAGTAAGACTTCGCTTACAAGCAGTGTTTAACAGATTGTAACTGTCTTATTCCCAGTGTCCACACGTGCTAGCAAGAAAGGGAAATAAATGTGATCTAGCGGATTCTTAAGATTAAAATTGCATATAGGCTTTGCATGAGAGGTAACTCAGTAGGGTTTTCTTTCTCAACTTCAGAATTTCATTTTCTTAAACTTCTCTAAGAGCAAACCAAGAAATGGTTGATAAAGGGAAGCACCTACTCATGCTAATGCATGAGCAGACAAAGCACAAGTCACCAAGCATACCATCATAAAACATTCCTCAAAGCCATTTGCACAACAAAAACATCAGATGTTTCATGGAGTTTGTTCTTCTCTCTGCCCTTGTGAACTGTGGCTATGTCTTTGCTGGATGGCTATTGCTTCCAGAAGCCATTCCAAAACAATGTATTCTTCTGAATAAAGCCAGACTCTTTTTCCTTCTGCATTTCTCATCTTCCTCTTCCCTTTTTTCCTTCTTATTCATAGCTTTACCTCTTGCTATATGTATACCACATCTTGTATTTTATTATTAAAGACGACTTAGATGGTGCTAGAATACATATAAGCAATACCATGCTTATAATACAGAGGTTTGGACTACAATCCTCTTGTCCTTACATTTAGTCTTCTGATTGCTTGTTACATATAAGCCAACATGCAGCATCTAGGTTGACAGTTTTATTTCCTCATCCTTGAGGCAGGGAGGCAGAGGGATTGGGAACAGATAAAGATTCAGTTTAACTACACAAGGGGCAAGGTCTAGGAGATGAACCCACCCTAATGCTACTTAGTGAAGGCCTGCAGGTAATAATCCTATGCACACAAAGCGAGCATGCAACTGCATGAATTCCATATTCTCAAGCGCAAGCTATCTTGCATGAAAAGAGCATCTTCCAGAAGCTAGCATGTTCCTTAACACAAATATCCTTGGAAAGAAGGAGAAAAAAAAGGAGGAAACAAAAGGGACCAAAATAAAAGTACATGGAAAAAAAAATACAAAAATCTGCACCAAAATAGGTCTACAGAAGAGTGGATTTTATCAACAAATAACCAAGCTGTACACAGCTTGTATAAACTTCACTCACTGATGTCAATGACATTGGAATCATTTATATGGGGAAGCTTGAACGCCTTCTGACATAATCATGTGATTATAAGTGAAAGATGCAGTTAAAAAGAAGTTCTCTAATGTACAGAGGAACATAGACACACACTGGTACAATTGGGATTACACACCTTCACCCATAAATCTAAGAGAATTTATTGGAGAAAAACATAGAAATCTAAAAGTGACATTAATGTTACTTGTTTCTCAACACTAATGGGTAAGCTTGTGGTCACTGAGGGAAAAGAAAGCCCCAGGCAGACTAAGTCCAGCTTTAATTACTGTTAATCTGCAGAAACATTCGCATCAGAAATATCACCCTGGCATTTTCCTGTTTACCAGCTGTAGATCAAGCTCTGTAACATTTAATCTTTGCAAGTACTTGCCCTTTGAAAATCTTGATTTCTCTCATCTTTCTTTCCACAAATCACCTCTGCTCTTCTGTTGCACATTCTGCTCAGCAGTTTCTTCCAGCCTCTCACACAAACAATTGCTGGGGAGGGCTCTCCCAGCCCTGTTCTCCTTTTCACCGTTCTTCCTTCCTGCAGTACTGAGGACTACCAGCTTTACCTCGACATGCAAGAACTCTGGGAGGCCAGGGCTGTCACAGACACGTTCCTAGCTGTGTGCACCATATCCAGAAAACCAATCAGAATTTGCTTAACTAAATGGTATAACTGTCCTTAAAGTAATGTGCTCAAAAAGCTGTTGAGATCAAAACACAGGAACCTAGTAGCACATAAGTCACCTCAGGAGATCTGGAGTTACTCTGCTCCTAGATGAAAGGCTATGCTAGCACTACCTCAGTTTAATAAACCTACACTTAATTAGATGGCAAACATCACCAACTACAGCAGAACAATGTTTATCCTCTAGGTGTAAGTAGCCAATAGGATCCCAATCATTTATACAGTGTAGCTGAGCCAAAGTATTTTCAAGTCCAACCTCGGTAACCAAGTAAACTCAACGCCTTCTTCCAGACAGATACATGTTGAAAAGTTTATTTGAATGTTTCAGGAAGAAATATAGATAATGCAAGGTCCAATTGTCCATGTGTTATTCTAAAAACTGAAATTCCTTAGTAATATATAGAGACACAATCCATTAATATTCTCTGCACAAGAATGAACGTATACACTTGACATATTGCAAATGGTACTAGTGTGGACTTGGTCTGGAAGATGTGACATGACTTCTAGATGTTTCAAAGTCATGGATTCTGGGTTTTGGGCACTAGAGCTGACATAGGAAAATTAGAAATGAGACAAAAGACATTCAGAAATGAGACATGACAAATGAGACAAAAAGACATTCAGAACAGACTGAATCCTAAAGCATTCTGATAATGAGGAGAATCCTATCTGCACAGTCAATATATATTTTCTTATTTCAGGTTATTACCAGCATTGCAGGATATGAGATAGTAGCATAGTAAAGTGAAGTGGTCACATCTCCCAGACTCTCCTGCGCTGCAGACTGGCTTCCCTCCCCATTCTTTCCCTTCCTTACATTCCAACCAGTCACTGCAGCTGTGCCGCACCTGTTCATTCTCCTGTCTCCAGAGATATCACTACACATTTGCCTTTCCCTCAGAGTCTCTGCTTGAAGAAGAGGGATCAGCCATGGGTGATGCCTGACAGTGAAATTGCATAGAGAAGTTCTTCTCCTACCGGTTCATCACAGCAGAGTGGCATTACTGTTGGCATTAGATGTTCTCATCATCTCACCAGAAATATTCCCATCAATGCACTCTGCCTGCTGCATTCTGTGATCAGGTGTTCCCCAATGCTAACTACCTATAGCACACCAGCCAAAATAGAATCCATTATGTCCCTAATAAAGGCAAAATGGCTCTTCCTGCAGCACATTCTCAGTCATGATGTGAGTGAAAAGCATCTCTGACATCCCTCATATGTATCTTGAGTGCTGCTACAGTTAGCAGCCACATGGTCACAACAAAAACTTTCAGGAAGAGAAACCCGGTAGTTTGCATAAATATACCAATAGTTGCACATGTTTGTAGCACCTTTAATATACATCTCAGTCACAGCTCTTCATCATCTAGAATTCTGCTGGAACATCAAAATGCTTGTAACACTGAATAAGAAGTGCTGGAAAACATTCTTGATCTCCTTGTCACCAAAAAAAAAATTGCTGCTAACCTAAACTGGGACTGCAGCTCCCTGCAGTTTCTACACAAAAAAGTCTCATATGATCTTGTCTAAGAAAGTTTTGGGGTTTTCTTTCTATTTTCCATTTAAAAATATATATATATTTTATGATTCACTTAAATAACCACTGCTCACTCTGAGACATCTCCACTATATCCAATAAGTAAAACATACTAAAAATGGTGTCAGCTCTTAGCCTTTTTTCTGCTTCCAGTGCCTTCTGTCACAATGGACCACCCATATTACCCAACTGTCTCACTTTGTACACCTTCCTCGGGAAAGCACTTTCAGTACCCCCAAATAAAAAGAATACACAAAGCTGTTACTTACTGGTCATCTTTCTACTCTGAATAAAGATGAATTTAAGCCTGGCTTGTAAGTTTAACATGTTGAAATGTGAAAAAAAAATTAAAGAAAATGTATCAACTTTACAAAATGTTTCATGAATTCATCTGTCAAATAACCCTCAGCTATGAAAAGCTTCAGGCTGGGGGAAGACAGCACTACAGATCACAAGCATGGTGCATACCTATACACTGACAACCACTATGAGCCGAGGGGAAACATCATCCTAAAACAGTATGCTTTAAATCCTTTTCAAGAGGAATAATTTGCATCAGAGCAGGGTACTCCCTGCAATAGACAGACTCCAAATGAAGAATCAAAGCACTCTTTTACCCTTTGAAGGAAAAAAGTATGCCTAATGGACTGACCTGAAGAAAGGACAGTTGTACAAATGGCACGTGTTACGGATTCTGTGCTAGAAGCAGCATGCTTGTATCCCTAGAAACAAGCAGTGCAGAAGTGATGCATCACATCTAATATATTCTACATATAATATATTCTACTTTTCTGAGAAGAGAGGATTTGTTTCAATAGAAGCATGATATGCAGGGGCATACCGGAACATGCTATTGCTCTGCTGGGAAAGGGAAGCATCACCTTCTGAGTTAAAGACACACGCTCTGATGGTGGGTGAGCATACCTTAGAGTGCATTGCTCAGGAGACCTTATTACATAGCATGCAATAAAGGCTTCTGAAATGCTGGAAAGCTCAAAGCACCAAGACAAACAAACAAGCAGACTTAGTTTCTGAGAAATCCCACAGTTCACTAACTACTTCATTCAAAAAAATTCTCAGATTCTGAACAGGAAAGAAAGTCCAGGCTGAGCCTTCACAAGCCTCCCACACCTGTTCCCAGCAGATCTGTATCACCTGCAATACCTCCAAATCTTCTACTCAGTCTGTGACTGGAGCAAGAATCTAGAACACATAGATGCAACACTGCGTGACTATGCAGTTAATGTCTGTAGCAACTAGACCACTACAGCAGCACTACACAACTGCACTCTGATCTACTGATCATGATGTCAGCACACCCATTTTTACAATGGATGCAATGCAGTACAATTTCACTACATTTCCAGGCTAAAAGCTTCAGTAATTTTGTCATAGTACATAGCCTCTACCCAAATCTATCCAAAGAAGAGACATTCAGCAGAAAAATTTCCAAGTTCTGGTAAAATATCATAAAAGCACCTACTCCAAAACATCTTTTCCTCAGTTTCATTTCCATTTTGTCTTTGTTGGGTGCAGAAGTCAGATAAGAACTCCACAGACTTTGGAACAATGTGACTACAAGCTTCTTAATTCTGGTTTGTACTGGCAAGAAAACTGACAGCTCAATAGCTCTATCAGTACAGGGCTTCCCAGGGTATGGCGCACCTCAGTGGGCACCACTGCCAGTGCCGGTGATCTGGCAGGGACTTGCACACCCAGCATCCAGCTAATGATTTTCTTTATTGATCTTCCAAGACAAAGGGGAAGAAGAAAGATTCTCGAGAAAGTGAGCTTTCCACTCAGACATCTTTAACTACCAGTTGCTAACAACATCTAAGAAGACTAATACTTCTTCACCTTCAATTGTCCCAAGCTGCTATGTCCACTAAGCTGTGGTGTAAACCAATTTTATCAGCTGAGGTATGGTAGAATCACACAACCATAAGATAGCTGTTCAGAGAATATTTTTGAGCATCAGACTGAAGTCTGAATCAGAATAAGAAGTGAAGTAACAACAGACAGTAAATCTAATTTACTTTTTACAAATAAGTCTCGGTTAATTGTGCTAGATTAACCTCTTTTCAGTGGGAAACTGCTTCTCAACACACGTCCCTTCCTCTATGCTCTTTCAGACCCACAGATAACAATTTCCTTCCAGGAGAACGTTGGAACTTCCAGTTATGCTTCATACTTTCTAAGACTGAAGCTGCACTGAATCATTTTCCCTTGACTTTTCCTTTTCCAGCATTGTTTATAAATGTTTGAAGAAGCCACATATAATAATGATCAAAACTGCTATTATGTCCTAGCATGGTCTGGGTCTAGAATGGTCTGGGTTGCAAAGGACCGCAATGATCATCTTGTTCTAACCCCCTGCTATGTGCAAGGTCACCAACCAGCAGCCCAGGCTGCCCAGACCCACATCCAGCCTGGCCTTGAATGCCTGCAGGGATGGGGCATCCACAGCCTCCTTGGGCAGCCTGTTCCAGTGCCTCACCACCCTCTGTGCGAAGAGCTAACAACAGAATTTTTGATCAAAAAGCATCTCAGGAGTCTGACATCCTTATCTTTATTGATATTGTGAATTTATTAGCTATAAAATGCTAACTAAAATATATATATATATATTTGCCCCTGTAAAAAGAAAAATTAGTTTGTTCAAACTCGTTGAAGTTGAGTAGGGGAATCAGGCACTTATTCAGCAAAACATCCACACACATTCCCAGCAACTGCTCTTTACCTTTAGTTGTTTTCGCATTGATGCTGTATCAGGCACAGAACTACAGCCTCTGGCTGGTCAACAGAACTTTCCATAGCCTGTGAATCTCCATGACACACACCTAGTGAAATCAGCACTTCATTATATGCTTTTCCAAACCAACAACCAAATAAGAGCAGGAAATCAGCAGTTGACATATAATAAAAGAAAATCAAGCTCATCTGGAGCTCACAAAATGAAGACACTTATTCTCAAATCAGTCCTGTTTATAAGTTTAATTCAGCATTAATGTCAATAGACATTTTACTGATTTCAGCCAATTCTGCTTGATATATATATAATTACCTCAGCATCAGCTATACACAACCTTTTTGGCTCCACATCCATGCACCCTGTCGCTATGCTTTTTTGTAGGTAATTAAAAATCAAGTCAAAGATTCCTTTTCCCACAGCTGAGACTCTCCAACCAGCTTCTATCTACTCCACTTTGCAGTTTCTCTTAAGTGCAATACTGATTAAATAGCAGTACTAGGCTGTAAACATGCTTTGCTAGGCCCCTCCTTTAGATTCAGGCTCTGCTGGCTGACACTATGGCCTCATGGAAATCAGGATACTTGCATCATTTACACAAGGCAGCCATATTGCCAAACCTCACCATGCTGAGAAAAGCTTCCCTAACAGCCACAGAATCCAGTATGAGAACGATGCGGACTGAATGGCAGGAGTACCAAAAGGTTTACTGAAAGGTCAAATCATCTCCTTCAAACAGTGAAACAGAAGGCATACTGAAACAGCAGAAGAGTTCTAGGAGTACCAAAGGCTGGGACGACATGTGAAAAGGTGACACGGATATAGGTACCAAGAGGCAGAGAAGGCTGAAAGCAGTTCAAGATGACAAGGAATAGCCTCCCCTGTGCAGGAGATGAAGGATATCCTGAATAACTCTAGGTATCCTCATCCACTAAAGGAGACACGCAGGCAGCAAACAGGATAGCTGCAGACTACAGCGGGGTGGGGGACAAATCCAGGCACATGCACTCTTCTGGTCTTATGAAGGCTGCTTTTAACTTTCTGGCAGGAAGGTCACAGAGTACTGGCCTTGGCTTTATTTAGATGTGTCACATCAGAATTACTAAAGTACTAACTAGCCATAATGATCCCTTTACATGTACATACTGGCTCCCTCTCACTTGGGAAAGGGAGGAAATAGAGTTCATCAATACAGAAATTGACAGTAACCTTGAGAGAGCTGGGGCAATTCTTTTGCTTACCTAATGACTACGAAGGGACTTTGTACACTGTACTTTCAGGTAATCTGCTTGCTATTTAAACAGAATAATCTTACATAGCCTGTAGCTACCTCAGACTTCGAGCCCCCTTGCAATTACAAATCACTGTTTGAATAACCGGCTCTCCCTCCACTGAACTCTGCTTCTCTCGACTCTGGTGACTCCTACAGAAAAAGCTACTTTCTGTTAGCTGCTCTGTGAGTTATTGGATTGTCAGAACTCCACAACTCAAATTTGCTACTAGTACAACTGAAGAGAGAAGAGAAATGGCCTGTTGCAAAGGAGGGCACTTGCTTAGGTTTCTTTGAGTGCACTTACACGCACTGAGAAACTCCTTGTTTTCTATCAGCACTCGTAACTATGTGTCTCTTAACCTCTGACTGTTTCAAGCAATCACATTCAGTGATTTATCAGGTTGCCACCATAGAAATAATGAAGACTGCAAGAAATAATAAATTACACTTGCATGTCTTCAATCCCAAGTTCTCAACACGTTCTACAACTGTTAATGAAAAATACACAAGTGGCTGTGGGTTGAGTGTTTAAATATGATTAATGTAATAGTCCTTTCCAACACAGATTTGGTGAGGGAAAGATCACAATATCAAAACTGCAGAGAAAGAGGAGAATGGTTGAAGTAACAGAACACATTTCTCTTGTTTTATAGATAGTACTTGTTTAGTTTCACTTAAAACAATAACAAAAAGTATGAGGCTGTTATAATTTCATGCAAGCTTGCAAAGTTGAGTGTCCTTATAAAAAGAGCAATTATATACACACTTTAAGCACAAAGCAGCAGAATAATTAAATGAGTAATTACCTTCCCACTTTTAAGCTGTCATGCAATTAAACTTAATTAAACATTCTCTATACTCCACTAATCTTATTCAAACAGAAGAAGGTAAGAAGGGTGTGGTAAGGAAAGGGCATTTGGCTGAAGGCTGAGCCTATTTTTCTGCCTGTAATAATAAATAACACTGAGCAGTCAGCACTAGATTCTCATGAAATTGCCTTCTTCCTAACAAGAGTATAACCTGGTTTGAGCTGCAAGACAACAACAGTCTGGGACAATTTATGCTGCATTTTTCTACACAGCATAGGAAAAAGCTCTTCACAAGAGAACTATAAGGAAAGGAAAATGCCGGTGCTTTAGAGCAGAAAGGGAAGAATTCCATACAGAAAGACCAGTGCAAATGCAAAATAACCTTTAATGTAAACAAATCCAAGGTTTCTCTTGTTCCCAGTACAGGAAAGTTTGCGGAGACACAACAGAGGAAGGACCAAAGTAAGACACAGGAATTTTGCTGACAGGAAGACAAATTGCTATCCTGCTAAGACCATTTGAAACTTGCTCCTATCCTGATCTGAAATTCAAACATACTTTGTAAGGGCACAGCCCACATACTTCTGCAAGATAGTTCCTCAATCAGAGAAAAGCTGTTTCACGTACACTGTCTCTAGCTACGTATTATTCTTACAGTATGCAATAAAACTAGCAAAAAAAAATAAAAATCAATCCTCTAAAGAAACAAGTATTTTCCATCATTCCCTGAAGCAAATGCACCCACACTCCAAAGCCAAACACAACTCTGTCATTGCATGATATTAAACTATAAGTGGGGTTTAAATGTACCAAGTACAGTTTAACATTATATCTGGACCTCTGTCCTGCTCCAACAGCAAATAAAAATTTATACTTTGATAAAATCTAAAAGTACAAATTGTCATCCACATACCTGGACAAGAAACACTTAGAACATGAAGAAATGCTACTACACTGTAATGTATTCGCCCATTTCCCCACTTCTTCCACAGAAATCTAAATAAAAGGGAAAAATTCTCACCAGCTCCACTTAGTACCAACATTAGTTCAAATCATAAGTGTATGGGAACTGCTGAATCACGGCCTGAACCTCTGATTGATCACCTGAGGCAAGCAATGAGTCAGCCGCAGGAGCACAGGTGAAGGCAATTCACCTGTGCTGCAGAAAGGGCTGGAGCCTGGCTCCACCTCTCCTAGATCCATTTAAGAGCTGACTACCAGTGAGGAAGGATCTCTTCTGGAGATCCGCTCTGCTGGAGTTTCCTAAGCAAGCCCAGGATACAGGCTATCTATTCTCTTTGTGTTGCTTTGCTTAACTCTCTTGTTTATTTCCTAATTATAACATCTTAATATTCTTTGATTATACAACAAGTAAGGAGATTTTCAGAAAGTTACAGCCATGGTCTGTCTGCTCAGAGCATCTCAACACAACAGATATCAGTTATGTTGTCTCCATGTTTCAAAGATACACTACATGGGAAAGAGTATCACTAAAAAAGGTTAATTGTAGAGTAGTAGAGCTCAGAAAGTCTTCAAATCACTTCCACCTACTCAGAACTTAGCTCATCCTGCTTTCAATGCAGATTTTTACCAAATAGTATGTTCTAACACTGCCAGTAAGCAAATCAAATCTAAAGCATGGTCCAAATATGGAAAGGTTTCTCATCTACCAGCCAGTGGAGTCTTCCAACATCCATTTGCCACTCAAAGACAACACTTTTTTAAAGTATTGGCCAACAGCAGTAAACAAACATCTTGAGAAAAAGTGGAAGGGCAGTATTTAGGAAAAGACTGGTTAAAATCCGTCTGTACTTTCTTGAAAATAAGAGTAACTACCCACAGAACTCTGCTGTCGGCTGCCTTGACCCTGCTACCAGTTTTTTGTGGAAGGAGAAGCAGGCAGTACCATACAATCTCTGCCAGACACACACCTGACAGGGCCATTTCTCCACCTCGATTGTAGCACTGTTGACTTAGAAGCCAAGGATCTTGGGCCCAGTCTCACTGCTACACAATTCCAGAGAGCTTTCATTAGTCTCCAACCTTAGCTGTTAACGCAACCTAACAAGCTCCAATTAATATTTTATTTCAGCTTCGGGACATTATATCTATCTGTTAATGGACTGGAAACCAGCAATCCTCCAAAGTTGGCAATGATAAGAGCTATATGATTTAAATTGGGAATCAGCAAAAGAAACAACATTGTGGTTTTTACCTCAAAAATCCATTTTCCCACTCATGCCAGAATGCCTAAAATGAAATCCCATCAGACCAGAACTCATCCATAACCAATACAGCCCTTTGTTTTCCATCATTCAGGCTACAGTTTGGAGTTGCCAATTTTCTTTTCGTATTGTTTTCCTGCTTGTTTTATTTTCACATTTTCCTGTCAGATTCAATATTATCACCTTAACATCTCTTACTGCTTTCTGATTCAGATCCAGCACACCTCCCTTCTAGCCCCACAAGCATCAGTACCACCTGCTACTGAGGAACTTTGTTCAGATGGACAACACCCATGCTACCTTATCTGCAGAAACAAATTAAATAGTCACATGAATAATTTGCAAACAGGAACCCAAAGACAGCGCACCTCTACCCTACCTGAAGAAACACTATGGAAAAAACCAAGATGAACTAACCTATGTCACTCTGCTCTGCTTGTCACATCCAGCCCACCTAATTTAGCTTCAGCATACACAGACACAATGAGACTTCATTTCCATGCTGTAAATTCCTTTTCATACGGTTTCCGTGAAGGTCTTGACTTATATATTACTGAGTATCTGCAAATGTCGGAGAAACCATTTTCTGTTTGGACTTCTAACATGAAATAAAATAAATAAATAAATAAAATGAAGGCATAAGAAGCACAGCATTGTATTTAATGCTGTGGGGGCTGCTGCAGAGTTAAGTTTAACTACATGGATACATTTAACCCTATGGGAGGATTCACAATATGATACAAGCTAAAACTGCAGTACAACTTGTTATTGTCTGCGTTTCACAAAGTTCTTTGATTTATATCACTAACCACCATGCTACCACTTACAAGATGAACGTTTGGAGCCCGCTCGTAGTAGACCCAGCAGCACACCTTCTGCTCTGTGATAGCTGTTGCCTCAGGACTGTTCATATGGCAGAAGCAGGCTTCATTCAATACATTGGACTGTTTTGGCAACTGGACTTTTCATACCAGCTAGCCAGCAGGAACTGTCAACATGCATTCAGGTTGTACACCATACTCATAGGAATGCTAAAGAAAAAGAAAAAGTAGAAAACAATTAATCTGGGAGAAATCCAGACTCGCTCTGTTTTTAGGTGGCAATACAATCTCTTCCTCATAGCTCTTCCAAGGCTGAAGAAACTCAGCTCCCTCAGCCCCACTTGCTCCAGCCCCTAACCTCCTTAATGAAAACTATGGGCAGATAATACAACTCACCTGTCAGGAATACCGAGCCCATTAACAGAGGGAGATCTGTCCTAGGAAAGTCTTGCTCACTCTTTACTGAGTACATCTCTCAGCCTTTTCAGCAAAAAACGTTTTCATAGGTGTTACAGTTTGAAAGATTAGAATAGTGGAAAAGCAGAAAGAACAAACAGGAAAAGAATGCTCACGCATATCCAAAGATCTAGACTCTCAGGGAAAAGCTCCAAAAGAGAGAGATCTCTAGCCAGAGATTCTTCCCTGCTGGCAGTCAGCCCTTAAATGGGGTCTAAGAGAGGTCCAGCCAGTCTCCACCCCTTCCAGTCGTACAGCTGAACTGCCTTCACCTGTGCTTCCAGGGCTGAGCTGGTCCTTTCCCCAGGTGCTTCAGGCTGTGACTCAACAGTTCCCATGCAATAGGACATTCTAGCATTCAGATAACAGATCCTCGGCATCTTATGTGCAAATGTACTGCTTTCAGCAGCAGGATGGCCAACTGCCACACTAATACAACAATATCACAGAGGCAATAATACAATGGTTCAGTGGACAGATGGCTTTGGTACTAAACATATGGTCACTGTTGCTTCTGCTGTGCAGAGGGACAGTCCTGCAACACCATATAATTGGACCTTCATCTGACCCTTTCAGATTTCTGAGTTCAGGATGTGTCTGCTTGGCTCCATAAGGAACAGCAAGAACTGAGCAGTTAAAGTCCTTAAAAAGCTTTTGAAAACTACCTGAGCTTTCCTCCATAACTCAACAATTAAGTAAAAAAGGTAGGGAGGGGGAGGCTGAGAAATGACAGAGTGGTTAGAACATGAAAGGGGATAGGTAGAATATGAGGAAAAAAATTGGCAGCTCCATTTCACACTTCACTGTATGGAGCCCCATTCTTCTGTAACCCTGTTAAGCTTCCCAGATATGGGTAAAGGTACTAAAACTTCCAAAGCTGCAGTTTATTCTGATCTTCAAAAACAGATTGATATTTTTATTTTTCCAGCTTGTAGCTTACTACATCATTCATTTTTACACTTGTTTTCTATGTGAAACTGCCAGCGCAAGATGCACCTTGCAGGCTGTCTGGTTGCAAGTCATCACATGGAAATCCTGCAACTCCTACTGTGGCTAAGACCCTCTGGGTTCTCACTACACAGGGCCTACGAAGAGCAGGGAGAAGTATCTTCCAAGGTAACACTTAAATTCTTGAGGAGACATTTCACTTAAACAAGGCTGTTATCTCAGATATGGACAAGACTACACAGTCCTGGACACAGTTAACACACTTTTTTTCATTGCCTTGGAGCTTCACTTGTCTCTTGGTCAGTACATCTCAATTACGTAGGCCACTCTGCGTGTATTGTTTCCTACTTATTTCCATGGAAATAAATAGCATAATACCAAAAAGAGTGCAGTAACACTGTATCATGACTTTATGATTTCTGTTACCGTTATTCCACATCATAACATCATGTAGTGCACTGGGAGTTAAAGAGTTCATGCTCCAGTTCCATGGACTGATGATATTGCTGGGTACCTGGTTCTCAGAAGAAAAGAACTCCTTCATACATACCCCAGGAGACTTCGCGTTGTTCTGTTTCCGTTTTCCATTCAGAGTGAAAGATAAAACCGTTCGCAGATCACAAAACATTTTCCCTTTTCCCTTTCTGCTCATCCCAGCCTTCAGCATTAGTGTAAGGCCTTCAGGTTTTTGGACACTCCCTCATTTTATTAACTTCAGCTGTATTATACTGTGTTATCTTGCAGTCTGATATCTTTTTGAGTAAATTAGCTTTCCTCCTCAGATCATTGATGCTGTTTTGCTTTTAGGCCCTTCTCTCTACCCTTTTACCTTTCTTCCAGGGCATGGGTCCACGGATCCCCCCTGCCCAATTAGTCATGGAACTGGGCCAAACCATCCTGTAAACAATTGACAGCTGCTAACCCTTAAATGAAGGTGAGGAGGGATGGACCCAGGTCACTCAGGTGTACTGCTTGGACCTGAGCTCCCTGGGTTAGCCACACCTTCTCACCTGCTGCTCAGCCATTGGGTTCAGGACAATGTGGTCTATTCCCACACAAGCATTCAGAGTTAATGGTTTATCTGAGTTCCAGGATGTCTAGACACGTTGCCTCTTTCCTATCCCTAAACAGTACACGTCACTTTACCTGCTCAAGGTTGAGTCCTCAACTTTTCTTCAGTGGTGAATTCACATCACCACTCTATGAACTGCAGTTTCGACTCCAGCTCATAACGGTGACACCACATCTCATCAGCAGTAATGATACAATCCAAGAAACCGTCACCTTTAACCTTGGATTAATTCAATAGGTCCTGACAAACTTGCACATGCTGTTCTTTCTGTTTCTGTGTGAGCATCTGTGGGACCTACCTGACACAAACTGTTATTCTAGTGTTGCCACCATCGTTGCCAACTCAATGAAGCCAATATTCAGCTCCACACACAGTCCCCTGTTATATTCTGCCAATCTGCACAGATTAGCTGACTGAGATGTTCTTCATTTTGTGGTGTGACAGCTTTGCATGGCCATTAGAAACATGGCTTGTACCTCATGTTGCCGTTGCCACTGCTGGAATGCACCACCCACTTATGTGTGCTCACATCCACTGCTTGATCTCCATAAGTGTTCAGCAAGTGTTGATGAATGCCAGTGGGTGCCATTTTTTCCCCATGGAGGAACTCAGAGAAATCCCTTTGCTTCATATGCACTTTTGTGTCTGATGCCATTTGCCAGACAGCCCCCCTGCTGCCACCTGCCACACGGCAAAAAAATGTAATGATGTATTGGTGGGAAGGTTCAACATCTACTGCCACACCACCAACTGTTTTCTTAAGCTGTTGGTAAGTTAATTCTCCTGTAGATTTCTGGATGCTCAGAGCACACGGTTCAGACTCATTGTTACAGAAACAAGTCTCTGCAAAGGTCATAACAGAAATCATGTGCTCACTCTTACCAACATGTCTGGTTATTTTTGTAGTTCTTCAAGGACCTGCTGAGGCCAGTAGTGATTCCCAATACAGTCGCAATCTGAGATAGTAAGCTGTGGGTCTTTTATTTGCCTCTGTTTAAAGAAGGAAAGAAAAAGAGCAAGGAGAACACCCAATTCCAATAAATGGTGCAGAAAATCTAAATGGATACTCCACTGTATAACATTCAGAATGGCTGTTCAGTAACATAGCATTGGGGGATAAAGAGAAAACAAGAGGTCTGTTTCATGTCTTTCTGTGATGGAAAGGGAGACTGCAAGTATACAGCCTTTCAGTTCTGTTTCACTAGAGAGAACTCTCTGGAGACAAAAGCTCTGTATTGGGAATAAACATATTTAAAATACCAAAATCTAATTTGGAAAGCCTTTTTCTTTTAAAACCTGAGTATATCAGCAAGAATTCTACCCTTCACTTTGCCTCTTGCAATTTAGTTGATATGACTGCTGTGCCCAAGAGCAGCCTTCATACTTACAATAACCACAGAACACACGAACGCACCAAAGCAGCCATTGGAAGTGCCGTTTGCGGCAGTTCTGACAAGGAAATTACTAACTGACTTTATGTCAAGTTATATGAGAAATACAGAATTTCTCAAATACCTCATTTTTTACTGCCCAGGAAGTACAAAAGACCATAACCTTCAACAAATTTTTGTCAAGGTACAGACCCACTGTGCTACGTAAATACTTCAGGTTCCCCAATTTTGCTCTGCCATTCGTAGCCCAGACAATCCCAGACGAAAGTTTTGTGTCAAAATTAGTACATACAAGCAAATAGGCAAAATGTTTTCAATACAAAATTTCTAATAATAACCAGTATAGGTTTACTAAAGCTGGTCGTATAGCAGTTAAGTATTCCTAACAAAATTTCACTTTGTATGCAATTTCAATTCACATACAAATCAGTATCTTGTTTGATGTTCCAGCTTGGTTTTCTCCATTTCAGCATCCTTATGCCATCTCAAATAAAAAACCCACCGCTTTTTCTTTGTCTGATTATAGCACCTTTCAGATACCTGTATAAGTTCATCCTTGGCTCCTTTCAGTGTCTCAGACATACATCCTCTGTGTGCTTATGTATACACTTGCTCACACTTCAGACTCCTGTCCCTCAAATCTCTTTTATCTGTATGTTTTTGTGCAGATGAACAGTAGCTTCCCAGAAGTGCCTGTAGGATTCTGGCCTAGATTCTCTCCTATGGCTCTGTCCTTCAAGGCCAGCTCAATTTTGTTTCCATTTGCTGGATTCATTCCAATTTGTTCGCCATAACATAAAAGCAGAAGAAACTGACTTTTATTTTGCTGCAGAAGTCCCTGTCTCAGAGAGTGTAATGTACACTTGACACTACTGATAGAAGACAAAGTATAAAACACAAAATCACCACTGAAACTGGCTAGATTGTTGAAAAATAACTGCTGTAGTGATTTCACTACCCTCTGCCTCCAGCACCTCCTCTATGCACAATGGTGTTCTCATACTTATACTCGATTCTGTTGCCTTCTAATTATGATCCAAGATTAGATGGTGGCAGGCAGCTCCACAGAAAGCCCAAGAGGCAGCCAAGAACTCCACATTTTGCACAGAATTTGAGGAATGTGAAGAAGGGGAGACTGGACTCTCAAGTATTTAAAGAAGTATAGAATTTTGCTGACTGAGAACTAGCCTTCCAACATCTCCACAGCAGAGGGAAAAAAAAAGATTGTCATCACCTGACAGACTACACAGATGACTAACTACATCAGCTGGTTAATAATGAGTGTTCTGCAATGCAATCTTAAAAATGAAGGGAGGAATTTATTGGGTTTAATTATTATAGTAGGCTTTTCTCATTGCCAAGGAAATGCATATGTATCTAAATCAAGGATTCCCTCCCCTCCACAAATTGATAGCTACTTGTATCACTGAAGAGGCAACCTCAAACATTTGCAGTTAAAATGAAAAATCTAGATTTGTTCAACATAGTGAATGAGTTCTGTTTATTTCCTGCTGGCTAGGCAGGGCAAGTACATCTAATAGAGCTGCAAAGCCTTGCTGGCCACTTGTAGGGTCATGTAAAGCTTCGACCTACAGAAGTACTAAAAGGCAACTCCAGCTGCTTCCTTGCATAAATCTTCACCATCAAAACACATCTGAAATTGACAGGTTCCAGTTGACTTCCCTCCCTGGTTTCCATTAATTACAAACTCTTTTAATTACTACATGCACACAAGGGGTCAAATAACTTAGCCGCTCCTCCAAGATTTAATTACCAAGCACACCCCAACAGAGACCCAGCTTGGCACAGTGTACTGAGAGCCACTGCCTCTCACAAGGTGCTGTTCATTGATACAAGCCATCTTCAGTACAGCACCATCTTCTGACTGCACTCAGAGAAGCACAGGAGATGCAATTACTGGTAGGACCGGGCAGAAGAACCCCTGTCTTTTCCTCTTCCCATCGAAGAACAGCTGTTCACCACCCACACAACTGGGGTGGGGTGCACTGACAGCAACAAACACCTTTGCAGCCTTCTGGATGAGACAAATCCATACTCGTTCTCTCTTCCACTTCTCAGGTTCTCTCCTTGCAACTCCCAGAATATTTAAAAGACTTTTCAGTGGCTCACATACAAACCTCTCAGACTTATGATGGCATGCATTTTCCTTCCTGAGCTACACCCACGACTGTTGGCGGCACTGGAGATGACACAGAGAGCCACTGCTGATGACCAAGCATCTCCAGACAACCTAACACTCAGCAGGGTGGCACACAAACCTGTGCTACAGCCACTTCCAGGCCAGGCAGTATTTCCTAGAGGTCATCAAGCCCATAAGAAAGAACCAGATATGAATGTTCTGCTAAATTCAAGATGAAAACTTTTTGTTAACTCTAACTAGACCTCAAAAGAAGAGTTTGGACTGAATTACTGCCTGAAGAAAATTTGGGTCTATCACCTGCATTAGATCAGAAGTGGCTTAATCCAACTGTCCCCTTGCAGGCAAACTTTTTCTGGCAGTCCTGCAATGAAGGTCCAGCTGCCCTGTCTGAATCAACTCTCAGCCTCAAAATAACTAACCAGGGCAGGAGACAGACCAGCTCTGTCCACATCAAACATAGCGATGCATTTAGAAGCCAGAAACAGTGCAAATCATTTCTTGCTCTTCATGCTATGCTCTTCTACACCTCATGTATTGCAAGACCACCAAGCAATGACATACCCCAGACAAAAGTCAGGCAATAACAAAGTGAGCCAATACAACTCAGTCACCTCTGAACAGTATATCCAGCCTAAGTGGAATCCTATTGAGAAAATACTGCTCTCTAAACATTCAAAATGAGCTCCAAGTAGCAGCTTTATGGATTTCAGACTGCAGTACAATAAGCAGCACATGCAGAAGCCACTACAGTTTATTAGGAAAAATATTAAGACTTTCTGGTAGGGGACCTACAGCAAACACTTAGCCTGAATTTACAACCTGACCCTTCAGTTCTCTGCTCCAGAAGAAGTCATTGGTCCTTGGCTTCTATATAACAGCTGTGTTCATACATGAGCACGGTATTTGGAAAAAAAAAGAGCACAGAAGGCAGCTCAGGAACAGCTCAAAACTCTCATCTGCTGTTTTACTATTTCCCACTACTTCTGCACTTAAAAAAAAAAAAAAAAAAAAAAAAAAAAGCAATGTTCATCACCTATATAGGAGAAGAACCTGTAATAAAGGCTACTAAGAGAATAATCTGGAGCTGTGAAGAGAGATCAATAAATACATTTGCAGATATGTTCAGCCACCACCCCCCAGAGCTAGGGAGAATTAATAACAAATTAAAAACTATGCACTATCTCCCAATCATTCAAATATAAAGTAAAGAGCAATCATACGGCAAAAAATTGTGAAGAGAAAATGGATTTTCCCAGACCCTTTAATGCTGATCTTATCGCAATTATCTCACAAATAGTCCAAAATCTTCACTACACTCTAAACCACTAGTTATAGTTTCACAAAGCAACAGAACCCCCTCCTCACTGATCATCTCAGCACAGTTAGCATTTGATTCATGAAGCTGTGCCTCAGGTTGTCAAGAAAAGAGCTGTTTCTTAATTAATAATAATGAGCTCTAGCTCAGGACCCCCAAGGAGCACCAGCTGATGTAGGAATCTCAGTGGGCAACTTCTATTCAGCCTAAAGCAGAACCACCAAGAGATTAGCAAGAGACAGCTTTTCAAACAGAGCATTCGTGTTCTTTGATGTTTTTCTATTTTATTATCAACATTGTCAAAAACAAACAAACAACAACAACAAACCAGCCACCTTGCTGGGTTTTGGCATAGCGTTTGCTACCAAAAAATTACCTCAAAATAATTTTATCTCTAAGTTGAACTGCCATAGCTTAGAAATAAGCTATCATATGCTAGTGAGAAACAGTTCAGTGTATCTGGGAAACAAAACTCTTTGTTTTCTGTAGCAGAATCTGAGAAAAGGAAGAGGGAAAATGAGGCCATTATATAAGCAAATAGTATAATGCAAAAATCTTTAATCACAAATGTAGAGTGCGTGACAACAGAACGCTCAATGAGGCTGGAACTGCTCTGCCTTCTGCTTCAGGACATGCAGCACGTTACATACCTCGGATTGCCTGTTTGCAAACACACCAAACTACAGGCAGCTGACGCTGGGTCAGAATTTTATCACCAGCTCCATCACCAGAGATCCACCAGCAAAAACTCCATGCCTGCCAGCAAGCCCAGCACTCAGCAGTGCATCTGGATCCAACTGCATGCTGGGGCCCAAGCAAGGAAAAGCATCGCCTTTTGAGCTGGGTGTTTGTGTTTGCAATTTGCTCAGGCCAGAGGAAGGGCTGTGCTCCCCCAAAGCCTCCCTTAGAGTCCATAAGGTGCTGTTTAACTGGTAATGAAATAAACACGACCGATGCTGCTGACTGATGCCGCTGAAAGCGAAAGGGAAATGAAATGGCGACCACCGAGCATCTCAAGCACCAGGACAAGAAAACAAAACGTGTTTTCTTCCTCAGAACCGAGCACTTTTTTTTTTTTTTTTCCTTTCTGCATTCTTGTTATTTACAGGAAGAAAGTAGCAACCATTTAAAAGCACCAGGAAGCTTGTAGTCCTTCCAATAGCACACGAATCACACCCACGTCCAGGAATGCACGCGGCTAATCGCTCCCAGGGATCCGGCTCCACCAGCCCTAAGCAACATCAGGCATCTCAGCTCCGCCTCGTAGGCTGAAAAACTCCCCCAAATGCTGCATCCCTCAACAACATCAGTCCATCATCCTTTCTCCAGGAATCCCAAGAACATCAGCGGGACGAGTTTCAGGTGCTGCTGCGCAACCCTTTCCCTATATCTATGCACGCTTTTTCCTCTCGACGGGACTCTCGCTTTCTGCCTCCCCCAGCGCAGCGCACAGCTCCACGTGGCCGTCGCAGCGCACCCAAAATGGCGGCGGGCCGCTCCGACCGTTAGGTGGCAACGTTGGGTCCGCCGGCTGCGCGAGGCGCTGCTGACGCGCCCACCACCGCCGCGCGCCCGGTCTCCAGAGCGAGGTGTGGAGGGCACCCAAAATGGCGGGGCAGCTGCAGGGCTGGCTTAATGCAGCGGGTGCAGCTGTTTGGGGAAGCGCCCGATGCAAAGTTACTGATAGCTTGTTACCTTGTACACGGGTTAACAGTAATGCCTGCGGATGACGGCTCGCCGTGCCTGCAGAGACGTGGAGCTTGCACCGGGGTTGTGCTCCCGTGACCTGGCTGTGATGAGCAGAGCCTTGGCTGCCCTCATAGTGCCTAATGTACTCCCAGGGATCACAGAAGTTCCAGGATTGCCTCCAGCAAAGCCACAGGCGCTGCGAGGCATCAGCCTGCTGCAAAAGGATTTTTATGAAGTGAAACAAAGTGCAGGGACCCTTCCAGGTTCCAGTACTCACCGGCCCCCAGTGATGCTGATGACAAGGCTCTCCAGTCAGTTCTGCCATGCAGTCACTGCCACCAGAAACAGCACATAACTGCAGGGCACTCAGTGCTGGACAGATCTCCATGACACAGCCCACACTCCATTCCATCAACAGGACAACGCGACTTACTTATACCATACAATAGGAAGCTTCAGGGAAGAAGGGGACAGACTCTTTGGCAGGGTCTATGGTGATAGGTTAAGAGAAAACTGTCTCAAACCTAAAGAGGGGAGATTAAAGTTGGATGTAGAAGTCGTCTTTTAGAGGAAGGGTGGTGAGACATTGGAACAGGTTGCCCAGAGATGTGGTGGATGCCCCATCCCTGCAGACATCCAAGGCCTGGATGGACAGGGCTCTGAGCAGCGTGATAGAGCTGTGCATGTCCCTGCTCACTGCAGTGGAGCTGGAGTAGATGACCTTTAAAGGTCCCCCCCAACTCTGAGTATTATATGATTCTAAGGAACCACGTCTGAGGAGCAGACACGGGACTGAAAAGTGATTTTCTTGGTTCCAGGAGCAAGTCAGTTCATTGTCACTCTATACTATCAAAACACTTCCTTCTGTCAGCTGTAGTCATGTGATGAACAGAAACCTAGGAATGTCCATGGGTCACTATAGAAAAGAGGATCAAAGAAGATATTAACAATAATCAAACAAGTGTCAAGACCAGATGTAATCAAAGGCTAAGGAACTTGCCTGGGAAAAGCTTTTTTTTTTTTTGGAGAATGGAAAAAGATGCAAGACTTTTTAAAGTAATTGGACTGGACTGTTACCTGTATATAGCAATAAATTACAAAAATCATTAAAATGAATTTATTTTGCTAATAGCCAGAGGGACTGTGCAGAGCGTGGCAGGTGATAGTCTGTGAATGTGTAAGCAAGTATTCTAAAGAAATTAGAAATTTATTCTAAAGAAAAAAAGACAAGGCATTAACCTAGTCACATCCACAGAGCTGCAGCATCTCAGCTGGCTCACTCCTCCACTCTTCCAACTCAGGGCAGACTGGGCACATAATCAAACTGGAGATGTGAAAGGAGAAGTGACAATCTGAAAGTGTGGTCAAAATACTTCTGTAGGCAGAATACAGCTTGAAAGACTGAAAAAAAAAAAATCATCCCCAACATTTTTATTTTTGTTGTTAGCAAATACATACACATACCTACAGCTGCGCTCCAGCTTGGCTAGGTACATTCTGCATGTATACTTCTTTTAGAATGAATAAGCATACAAATGCTCGATCTTGCTGTCTGTGGCAGATTTTGTAAGGGTAAAAAGGGAAGACAAATGTCTGCTTACAAGAGGTAGGTATATGCCTAGGAACACAGCGCTGTTAGCGGGTGCCTACATTCTAACACACATTGTTCTACAGATGGGGCAGGTACAGCTATTAAGATTTCTACCTCCTGTCTTGGAGTTACTACAGTCTCAGGTTAGCCTGCACTGTATTCTGCTGCACAAAAGACGTGCTGATTGCAAGTCCAGTCCTTCCTTCAACAGACTTTTTCACAAAATTTGGCATTAAAGCTTTTTTATGCAGCTTCAGTAAGGCAGCTTATTTCCTGCCTGCAGCAGCTACTTTCACACTTCTTATAATAGCCTAATTTGGCAAAGTTTCTTTTTTCTTCTTCTTTTTTTTTTTTTTTTTTTTTTTTTGTGCTTATTTGGTGGGGGATATGCACCATAAAGCACACTGGAAACACGTAAGAGAAAAGTCCACCACTACTTTAAAAATAACCCCAAAACTCCCTCTGCTGGATTCAGCCTGAAAAAAATCTTTTATTGTTCAGAGTGGCGCAGAGCACTACGGCCTGAAGATCGCACAGACAGAATGGTACAGAATGCTACATTTGCTGAATACACCATGCTGTATTTCTACAGAGCTTGCACCCTAGGCATAAAGCTCTGATTGTTTGCTGTAAAATTAATGCATGTTAATATTTAAGAGCAATCTTCTTGCTCTCAGTCAAAAAAAAAAAAAAAAGAAAGAAAAAGAAAAAGCTGTTTTTCAGAGACAAGGTCTGATGAGGAAGTGTTATCTACTAGGTAACGAATTCAATCGGCTTTTGGAATAGCTTATTTCTATTTTTAACAAAAACAGATTTTATGAAGGTGTGCTAAAGAAATCAGGGTCATTTTAAGAGCACTTAAGAGGACCCAAAAGCAATAGTAATTTCTGATTATTTAATCTGCACTATATGCAGTAGGTAATGTTTATGTCTGATTAGACAAGAAAGAATATGCACACGATCTCCCTAAATGATTTTCCAAAAGTAATGACCAGCACAGCAAACTTGGAGTGAAGAGAAGGACTCCCCCCAGGCAGGCCTTTCACTCCAGAGGAGAGGCCTCGTGCACTAAGTGAGCAGTTACAGATTCTGCAAAGGCTTGGAGCTGCGAACACATTTGCACTTTTAGTCTTTATCTCCCATATCCCTTGTGGATTTCCAGCCTAAGCAGTCAGTGAACTGTGAGATAAATACAGCTGGCTGAAGCGAGGCCAGCCTGTCACAGAGACCAGGCGGGGAAAACCAACTCAGTTATTCCAATTCAAATGGCGCAGATGCTTCAGTTAAGGTTATCGTTGCCTGCTGTACTCTCCACTCTCCGAGCAGATGATTGCTTCTTTTGACTGAGCAGTGTTGCTTCTGCTCACTGAGGAAAGAAAGAAAAAAAACGAATCAGCATTGCTTTCTTCGGGGCCTTTCCATCTAAGCAAACGGGACAGAGTGATGAACTTCAGTCTGTTAGTTAAAGAGAGAGCCCCACCTATGCCCGGGAAGGCGTTCTGACCTAGTAAAGTACGTGCGCATCTTTCAGCTGCTTGCATTGCACTGCCCTCTGCTGTTGACAGGAGCAAAAGGCAGCCTGCTATCTGCATTCAAGGAGGAAAGGCAAGAACAAGTTTTTGCTATCAAGGGGGGTTACAATACGAGTCCACGTTTTAGCTGATCAGAATAGGCAAAGGAGGCAAATAGGAATATTTTTTCCATGATATTTCCCGGCAAGTGTATAGTTTTGCTTTTTATCCACCAGTTACCTATGCATTTACAATTAAAACGACACAATTCTTTTCCTTTTCATCAGTAAAACTGCAAGTGCTTTACTAGGAAAGTGCATACTATTCAGATTTGGTTACCACGTAGGCAACAAAAAACATCTGCTAAGTCATGTGCAACTGGCACCTGATGCAGCTAGCAATGTAGTGCCACTTGCTGTTGCTTGTGGTAACATTTGAAAAGCCCTCGTGTAACGTTTATCCTCAGGTACAGTTCTGACACCCCACCTCACACTTAGTTTCTTGTTTAGTTTGACCTCAAATAGTTGCATTCCAGGACGAGACTGGAAAACATGCAACACAATGACTCAGTGGCCTGGCTGTCAGCAGTGTAAGAGACATCATACTGCAGTGTGAAAATAACCCGTTATTCCTATTTCTCCGTTAAAAGAAATACGTAAATCAGATAATGTTACACAGCAGAACAATAACTGTCAAAGATAAGCCATTCAGAAATTAATGTCCTCAAAGGAGCTAACAAACAAGAAAACACATTGTTTTCATGCATAGAAAACAAAAGTACATTATTTTTTCAGTACTGTGCACATCCCATAAGTGCCACACACAGCTTTCAGCAGTTGATGCAACATGCATGCACAGCCCTTAACTGACTCCTTTGAAGTTAGCAGTTGAATGCCAACACAAAATGCACAAGAGTGTTATTAGCAAAGAGTCTGCGTATCATTAAGCTTCCCTGCACAGAATCACCAAATCTGCAACAGCTTATAAGCATATGGTTTGAACATCAGACTTCCCAGAAACATAAGTTCAGATCCTGGCAGGATCAACTCAGCCTGACAACCTTCTGCTATGAGTCTTGTAGCAATACCTGCTTTTCTGCTCCATATTTTGATACATCATCTCTCAGAGAGGGCTCTGCCTTATGACTACAGTCTGCTGGGTTACAAAGCAACAACCGAAATCAGTTAACAGAACAGAATTTACAAGGGGCAGGGCTGAACTTGGAGTTACCTACAGCAGCCTGAACACAGAAGCTGCTTTGCAAAAGGTGAGTAACAACCGTAATGTAAAAGAAGAAAAACACCATGAAGTTGCAACTTTTTCTGGGTGTAAGCTTAATTTAAGTCTTCAGGACCCTCTAGGAAGCTAGGGAGGCAGGTTCCTGTTGCCCTGTGATACTGTCTGTGTAATTTGCCCTACGTGGTACTCACAATTTACATAGAGGAACTACTGCCTCTCATCAACATTTAAGAATTCTTGTAAATAACTGCTTTGAAACCTTACTAAGATGGACATTTTCTGGATCTGGTGGTGATAACTCTAGTGAAGTCTATGAAATTTGCCCTCCATCTTCAAAAGCCAGCAAACTGAGATCCCACCTTTTGGTACAGCTCATGCTTTCGAAGACTTATACCAGGTAAATGCAGAAAAATTAATGTAATATTCAAGAAAGCAAGGGAAGATTCATTTTCTCAGGGAATTTCTGTCATGCCATCAGCACAGAATCTTGGTAAAGCCAAGAACTGTAATACTGGTATTCATTTTTTATGCAAGAAAACTAAGGTACTGAGACTAAAGGTAGCATGGAATGATTTGTCTAGTTGGCCAAAGTGAACAACAATTAAAATGGAGCAAAGTGCTGTAGGAATTGCTGAATTTCAACATTACAACACACTAAAATTTATCAGACTGTTACCAAGTCCTCAGATGTTTATACATTTTATATGCATATACTTAGGATATCTCTAACTTGTTTACTACTACATGAACACTTAATCACTCTTCGTGCACATAAGATATTTAGACTGATGATCATAAGGAAATTACAGAAATTTGCCCAGGTTGATTTTCAAGGATCTTTCTAACTGTAACACCCATAATGATGTGTTAGGTCTCTTCAGAGTAAAATCTCAACAACTCCTTTGATTGGAACGTACTTTCCTTAATACCTCTCCATCACAGTGAGAGGTTCCACTGAAATCTAAACATTTCTCAGAAATTGCTACATTTCTATAAAATACTGTGGAAAATAATGTAAACAACTGTCGGAGCATCCCATCTCCACACCTGTTTTTAAATACCTGATCTTTCAGGGATTTCTGAGGTTTGTGATGAAGAAATGCCTCCAACAACTTCAAATGACTTCCAGAGGCTGTGATGAAGGGAAGGATTTTACTTTGATAGCTTTTAAGTTATCAGCTTTTGCTCTGCTTTGGAATAACCGAAGACTGGAATCCCTCTAAATTAGTTTCTGCTCTGTATATGAGCAATTACTCCTGTCTTTAGCTGCATACTAAAATCCCCAACTATAATCAGAATTAAGCATATAGAAGCACTTCACCTATTGTGTGGGACCCAAGGACTCCACATGGCTACATTTTCACAGAAAACAACTGGAATTAGCAACACAAAATCTTCCTCTAATTTTTCAGACTGCCAAATTATCATTACATACTTGACGGATTTATATTTTCAGAGCTGCAGTACTTACTTACATTGAACTTACAGTTCAATGTCCTCTGCAAAAAGTCGATTTTCACTTGAAATAACAGCTGAAACTTAAAACCCAGGGAAAGCAGCAACCACATGAATCTGGTTAATATAAAAATGGTCCGGTAATAATTTGTCTTGTGGTTCAGCAGTATTCAAGTGTACTGAGGAAAATGTCATTTCTGTACCAGCAAAGGTGGCAAAGATGTTGATTCTGGGTTTCAAAAGGAGGGAAGTGTCATCACCTAACACTTTCTTCTCACACATAGCATTATGCCCAATGACAGTACAGCAGATCTGTTCCAACATGAGCAGAACACTGCTTTAAGGCCAAGCACATCACTGCTGTAAGGCCTATGCCTCTGGATGGGAGATGGCAGGGAAGAAAGAATGGGAGGGCCAATGAACTCCAGCTTTAAAGTATGCTAACAACATAGTCATTGCATCAGCTATTTATCTTCTGGTGATCACACAGATAGGATTAGACACCACTAAAATACAGTGTTGTTCATCAAGCAATGAAATGCAGGCTAACCCAACAGAGGAGGGAGGATGATCCACCAGTACGTAATTAGCTTTATGGGCCTCAGGTGAGGAAGGTTCATATTTTATGTTTGAATTTGGAAGCCATATGCAACTTCCTCAAAGTTATTAACATAAGAGATCAATTTAGTTTACGCAATAAAACTACGACGCGACCATTTGCTCTCCTCAACTGTGCATTAGAATTGAAATAACATACCTTCAAAAACTAACCACATCACTCCTTGTTCATAGCTTTTCTATGCCTTCTGTCTGTTTTTAAATGCTCTCATGCTTTAAGACAGGGGAAAAAAGCTGCAAGTCTGTTGAAGAAAGACAAGTTTGTGAGAAAACAAGCTGAAAGAATCTCCCACCACTGCCACCACTCCCAAACCTCCCTTTCCATCTCATAACTCTGCACACTCAACAACAGTTTAAATATATATATTTATATATGTGAAGTGAACAGTCAGGAGAAATAGTGACTGATTAGAATTATGACTTTTATTTTTATTCACTAGAGCAACATTGAGGAAGGAATTTTTACATACAGGGTTTTAAATCAACTTTACAAGCAAATCCCAATATACAATATTTACTCTGGCCTGGGTAAAAAAAAAAAAGAAAAGAAAAGAAAACCTACAAAACCAACAAAGCAGATATAGTAAGGGTACCTCTTGTTTTAGCTAGTACTGAATTTAAGATTTCATTGACACTGGAATTATACCGTTTTTTATTATGATGCTTTTATAGTTGAGTAGGCAGCTAGAAGCTTTCCCACAACAGTGACTGAATTTCCTCAATAGCGTTATTAAGATCACTATACTGAGGCCTACCACCAGAATCATGTATTAAATCCACTCTGCTCAGAAAAAGCCACTATAATAAGATAAGGAATAGTTACGGAAGCCCAATTCAAGAACAGAATGCCATTATGAATGGCAAGAAAATGTCCACAATAAGAGGATTATGTGCTGTGCAAAAACAAATACTTCTCTCCCCCCCCGCCCCGCAACATGCAACCTACCCAATATGACATTTTAGAATAGAATGTGCATATGGTTGTGACATGCAAACAAAGTAAATCACGCAAATGGTAACCAGTTTTCCAGTATCATTACAACAAATTTAGGGCATTTAGATCGAGGATGAAGTCCATTTTACTGAGCTATGGTGCAGTCTAGTTGCTACATCTAACTTCGACTCTCACAGCTGTGAGTCTAAAGAACCCACCTTTCTCAGAACTACATGAACAATTCAGTGCAATTTTGGATTTTCAGGGCTATTGTGATCATTTCCAGGAATTCTAACAGTCAGTATTGCACTTTATTCTTTTTCCCCAACAAAAAGATTTGCTGGGACCATTATTTTTTTTTAAAGGGCTATGCTAGCCCTAAGAAAATGTTGCCTTTGGCCTTGATTGGCAAAATGAAGCGTTGGCTTCAAGGAAGCGGAAGGTAAATCGCTGCTTCAGCAGTGTTAAAACTCCACAGAAAATTTAAAGCCATTGCACAACAAAAACTCAGTACACTACATGACTATTTTCAAACATGCTAGAGTGCATATCAAGTTTGTGAAAGTGATGTGAAGATATCTTGGAAACAGTAACGCTAGCAGGGAAATTAGTTTCAAACAAAAGCCATACACAGCAGGAGGCATCTAGATTATTTTAGGCACAACTCCAAGCAATAAAGCTCTTTTAAAGTGCAATTCCGTTTTTTCTTTTGTGTTTATTCACTTGTTAAAACATGTAATTGCCTCTGTACACACATACTGAACAGTAGTTTAATACTTCTGTGAATACTGCTCGAAATAAGACATTAAAAAATGCAATAATCTAAAAAAACAAAAATTTAAAGATATAAAATAATTTATGCATTTAGAACAATCTGCACAAGTACTGATGATATATCTGCACCTTCCATAAGGTAGATAAATTACCTGAAAATACTTACTTAATCCCATTCTACAAGCTGTACACAACACCCTCTTACCTGTCTCCCCCCCAACTCCTGTCCTTCACCGAAGTGAGCCTTCAAACTTCACTTCACTGCTACTCTTCCCCTTCGCCTATCCGCTGACAGGCTTTGCTCATACTCTGGACTTACTGTACATGCAACAGAGCCTTCCCTGGGAAAGTCAGAAGAGCTGAAATACTTTACAGGGATGTGAGGTTAGCAGCTGAATACAAACAATTCAGACTAGCATCTGTCTCATCTGACAGCAAAACCCAGTTTCTCCAGCTCAACGTCTCTCTAATCTTCCAGAACAAAATGGAGAAGTGCTATTTATTAACATCAAAACGTATAATCAATTTATGCTCCTTCAACACGGAAGAAAAGCCACCGAATAATGTATTTTTTTCTTCTGAAAATAAAACAAAGAGCCACCTTCTGTATTATGAAAACCCTAGTAATCCCTCTGCTTCGTTCCCAAGTTTTCAGTAAAGGTGCAGTCAAATGGATATCTGTTCTTTTAAATGTAAACATAAAAACTTTAACATCACTAAACCAGACTGGTGACAATTCCAGAATAAGAAGCAACTAAATTCATGGTGAAGTATCCATCAGTTGCATTAAGTGAAAAGAATTATTATTTTTTACATAAAAACCATATACAACCAAAAATAAAATCAGACTCTCTTCAAGGAAAGTGAACATAAAAACCTTCCGCAGAAATCTATACGGACCAGAAAACAAACTGGGAACCTGACCATTCCCTTGGCAGTTTTTCAACTCTCGAGTAACAAAGTTAGCTGCCAGGAGCTCATTTGGGAAATCTTCAAAAAATCATTATCAAAAGTACATGTTTACACTGAAGGCCATCTAATTCAATGCTCTGCAAGGATTATTTTTTTTCTTTTTTTTCCTGGAGAGTACTTGTAACAGCAATCTTGAGTTGCATCTACTTTCATCTTATATCAACTACAGCAGTTACTGTTACTCATTACTTCTTGGTTACATTCTCTTCAACACAGCCCCTTCAATTACCAGGAAGTCCTGCAGGTCTCTTACTACAGATTCTTAGAAGCAGTTCTGGAATGTAAGCTACCCCTAACTCCCTCCTCCTCCAAACCTCTCATTTTTCTACTACTTTGACCGTTAGAAGAATTTACAGCATGATGAATCCAAACCTTTGGGGGACACTCATTGTGTACTGAGAAGTTCAAATTGCATGCATTTTCTCCATTTACCCATCCAACCAAGGAATCCATAAGGATATCCCGAGTTAAAGGGCTGATAATACACAACGTAATTGTGGAAAATATTTATGAAATGTCTATGCCCATTCACTTCATTTTCTCAAAGAAAATACTGCAATGTCAATGTCCTAAGGCCAAAGCCTAGAACAAACTTTCACTGTATTTCATTTTTCTGTCATTATATGCTGTACACAAACAGATTTTAAGTGAATTGTAACAGCCTTCTGCTGCTTATCTTAAAAACAATTCAAGAATAGAAAAAAAAACCCAAAACATTAACATCTACTATTCAGTGAAGGGAAAGAGGAGAATAGCAGATGGGACATCACATTAAGTTTCAAGAACACGTGACTGGATATGCATATATTCAACTCACAGTTCACGTGTTATGGTCCCATAGTTGCACCACGATGGGCACATTTCCACACCACATTAAAAAAAAACAACTTACCCTATAAAGCCGAAGAATGTTGATTTTTTTGTTTTGTTTTATTTCCCCCAAATGCTCCTTGCCAGTTATCATGCACTTCTTGAATAATTACAAAAAAGGAAAAAAAAAATTTACAGAAAAACTCCCAAAAGAAAATGCACATCTCTGAAAAACTCTTAGAGTACCAGCTCTGGATAAGGACAAATAAATTGGGTTAATTTATTATTATTTAAAAATAGTTGCTTTTTTAATACAAGTTTTATTACGTAAAATAGTTTCAAATCCTTACACATGGCAAAATTTGTGCAAACGTTTCAAGTCAGGTACTTCAGAGTCTTTCAATATTAAACAGAAATCAATAAATACAAACAGTACAATAAAAGTTAAAATATATCCATTAAAATGCATGTTGTGCAACCTCAACATAGGTGTTATGGACCCCTAATTCCCCTGGGCTCCTTAATTACCAATTCATAAGAACCTGCATTGCAAGGTTTTGCACAAATATCCTTAGCACTATGTTTTGAGAATCTACCCAGTAATGTGTCTATTACACAATAAAAACATACCACAATATCTTAACAAATGATGCTGTTTAAGAGAGAAGATCCATTTCACCATGTGAAATCTGTTGTCTGTGAAGAGTGAAAACTAGATAAATAAAGAACAGAGCAACTTCAGATTACAGCAAAAACAACACAAACCACTCAACCCATCCGATTAAATAACATTAAATATGTCAGTCTTCAGATAATGATAAATACGAGGATTTTTGCATAGGCCTCTGAAATACAGAGTCAGAATTATGGCCAATAAAACATCTGCTGATAATTCTAACTTTCTACCACTCTAACCTAACGAGTCCTCAGAACCAAGAAGTTAAACTGAATAGTAATTTCATTGTCTAATTACTCAAGTTAACAGAGGTAAGATATCATTTCTGCCCTCCTGGAATACATAGTGCAGCTTTCTGGTATTCATAGCCACCAGGTTTCAGTACTAAGATCACTGTGCAATACAATCATCAATACAGAATTACAATATAATTTAACACTCTCAAGAACTGCTGCACAGCTCGTAACATGAGCTTCAGAACAACAACAAAGAAAAAAACAGGATATGCAAACACTAAAGGAAAAATGCTCTTTTTGCTATTCACTCAGGCTGTAGATGAAACAGCCTCAATGGCTGTCAATACAGAGGAAGCAATTTAACATATGGCATCACCCAATGAGACGTAGGTATGTCTTCAATGCGTCTTTGGTTTAGGGAGGCGGGAATGCCGATTAGAGGGCAAGCTGTCCCCAGAATGCAAAGCGGTGTTCTGTGTTTGCACATTTTCCTTTCTCTGTACTTGTGGCTTTGGGATGTTGGTTTTCAAACTGGTGCTTTGAGGCTCTTGAGACACCGATGTGGATTTCTGACTGCTCACTTGCTTCGATTTAACAAAGGATACAGTTGGTGGGCGAAGTTTGGACGCTTTCTGACTCTGTTTACCCTTCAGGTCATCTGGACCAGACGCTGGCTGTAGTTGAGTTGAACTACTTGATGGTAGAAGCTCCGGTTCCTTGGAAGCAGCGGAATGATTTGCAGACCTTGCGAGTACGGCCATTGTAGGAGGCACTAAAGCAGTTGGAGGCTTTGCAATTCTTGAAGTCTTTGGCCGAGAAGCCTGGTATATGAATGAGGATTGACCTTTCATAGCTACCTCAGTCCGCACCTCTCTAGCATCAATTCGTGTAGAGGTCTGAAGACGAGAACTAGATAGTAACATACCTTTTTTATCACTAGCCACCTCCCCAGGATCTTCAGTATATTTATTTGTCACATTTCCCAAATACAATGTATTCTCATCTTTTATGCTTAATTGTGTGTTCACTGAAGTGTTTACATCATTCAGGCTATTTCTCAGAGATATATTTGCAGCATTTTGATTCTGATGATTGCCATTTTCATGCACACCATGTTTAGAATATTCATCACTGGGGGCCCCGATATGTGGAATTTTTATTAGTTTTCCCTGGACGAGGTCTGTGGAACTGGGAAGGCTGCTGGAAGGCTGTAGTACTTGAGGCTGTAAAGAGAAAAGAATGCAGTAATATGTTAGGCAAAGAAAGCACCAGATAACATTCTGAACCCCAAGTATATTGACTGGATGCTTGGTAACAGCTGTATATCTTTTATAAAAGTAAAACATTTTACTTTGGTAAAATAGGATGGTTTATGGGATATGTACAAATGTGATTTGTAACTTAGGTGGAAAAAGTTAAACCAGTACTGAAATACACAATGATAAAGACAAAAAAAAAATCAGTGTAAAGTAAGAAACATGAAAAAGACTTGGTTGACGGTTCTGCCTTAGTCTGCAGGACATCCTAACACAAGAATACTGTTCAAATTCTGATTTGAATCCTTAAACAAATGCAACAGCTATCAGACTATCCATCTTTTAGTTTCTATACACTGCATACTCAAGTTAGCTACCCCAAAGCTTCCATCGTTGCTACATACTGTACACACAGGAAAGGAGTTTATATAAAATATATTCATTTTCATTAAGGTTTCTCTGTATTGGAGGTTGGTTTACTTCTGATTTCCTTCAAATGCAGAACAGTAAGCAGAAACAACCCCAGTGAAGTCCAAGGAGTTATACTACATAGCTATAAGCATGAGGAAGGTGTCCCTTTACAGTTCTCACCCAGTTTTCTGACACTGCATCTTTCTTTCATCGTGAATAGAGATAAGCCCCTCTGCTGGGTGAAATCTGGGATAGGGAGAGGATGGCCCAAGGGCAGCAGAAATTCACAAAATACCATCGCTGGGGACTGAGCAAGCATGAAGGAAGGGAAGTAAATGAATTTATAGCACATTTACTTTGCATAACTGATGCCAGAAAATTGGATACAAGTATGCTATAATTAGGTTACAGAATAGATGTAGCAAACTGCTTTATCTTGAAGTGAATTCGGATGGGCTGGTAAAGAAATGATCTTCAACAAAATAGTATAACGAAGTACATGTGAACCTAGAGATCACATACTGCTACACTAATAACCAAAGAGAGAAAAATAACAGAAGGAAGACGTTATATTTTGACAGAAGAGACATTTTAGTACTGGACAAGAAAATTGCCAGTACTTCCTAATCACAAAATGAAGTCCAAAAAGGACAAGTCATTTTTATGGATAACAGCAGTGCTTCAATTTAAATTAAGGTGTATAAGTTAAACTTGCTTCTAACTACCAACTGTCAAGAAAACACCTGTGGCAGGCAAATTCTGTGTGAATTCTGAGTTTCTTCACCAGGCTCTGTAATGTATGAATAAGCAGGTATTGTGTCCACCAAATAGATACACCACAGCTCTCCTATTACTTCAGTTTTATTGCATATCCTTCTTCCTCTGTCTACCTCAGACTCCCACCTGACTATATAGACAAAATGTTATGCACAGGTAAGCTCTGGGGATCTTCAATTCAGTCAGTATCCCTCCCAATACTTCTTACCAATAGTAAATAACCATGCTGATATTCACCAGCAGTGCCTGTAAATGAGAGAAGCTCGCTCAGGTGGCTGGCAGGCCCTTTTCCCTTGTATATTAATTGGCTTTAGCTACAGTCCTCCACTGCTGCACGCTGTATCATTTGTATGTTTTCTTCGTTCATTCCTGTAAAAAGGCCTTAATGTGTGTACAATCACAAGCTAAGCCTTAAACTTGTACACAGGTCTTGGAAGAACTACTGAAGTCTGCAATGCATGGCAAACCCCAAAAACAATTAGAACTTAAACTATACTTTTTAGCAAGCTTCAAGTTTGGACGATTTTCTCATTTGCTTTATAAAGGAACTCAACTGCAACAAGCTAGTCCTATCCATAAAATTTGCTGCAACTACTTGAATCCCGACCAAATTATAGTTTGTATGCACACAGTCAACACGCTTAAAGCATTTGTTTACAAGTAAAATAAAGTCAGCATAAAAGAAGCAACATTTGTCATAAGGGACTCGAGTACAACTATCACTTCAGGCAGTCTCTTGAATTATTATTCTCAGCTTCAAAATGTGAAACATTATTTGTTCAGTTTTTTGCTCCTCTCAGAGTTAGCAGAGACTATAATGGTATCTGTGCATGGTACAATTCTATAATGTTTCTAGAACAAGAGCACATTCCAGGACTCTTTAAATTTTCATCTTGTAATATTATTGCTGCAAACAGAATCCTCAGTCATCATAATGAGAAAAATTAATTGTAATGAGAGAAGTACTGAAGTTTTTTGATCAAATTCCAATTTGCTAGCCACCTCTATACACTTAAAATATACCAGTCCTACTTGTAAGAAAAGGCAATATAAAAGTTGGACCAGTGACATCAATACGTGAAGTGAGAAACATGTTGAACAGTCTGAATACAATTGGTTTTGGGGGAAGGAGGATTTAAAATTGGCATCAGATGAGTAGAAAAACCTTCATCTAGAATTAATGTACTTTTCCATAACAACCTATTTTTTCTGAGTGCTATCAAATGCAGAACCATCCTTCTTAAGCAAGCAATCTTACAGGAAGTACTAAAAACAAGTAATTCAAAATTTTAAGTTACAGCTTTGTTTAAGAAATCCTACAGATATTAACGCTGTTTTTCAGAGTTTCTGGCACAGGTTACAGAAATTATCCTTCCAGCTTACGAGATGCTAACCAAACTGGTTTATTGTTTTGAGAGCACATCTACAAAAACAAAACTGTTAAAAATGTGCACAGAAATCAAAGCAAGGCACATATTATTACTGTACAAATACTTAACTGATTTCCTCATCTAATGAAGCAAAAAAAAAAAAATGTTTATAGCAAGTAATATTATGTCGAGTTCAAATACGTACACAACACCAAAACCTTTCCTTTCTTCTAGGAACGGCTTCTAAATGCCAGTCTTAAAAAAATGCAAATTTTTCCTGACACTACAAATCCTAACTTAGAAACTAATTATGCTAGTAATACTAATCAGAAAAATTAACTTGTTGACAAAGAAAATTAATAGAAACATGAATAGCAGAGAAACAAGCCTTTGATAATGCTGTTATTTCCAGGGTTTTGACAATAGAATTAGTAATATTTAGACTTTTCAATCTGGACCATTTTGTATTTAGTGCTTTATGTAGAAAAATAGCCAAATATGTTCTTCCCTTGTTACCTTTCACAATCTGAAAGGGTATAAGCAACTTAAAATCCATAAAGTTCATAACTCAAACAGAAGATAGCTACAGGCTCAAAGTTATGAAGATGGCACTAAAGATATATCACCTTTTGCCAAGCTTTTTTTTTTTTTTAATACTGTACTATTTCCTAACTTTGTATTTCCAGTTACTTAAAGTCTGGTCAAATACCAGAAATATAGATTATCTCAAGTTGCTACACATCTAAGATGATAGTGAAAGTAGAAAAACACTTCCAAAACATGCAAGTTCCTGTTCATGGGGTTTTAACAAATTATGACTAAGCTATTAGTCTAGAAGCCAGTAGAAGGACTACTGCTTGGTGAAATCTGCCACAAGGAGGAAGAAAAGAAAGATAACAAAGCATTTCCCTGCTATGAATGATACTTTAGTTCATAGAGCTCTTAAAAAATTTGTCATCTGTCTTGCTTTAAATGCACATTAGACAGTATTTCAAGGAAAGACGGACCATGACTTGGTAGAGACTGTCATGCTAAGATTTCTTCTTCTGTCCAAAGAAAAAAAATCCAGGGAGACAAAAACACCTACATTCCTTTCTGATGTTCCTGGAATGTAAAGTTTAATGCTTAAACTCATTTCTAGTACCATGTAACTGAGGACAGTTAGTTCTCCTCAGAAAGTACAGCAGACATGCTTTGTGAATACACTGCAAGATAAAGAAATGGAATTTTCTCTAGTGGCAAGAGCTTTGAGTACTTGGATATATTGATACACCAATCAAGATCACTCCATCAGAGTTCCTATCACATCAGCCTCAGGGATTTTTCCTTGTTTCTCTGATCATCTACTGAAAAATGCCAACAATATCCATGAAGAGGTTTATCATTAGTATAAAGGTACTGAACCACTGAGATAGTTTTCCAATAGAAAGCTAACAGATGTAAATAAGTATGTTATACTGATAAGCAGTTATGTCAATGCAGTCATAACAGTTACAGGCGCTGCACTCTCTCTACTTTAAAATTCCCTTCATTTTTGCTCTGGTTACTCTGTCTCTCCAATCTGAATATCCATCTCAACTCCCCATACAGTATCTCTGCAGAAATAAATAGACGTTTTCTCCCTGCAGTATTTTGAGAAACAAAGGAAATAAAGGAGTGAGAAATAAAAACTGCATGCACATCTCCAATAGACATGCATCATGCATAGGGCAAAAGAACAATAAAATGCGTGAGGAGGAGATGGGAAGAAATCTGAAGTTGTACTGTACCACGCTTTATCACAGAAGTAATGGACTAACTTCTCAACTCCTTGCCAATGGCATAATGGGAAAGCAGAGACAAGAAAAAGACAAGGACAATGATGTCAGAGGACCAAGACAAAACATTGAGCAATTGCCATGACAGAACAGCAACTTTTCATCATTTAAATTTCAATTAGCACATCCCACATTTGTTTTTCATCCATCTTCCAGAAACAAAGACAGCAATAGTGTTCAAGTAATGCAGCACAAACCATGATTACAACAAAATCCATATGGAATACCGCTGTTCTTTTCACTTCAAGTCTTTTAACACATTTAACCTCTTACACTTCAAATACCTTTCAGAATATTAACCTGCATTTGTGTATGATTATAAACACATACATCAAAAATATCCGTATCCAGACACATGTACGCTAGACACCTAACAATGAAATAAGTTAAACTATGTTATATATTCCAACCTTGTTGACTGCACCCATCTTCCTTGCAATTCACTCATGAACCTGATGAGACTCCAAACTAACGTCTTCTTTTTGGAAAAGGAGAAGGGAGGAACACAAACTCCACCACATATATGTTTCATTTTCTGACATCACATCTTACTGCCATTGCACAGGATAAGCTATCATTTCACAGACCTTTATTTGAAAATGTAGCCTTGCTGGAAAGCTACATGGAAAAGCTATCATTTTCTACCATCAAGATTTCACGCCTAAAATCTGTAGCATTTGTCAATATTTTGATTTTTTCCCCTTTCTCTTCCAGTTAGCTGTATTAAACCCGTGACCCAGCATCATAAAATAGCATTTGGTAGGATGGAGTATGACATCAAACTATGAGACATAAGTCGAATCTTTCCCCTTTCTTCAAACTATTATTCACCACTGTGTGAGGTAATAAAATAATACGGCATAGCATGGATTCTTCTGCATAGTGTGTATATAAACAGAACTTTCTAAAAAAAAAAGAATTGCTGAAAATAACATGGTACATCAAGGCAAGTTTTTTGTCCACAAAATCAGATACATGGGCAACTAACAGAAAAGTATCACCATACAAAATTAAGTTTTGATTGCAAACGTAACTGATTAGGTACAAAAACATTTCCACTGCCCATACATCCAACTACCCAACCAGGGAGAAGGGTGCCTTCTTAAAGGACATTTCTTCATGTAACTGCACACTATATGTTTTTATTTGTGTTGGGAGAGATTAAAGGACAATAATACAGTCTTTCCAGAACATTTGTATTAATTTATCACTCTTAATGTGGGAGTCATAGAACTTCCAAGTTAATTTTCTGAAGCAAATTTGTTCTGTTAATATCAAGACACCACACACCCTACCAAGAACCTAACTAAATTGGTCAGCAAATTCATATATTTACCATGAAAATTCCGCTAGAACTACTTTCAGTACCTTTATTTGTAATTCTTATATACAAGAGCTCTAAATACTTTCCCACAAAGTGCTGAGTAAACAAATGTAGACAACTGCAGAGCTTCAGGTGAGCAAAAGCATGGCTTTCATCTCTATTTCTGTAGAAAAAGTAGGTAGGGCTAGCTGCTGAGATACACTGATATAATATTCTTGCATTGTAAAACAATTTATAGTTGGCTTATTGAAAATGTAGTATTTCTAGAGATGCATTGTTAAAACTCCAATACAAACAGAAAAGTTTTGAATAGCATTGGAGAAAGTTTGCTATGTCATCAAATTTTATCCTATTACCAACAGAAAAATAAAGCAGCATAATATACGAATCAAGTTCAGCACATTTGAGTTACTGGAATAACGAAACCA
The DNA here is from genome assembly GCA_035772895.1 of Perdix hodgsoniae. Classification (NCBI taxonomy): domain Eukaryota; kingdom Metazoa; phylum Chordata; class Aves; order Galliformes; family Phasianidae; genus Perdix; species Perdix hodgsoniae. Next base: position 3,399,782 of record JAPSGF010000046.1, on the reverse strand, counting down.
AACAGTTTCATTCTTAAAAAGAAATCCACACACTATTGGGAAAGTGTTTATGAAATATAGAATGCTGAACTGTCTCCAAGGCTGCTGAAGCAACAAAATATTACAAAAACTATTCTTCTTTGAAGTACAAAACATGCATGTAATTCCAAAGTATGGCAAAAAAAAATAACAAACCCATGAATGGATGGATCTTAGGGCAAATTAGTCTGCAAGCACACCAACCTTGAAATCAGTGCTTACAGAAGAAGCATTTGCACAAAAGTGTTACAACATTTGACAGCAGGGGCACATGTGATCAGCAGAGACTGGTCACAAGTAGTATTCCATAGGGGGGTCAGCCTTGGGACTGGTGTTCTTCAACATCTTCATCAACAACAAAGACAATGGCACCAAGTGCACCTTCAGCAAGTTTGCAGATGACACCAAGCTGAGCAGTGCAGCTGATACATCGGAAGGAAGGAAGGGAAGCCATCCAGAGGGACCTGGACAGGCTGGAGAAGTGGGCTCATAAAAACCTAATGAGGTTCAAAAAAAACTGATTGCAGGATGATGCACCGGAGTTGAGGGCAATCCCAGGTACTGATGCAAACTGCTCCTTGAGAGCAGCCCTGCAGAGAATGACATGGGGGTCCTGGTGGATGAGAAGCTGGACGAGGCAGCAGTGTGTACTTGCAGCCTGGAAGGCCAACTGTGTTCTGGGCTGCATTAAAAAAGGGGTGGCCAGCAGGGAGAGGGAGGTGAATGTCCCCCTCTACTTGGCTCTTGTGAGGCTCCATCTGCAGTACTGGTCCAGGCCTGGGGCCTCCAGTACAGGAAGGACATGGAGCTCTTGGAGTGGGTCCAGAGGAGGGCACTAAGATGGTCAGAGGGCTTAAGCACTTCTCCCAGGAGGAAAGGTTGAGGGAACTGGGCTTGTTTAGCTGAGGGGAGACCTCACTGTGGCCTTCCAGTACTTGAAGGGAGCATATAAACAGAAGGGGGAATGGCTGTTTACAAGGGTGGATTGCGATAGGACAAGGGGAATGGTTTTAAACTGAGACAGGGGAGGTTTAGGTTAGACACTAGGAGGAAGTTTTCACAGAGGGTGGTGAAGCACTGGAACAGGTTGCCCAAGGAGGCTGTGGATGCCCCATCCCTGCAGGCATTCAAGGCCAGGCTGGATGTGGCTCTGGGCAGCCTGGTCTGCTGGTTGGCGACCCTGCACATAGCAGGGGGTTGGAACTGGATGAGCATTGTGGTCCTTTTCAACCCAGGTCATTCTATGATTCTATAATTAGCTGTCTAGCAGCCGTAAAATTATAGTCAACAACTATATATGACCAGTTTACAGATTTACATTCTTGATCTACAGTATTTCTAAGCAATCTAGCTATCATCTATCAATAACACAGCAAATACTTCAACGTTCACAAGTGCAGATGCTGTCTTAGGCTTGGGATCCTGAATCTCACAGTGGCTGAGGTCAGCAGGGCCCCCTGGGTGCCAGCCCAACTCTGGCTCCAGCAGGGGCCTCCAGAGCAGGGTGCCAAGGGATACATCCAGGAGGCTTCCAAAGATCACCAAGGAGGAGCCTGTTCCAGTTCTCCAATACCTGTACAATAAGTACTTCCTGATGTTTGGACAGAACCTCCCACATTCCAGTGTTCAAGTCTGTGCGTAATCTGTGCACGTGCATAATCTATGCAAGTGCCTAAATTCCAATTATCTCCAGATGGAAAACACTGCCAAAACACTCCTTTGTGGTCCCATCATCATCTCAATATTACTGCAAAAGAACTGCAATTTTTTTTTCTATTCTCAGTGGCGATACCCAACTCACCTCTTGACTCAATTTCCTCCTTTTGGCATTCCTTACTAAAGACAGAAGACCTAAAATCTGTCTGAACCAAAAGAAAACCCAATATGGAGGACGCAGAAAGATATTAGTGATAACTCCAGTAACTATTCATTTATAGAGACTAATGTGTAGGATGTATACTTAAAATCCAACCAGCTTTAGTAATGGAAATTCACTGTGGAATCCTTGAATAAGAGGCTGCTGCAACGGGTGGAAAAAAAGTGGGAGCTCAGAACCACTAAGTAGAAAAATGACATAACACAGAGGTGCATATCTGGAGCTCGGATACTGCTGTCAGTTCTGGCTCTATGATTGCTAAGTTCCAGAACTCCTCGGATTTAAGGCCAATCTTTTCAAATTTTGATTCCCTGCTGATAGGCCAGCACACCAGCCACACTGTGCTACTGTTGCCCTCTAGCCAGAAACAGAACACATGATGATCAGCGTTGGGAGCTCTACGTTCACTACATTTACACACAGGCAAACACACAAACAAAGCATATCCTTCTATTGCAAAGAGAATAAATAGCCTATGGAACAGGGAGTGCATTCCTGGTGAGTTGATTAAATGAATATTGTCACAAACGTCAAGAGAGTATTTGAAATACAATTTGAAACATCTTACAAGATTTTCTTTTCTTGCAGTTGAAATAATTGTCAGGATTATTTCAAACTGAAATAAATGTAAGCTTAGTTTTCCAAGGTGCAGCTTACTCTTCAGATCTCCACCAGCCCTGGAAATCTTACTCTTTCCATGATTATACTGCATTTCCCGTCCAAATACACTCTTGGACATTGCTAAACAAATACTGTAATTTTCAAATTACAGTAAATTTAAAAAATATAACTTCGCTTTATTAACTAGTTATATTTCTTTGAACAGTTATCTGTTTACAATGCAATCCAAAGCACAAAATAAGACTTACCATTTCTCTACATCTATGTAAGTACACACTTTTAAAATCAGCAATTGTCTTTGTTTTGCAGATCCAAGCCAAGAGAACAAAAGCATCTTATATCAGCCCACACTTCAGCTAGCACAAAAGCAACGTTAGCAAATCATGCAAGTCTTGCAACAGCCACTTTGATGTATTAGAAGTATTTTTATAAGAAACACCAGGAGGAAAAAAATACTAGTTTTGGGAAAGCCATTCTGAAAAGTTAAGAAAAATTCTTGTGAGAGGCAATGACAACTACATTGGCACCAACATCTTTTTATGTACATCCACAACATATTCATGTAAATACATCCACATACGCATACATGCAGACTCAGGAGCGAACAGAACAAATGCAAATGGGATGGTATATTACGGCCATGAAAAACAAAGGGAAAATGCAGCAAGCAAGATTTATGTTAAGACAAGACTGGAAACATGGGACTACTCCGGTTTGCCTGAAGATCTGCTGAAGTGGATCAGCATTCAGTAACCGTTTCAAAGCTCTAAGTTGTAGCTGCTTATACGCTGGCTGAAGGAAGCATTTTGGTTAGCCACAGACTGTTGTGTATGCCTGGAAATCTGCCTGAGAAAGGAGGATACTACAAGATGAACAGTGCGTGCAAAGGGAAGCTTCTACTGGAACACGGTGAGGGAGATGAGTGAGAAGTACAGACTCACTCTGTCTGCGGTGCGGTGGAACAGTCCGAGGGATGCCCTGGAATGAGCCCTGCCAGGGAGAGAAGGAGGGAGCAGAATACCCACCCTGTGCAGAAAGAGAGAGGGGGAGAAGTATAATAAAAAAAGAGAACAGGGAAAAACAAGACACCAAAAAGCCACACCATTCTTTTCCGTTTTCCCCCAGAAAGGCATCAATATATTTACGAGTTTTTCTACTTGTTGAGGTAAACGTGAAATTCTACTGAAATCCACAGGAAGTGATGGCATTGTAATACCCTAACCTAGCCAGAAATTTTATAATACACCTCCATTTTTATTCATTATATATGCACACAAATCTGTTAAAGTTGTTTTTTTTTTTTCCAGGAAGAAATACAGTAGCTGAACTTTTCATGTTGAAAATGCATGCTAAAATTCTAGTTTTTACAGGTTTCAGTATGTTTTTTAAATGCCTTACCAATTAGTACACTGCTTAACAACACTGACCCTCTGGAAAACCAAACAGCTTTAGTTTATAATAAAACAACTTTATCAGAAAAAGATTCCCAATAAATCTCAGTGCTTTTGAGCCCATCTTTTGATAGCATTACCGATTGTGAAAGAGGAGGCATGACACTGACCTGCTTGCCTTGCACTTTGCTTTAGGAGCTTGAGTCCCCTACTACAGGAGCAGAAAACTGTGACTGTGTATGCTGATTACTTGCAGGTTTGCCTGTCAGATGTTTCAGGTCATCACAGAATTGACAAGAGAAAAAGTAACTTTACGTGTATATTTTTCTCTCTACCCACGCCTTTAAAAGAAGCCTACCCAAGTTTGAACTGCTGTCTCAAATTGCATACTCTGGATGTTCCATTTCAGCAAGTCAGCTTTAAGTCTTAACAGCCCTTCCACTGTTTACCAGTGGAAAAATCTGTTACCAAGGGTTCTGGAACACTGCTTCCAAGAGTAAGGCCTTTCAATGCTTCCAACTACCAGTAACCAGCAGGCAGCAACAGCAACCATTAGCAGCTATTTCTTCAGATAGTGGGAATTTCATATCTAAACAAACATCTGTATCAAGAGAACCAGAAAACTGGTTTGCCCCTCCCCTCTAGTTTCTCTGCTGGCCTGTTGCACATCACACTGCCATGGCTGAAAAACAAAATAGTATTTTATTTCTATGATTCTTTTCAAAGTTTATTAAGTACTATACACTTTCTACAAATAAAGTCTGCCTTTTTTTTTAATCCTAGTGCAAGTTTAAACATTTTCCCAACCCACCGCCTTTCTACATCTAATTGGATTTCATACATCATTATTCCAAGTTTCATTACTGTTAAGATGTAACTTAACATATCCATCTAAATCAAGTCTACTTGCCAGGTAGAATACTCTTAAACTAGAACAGAAAGCAAAGAAAAACATAGAAAAGACCTCTTCATTCTTCTTCAGAAGCTGAGATGTAACAGTTACTTAAGAGGAATCACTGGGAAAAAGTTCATTGTTATCTGATAAACTCTAGATGGAGATAATGATTACTTCATATGTTCTCACAGTCTGCTCTCAGTAGCCAGTAGGGTTTTCTTAGACTACTGTATGAAAGAACATTACTAGTTTCAGTCTAGCAGTATGACAAAACAATATAATCTATTGCATCAAGACTAGAATTAAAAAACAAATATTACTGGGCACAGAACAAATTGATCCCTGACTGATGAGACATGAACAAAAGCTTTGGATGTCCACAGCACTGTACAAAACAACACTACATTTTTCAGGCCATCTGTACAGTTTGCTCACATTTCATCCTACATTATGTCAACATGGAGGAACAATAGAAAACTACTTTCATTCTCTAAATATAGTCCAGGCTCCAGACAGTAAAAAGGCCAGTTTCACCAGTTTCATCTTGTAGAGAACTGTTCAGCTTGGTAACGTGTTTTTTCGTTGTTGTTGTTTTGTTTTGTTTTTTTTGGTTGGTTGGTTTTTGTTTTGTTGTGTTTTTTTTTTTCTCCCCAGACTTTTGTTATTTTAATGCATTAAATTAGGAAGAGTGGCTAAAGTTTTATATCCTCTTCCTTGTTCTCTCTAAAATGAAAGATTAAAAACAAGCCAGCTGAGCTATTTAATAGCTATGATACTATTGTTATTGTAGAAGTAAAGAATATTTAAATGTCTTGATACATTTCAATACCTTTTAGGCATTCATATTAACACTTCAAAGAACAGCCCTAACTACAGTCTGCTCAGTAACTCTTCATGGTATTTAATCATTATTGGTTGACTGAAGAAGTAAACGAATAAAGGGCAATTAACTCATTTCAGTGTCTTGCCTGCTAGACTGAACTGCTCTCCAGGCATGGCTCAGTTCCCCTCTCAGAAATGCCAAGGAACATCTTATAAGTTGAGAAGCAAACCTAGTTATTACACTGGCAGCAGACTTCAAAGTTTACATTGCTCCATATGGACAAGTCTCAAATAAAAGCTGAATTTGTAAAAATCAAAAGCATTGCCTAATTGTACATCAAAAAAAGTAATTAAAAATCAACATCAATGGAATCAAATAAGGAACAGAAAATACAGTGCTGGAGATTTATTAATGTATTATAACTTGTGTTGATTTTACAAGTGATAAATATTATACTCATCTTCTACATAAATTACATTAAGAGATAGTTATCTGACACTAAGTCTGACTTATGAAAAGATGGCTTTTCCTTTAATAGTATAGAAAGCTCCAGCAAAGAAATTTACACTGCTTTTTCTTTAAAAAAAATGCCTCACTCATCTCCCTCTATTAGCCAAATACAAATTTGGATGCCCAAGAAAAATAAGCATACAGACACTAATAAGTTCATCTCCTCAGATTACAGAACATATTTAAAGTACACAGAAAACTGCAGTTTCCCAATAAATGCAGGGAAGATCGCTTAGTTATCAGAAAGTCACTAAAATCCACAAGCAAGCAACAGTAGAATTAAAAGATGAGAATGTTACTTACCTAAACTTTTATTTTAAAAACTTAAATATGTTTGGATTTTTCAAGGTTCTGCAACTGTGATACAAGTCTTCCCACCTGCACCTCAATGCTAGGCAGAAGCCTCAACAGATCCTCCCCCCTCAGCTATAATGTGCATTGAGACACTGAACTTGAATCCCATTCCTCTCAGTTCCCAGATATTGAAAGAGTAAAACAGCAAAAAAAAAAACCAACAAAAAACCACCACCACAAAAAAAAAAAACAGCAAAAGCCTCCTATAAGGAAAGTGATTCAGAATGTTAACTATCCACCAAAACAAGAAACTCCACAAAAGAGTGAAAGTATAAGACCGACTCAAACCAGAGCAAGATGAATAGCTTCCATAGATCCTGACAAGCTGTACCATTGCTGCTAAAAGCTTTGGGAAGTTTTAAACTAAACTGCGCTGGGAAACCTGTTTGTTGTTGTTTTAGTAAAAAAAAATACTAAAAAAAACCCTTAAATACAAAAAAGATTATCACCACACTTTTCCAGTGCTATGAAGAGACTTCAACCTTGGAATAACCCATCACATGAATAACAGGAAATGCAGAATAACCAGGAAATCAGGTCTAGGCAGCACAGATTCATGAAAGTGAGTCCTGCTTGACCAGCTTCATCTCCTGTGACCAACTGGCCTGCTTGCTGGATGAGAGAAAGGCTGTTCATGTAGCATAACCAGACTTCAGCAAAGCTTTTGGCACTGTCTCCCACAGTATTCTCCTGGGGAACCTGACAGCCTGGAGCTTAGACAGATACACTCCTTGCTAGGTAAAAAGCTGGTTGGAGGGCTGGGCCCAGAGAGTGGTGGTGGACGGAGTTAAAATCAGCCAGTGACTCTTTACAAGTGGTGTTTGCCAGGGGTCAGTATTGGGGTCTGTCCAATAGCTTTATTGATGACCTGGATGATGGCATTGAGCACACCCTGAGGAATTTTGCAGATGACACCAAGTTGAGAGGAAATGTTGATCTGCCTGGGGATAGGAAGGCCCTACAGAGTTATCTGGACAACCTGGATAGCTGGGCAGAAGCCAACTGTATGAGCTTTAACAGGACCAAGTGCTGGGTCCTGCACTTTGCTCACAACCACCTCATACATTGCTACCAGGCATGAGGCAGATTGGCTGACAAGCTGCAGAGAGGACAAGGATCTGGGGGTGTTTGCTAACAGCCAACTGAACATGGGCCAGCAGTGTGCCCAGGTGGCCACAAAGGCCGATGGCATCACAGCTTGTATCAGAAACAGTGCAGCCAGCACAAGCAGGGATTGTCCCCCTGTACTCAGCTATGGTGATACCTTGAGTATTGTGTTCAGTTTTGGACCCCTCACTACAAGAAAGACATTAAGACCCTGGAGTGTGCCCAGAGAAGGGTCTGCAGCACAGGCCTTATGAGAAGCGACTGAGGAAACTGGGATAGTTTTAGCCTGAAGAAGAGGAGGCTCAGGGAAGATCTCATTACTCTAGACAAGGGGGTCAGCATCCTTTTCCAGGTAACTAGCAATTGGATGAGAGGTAATGGCCTGAAGTTGCAACAGGAGGAGGTTCAAATTGGATATTAACAACATTTTATTCTCAGAAAAAAAAAATGGTGATGCATTGGCACAGGCTGCCCAGGGAGGTGGAGTCACCACTCCTGGAGGTTTTCAAAAAAAAGGGCAGATATGGCACAGAGATATGGCCAGTGGACATGGGTTAATGGTTTGACAAGATGACCTTCACGGTCTCTTCCATGCTTCACGATTCTAAAACATGCTTCTGACATAGGAGGAGAAGAGAAAAATTTCTAAGCTGCTGCTATGTTAGTAGTCTTAAGCTATAAACCAAGTAGTGCAACTCTTTTTTCCAAGGCTACACCAACATTCAAAGCTGCTACTACTAAGAGAAATTTTTCCTGCTGTACAAAGAAAAAAAATAAATGCAGGGAAGATCCATGTATCTGGAGGTTTTGAGCATTAATAAGATATCTTTGCTGCCTCACCTAGCATTACCAGCTACCCCATATTAAGAGAATACCCCAACTTAAGAGAATACATCAAAGAAACATACAACATACTTCAAGCATCAATGCAAACCAAACGCTTTTGCATCAGTTGCCTTTTGCTAGCCTAGCAGCAGAAAGACATAAATAAGTCTTGCATGCAATGGTAATTTTGAAGTGTAAATAAGTTCTACATGGTAGTTTTTCACTACACAAAAATCATCCTTGAAAGCTTTAACAGCCTACTTCTGGGCAAATATCTGCATGTTACACAGTGTAACAGTGTTACCTTAACAAAGCAAGAAGCAGATGTACAGCATAACTACCTTATCCAGTTACTGTCTGTGCTACCAACAAAGCATATGTATTAGTAATACTATGAGGGCTGCTCTGAAAGTATTACCTATTTCATTATGGTGGCCCATGATGTCACAGGCAGCTGTTGGTGGCATGGCAGTAGAGGTTGAACCTTCCTGATAATACTCTGTTACATGTTGTTGTTTTGCAACTGATGGCAGCAGAAGGGCAGCCTGACAGAGTGGTGCCTGACACGGAAGTGCAAATGAAGCAGCCAACTCAGTTCCTTCACATGGAACAAGTGGTACACATTCACTGATGCTTACTTAATATTGATGGAGAGGAGACAGTGGATGTGAGCACAATGAGGGGCTAGGTGGTACATTCCAGCAGGAACAGAAAGAGCAGCATATGCAAGTCTGTCAGAACCTACTGAACAGATACAAGGCTAAAGATGAGTTTCCTGGATCACGATTACTGGTGGCAAGATGTGGTGCCACCATTTCAAGCTGGAGTTAAAACAGCAGTTCATGGAGTGATGACACGTGAACTCCCCAAAGAAAATGTTCCAGGCACAGCCCTCAGCAAGTAAAGGGATGTGCACTACAATTTGTGACAGGAAAGGGGCAATCCTTTTGGATTTTCCTGAAACAGAGACAAACCATCAGTTCTGACTACAACATTGTGACACTAAGCTGAATGCTCAAATTTCCAGAGTCAGGCCAGAGAAGGTGGCAACCTTTCTCTTGCAACATGATTAAGTCAGGTCCCATACCAGCTTGAAGACCACAGAGAACACTGCAATTCTTGGCTGGGCTGTCCCACCACATCCAGCATACAGTCTTGATTTGTTGCCTCTTGACTTCTATCTGGTCAGACCAATGAATGATGGACTGCATGGGCAACATTTTCTTAGCAACAACGCTACCATAGCAGCTGTGAGACAGTGCACCACTTGTTGGTGCAGATTTTTATGAGCACGGCATGCAGGCTTTTGTTTGTTGCTGACAAAAATGTACGACTAATGGCTGTGACTATGTTGAAAAAAAGTTATTTTGTAGCCGAGAACTTGCTCTATCAAGTGTTATTGTGCCCTTTGTAGCTGTAGTACTTTCCATGAAAATAAATAGGAAGCATTACTTTCAGAGCAACCTTTGTATAACAGAAAAGCAAGCGAACAGTAGAGAAGTGCTTGACAATGACAGAAGCCTATGCTAAATGTGAAGATTAACACACACTGACCAGGCTTCAGCACCTGGGGGTTTGAATTAATAGCTGTAGAGTCAAACATGAAAAAAATCTAAGGCCAACATGGAAGATGAAACTCAAAGATGACAACAGAACACGGAGGCAGCCAAATGATTACAAAGGTTCACCAAAACTATGTGAGAGGCTTTGGAAAAGTCAGCTGAAGCAATATTCTAATGGGAGGCAAAGTGCAGAAGAAGAAATGTAGCAAAGGACAAGAATACATGTGCTCCCACACACACTGTTTTAAAAGACACGTGAATGAACCTACATAAAACCGTATAAAACTTGATCTTACCGTTACTTCTTACTTGAGACAAAGGAAGAAATCAGCTCTTACCACACAATATTTACTGATCCAGGGCACGGGAGAATATTCAAACTAAGAAGATGCTAAGGAACTGATCTCAGGTGTGAGAATCCTTTACAAGCATCTTCATCTAAATTCAAAGTTCTATCATTAATTTGCTCAGATTTTACTTTTCAGCATCTGCAAACAACCTTTCCAATCCTAGAAGCCAATTAATTTGTCAATATAAACCAAAAGCTTGACTTGTAAACTTGATTTTGGAAAAGTATTTAGTATTACTGAAGCAGTGCTGTAAAGCTGCCAGACAGTTGCAGCAACGGATGCTTACATTTAAGCTTTCTCCACCAACATTAAATTCTTTAGGCAAATTTATATTCAGTATGTTCTTCAAGACTCTTTCACGAATTTACCTCTATTTTTCATCACAACTAAAGAATAGGCACATATTGACTGGAAGTGAATTAAATGAGATCCATACAAAGTCCTTCCAGAAACATCACAATCTAGCTCTGTCAGTCAATAAATGCAGAAAACTTTACTTTTGAGGACAGCTAACGAAAGATAATGGTTCCCCTTAAGTTATCACTGACTGTACAGACAATAAAACTACAAAATGTAGTTTTGGGCAGTAGACTATAAGGAAAACATCTATGTAACATAGAGTGGCTGGGCAACAGATAGCTAACTATCAAATCTTAATTGCTCAGCTTTCAAAACGAGTTTCAAGAATGAACCTAAATATACACAGCTTACATTTATGTACATGTTTATCTTTGAATAGATAAAGAAACCCTAAAGCTACTTTCAGAAAACTGTGGTCGCAGATAAATTCATTACTACAGCAGGATGGACCATTTTCAAGAAACGTAGAAAGAAACAAATCAATAAGATCCGTGAAAGAATACAATTAATGATATTTACAAGTCTATTAATTAGGAAAACCATAATGCTAGCAAGATTATTAGCTATTTTAAACGGAGATTAAACTTGCAATAGCTTACATACAGTTTTTATATTCCTAAGATCTCTTTATAGCTGATTTCCACTCTCAGTATTGCCCAGTTCATTCTGGTGTCCATTCTTCATGAACTACTACATTAAGTACAAATATGAAGTACTTTCTAAACAGCAAATTATGGTATGTACAAAGACTTGTGCTTCATGAATTAACTTACAGTATCAATTCTGCTAGAATTTCTGAAGTGTTAGAATAAAGTTACACCAACGTAACTGAAGTAACTTCTGATATTTGACATCATTTAAAGTAACTGGCAGGTCAGAGCTTAGAAAAAAACAACAGTTGGATATTCATCAACTTTGCTAGTTACTAACACGCTTAAAGATACAAAAAGCTTATATGCCTCGGAGTTATACATCTATTGCAAAAAAATCAATTATAATTTCATTTTTAAAACCATAGCCTATACAAAACCTTCATAGTTTCCATAAACATTAAGTACATTTGTGATTTAAATCATGTTTAGATGAAATGAACCTGTTTTTTTCTTTCTTTTTTTTTTTAAACCAGCCTGCACCCTCAGTTCAAGCCTATTATTTTAAAATGAACAAAATGTTAATAGAGCAAAAAAAATTTAAGACTTTCTTCTAGTGGGAATACATTTTTGTCACCTGTCTCCTGCTATTTGCTTTTACTGTATTCATCCCTCAAGAAAATGCAGTCTTTTGTTTCTTCTTTCTACTGCAAGTGACACTGCCATTGAGTTCCAGATCAACAGTGACTTCGTGTCAAGTCACTATTTGTGCTTGCTATATTTATACTGTATATTTAGCCAGAAGATAAAGAAACATTGTGCCCCAAACTTTGAGCTATGATTTACAAGTAACAGAGAAGCAGCTTATATTGAATAAGTTTGTGCATACATATACGTGTACATATACACACACCCCCAACCACAAACATAGCATGGGTTATGTTGTTTTCCTTTTCATTTATATTCTCCCTTATAACCTGATAATTTCTGTATGGCAATGAAGTGTCTTTCTGAACAGAAGTACTGAACTCTGAAGAAGACACATACTTCTATCTGACCAAAGAGATAATTGGGCCTAATGAATACTCCTAGCTGAAATACTAACTTGCCTCTTCCATCCTCCATTTCCCGATATCTTGGTCTGAACAATTATTACAGCTTGCTCAAATTAAAGCTTCTGCAGCTAGCAGTTAACCTCTAATAGTTACTGAATTTATACAGAAAATGAGATAAGGAAAAAAAAGACCTGGAAAACAACAATAGCCACTAACTCAGCAATAGTATCAGTATGGGAAAACATCACATGCATGTTACATACATGAAACTAAATCTTGAGGAAAAAAAGAACATGAGCTCAAGACCTCTAAAGGTACAGAAGAACAGAAACAAATGGGATGAGCATCAAGGACATTCCATGTGCTTAGTGGAAAAACAGAGGTGCCACAGGAAAAAAGCCACTTAAGGTTATGTTCCCTTTACTCTGAGTTCTAATCACACAGAAGGTTGGAAAGCATGGTCCCAATGGAAAAAAAGATTCACAAGGAAGTGGTGAGCATACCATATGTGGCATTCCTATCTTAGCACTAGGTATTTAAAAGAATAGTTTTAGAGGGGTGATGAGTCTGATTCATCTGAACTGCAATTTGGTATCAAAAAACTTGGGGCAGGGTAAAAGGAAACTAAAGAGTCTAAACCATTTTTAGTCTTCTAAAGATGACTTCCAGGATTCTCTAGCTGAAACAGTACCTGAAAAATCATAATCTGAAGATTACTTTCTGGCAATTGATAAAAGCCTTGTTCATCATTCAGAAAAAAATCATAATAAAATAACAAAAATGTTGTCTCCCCCCCCACACTTACTTTCCACCTCAAGTATCCTCTTACAGTTCTACTGAGAATGCAATAATTTTGTACATGGCAGCAATATTTCTACACAGCAACATATGGAAACAAAGATATCCTCTGTCAAACTAACATTCACCCAATAGTTTTTTTTGAATTCAACCATTTCTCCAAATACGTGATTGTGAAGAAATCGAGTAACTTTCATTGTTTACATCTAGGGACTTCAGGTTAGAATATGCTGTTACTCCTCCTCAGATGCACACACAAATAATTAAACTTCAACAAAAAAGATATGGATAACCAACTTCAAAATCAAGATAAGAAAATGTCTTAATGTATGATTAGATATACAGCTTGGGTTGAATATGACAAATGTTAAAAAGATGATTAAGGAGAGAATTCTGAAGTTTAATTACATATATTAAAATAAACGTTGGTAATTTCTTTTAAACATGATTAGGTTTGCAAGAGAATCTTTAAGCTAAGCACAGTAGTAAGGACATACAAATAAAAAGACTAATAAACAGCATACATAATCTCTTAAGTATGGCAAACTTGTGCATATGCACTAATTATAAAATTGAGGAATGAAACAAAAAAAAGCCACAACAAGTTTTACTCACAGAACTCCTCCTCCCGGAAGTTTGTGTGAATTTATCAGCATACACGCACTTTGCCACTGTGGGTTTTTGGCTGTCCTTCTGGCAGTTACATCTACTGGCCTTAAACACATCCCAAGAAAGAAAATGAAGAATCTATTAGAAAATAACTAATTAAGATTGTTGGAAAGCACCATTCAGACTCAGCACCTAATACCTTCTGGCAGTATTTTTTTTACTGCGTTTATTACGCACTGATAAAATGAAGTACAAGTGCCTGTGTTAATTTGCTTAACAAACAATTCGCTCCTCCAGAACGTTTCTCTTTCTGAGGAAAGTACCTGAAAGACTTGTCATATATGTACACATGCACCTAAAAACAGTAACTGCACATATCTGCAATCAATCAAGATGAATGGCTACGTAACAGCACACAAATCTTTACTCAGCATATGCAAAGAGATGAAATTGAAACAACACTGTAGAGGTTTCTGCTATTTAACATGGCAACTATTACAAAAGTGGTTATAAAATGAACAATTCATATCCCATGTCAGTCTTGCCCATTCTGTACTGCGAGTCTGTTTCATTACCAATAACTGAAAAAGTACATGTAGGTATTTGAAAGTAATTATAAGAATACATTATCATTTGTCATGGAAAAATGTATGGACTGCACAGGAAACTGCAGGAAAAAGTTATTTTCACCAAAGTTCACATGCCATGTTCTTAGAAAGGCCAAAACACACTTACATGGGATCATACCCACCCTCCCTCCATCCTAATCCTCCATGTTTTTGATTGAGACTGGGTTGAGACAATCAGTTTGAAGTGAATTTAAGAAGCAATTTATCTTAAGTAACCTTATTAAACAGCTTGAAAATATGCAACTACTTTGCCGTGGACTAGTTTGACAGAAGCCAATGCAGAAATGCACAGGGCAAAACCCAAAACTAGTCTAGAACGGGAGTAAAAAGTGAATAGCCATATAATACTTTTGCTTAAGAATGTGTGCTTGTCTGAATCTGATCTGTAAGTGTCCCTTGGTTTCAAAGCAACAGCTTGTATTTATTTGCTCAATATTAAAAAAAAAAAAACAAATCATGACTGGTCTCCTGAATGAAAGACCCTCCAGAAAAGGGTAAAAATTAAAAGATTATCCATTTCAAAGCCTTCATAAGAAATATCTATTCACTTTGCACTCTGCAGTGCTTGCTTGGGATTTTGTTAAGCATTAAAAATTATACTTACAAGTTGATGCTCTAATTGGTTGATTGTTTCATCCTTTTTCTTCAGCTCATCTTTAAGCTGTCTGATCTCATTCAATAAGTCTTCTGTCTACAAAAAATATTAGGCAATATGAGTTTTTCCCTACGGGCCACAATCTAAATCAACAGCTCCATAGGATATACTACAGCAGAGGTTCAGAGAGCCCTAGCAGTAACATTAGCACAATTTTTCTTCATCTTATTTGCATGGTTAGATGCGATAAAGAGTACATTTTATGAACAAAGAAACTTGAAGTCTCATTAAAAAAAAGTTCAGCCAACTCACTAAATCTGTAGCCTGGGTAAGTAAATCATCTGCAGTTTTGACGTTTTGATGCAGACTAATCTGTTGTATGAGAAGGTAGCACCACAGAGAAAAAAGCCCTAACCATCAAATACTACCTCTAGTGGTACTTGCATTAGTAGTATTAGACCATCTAAGGAACTTGGAATATAAGCCAGAAGAAAATCAAAGTACATAAATAATTATAGTATTATTATACTTCAAAGGAAATTTGGCCTTTTCAAACTTTAACAGTTCACAAATAATGAGAAAAGTCTTTCAGATGTTACTCAAAAGCTGATAAGCCCCACAACTGCTACTAACGTAGAAAAGCAAAGTTATTTTAACTACCTAACTGTACTGCCATTAGTAAGTATTTTAGAAGTCAAATAAACTATTCCACTAAAAGAAACCTCACATGATCTATACATATACCCAAGGAGGTTATGGATTCCCCATTCCTAGAGGCATTCAAGGCCAGGCTGGATGTGGCTCTGGGCAGCCTGGTCTGCTGGTTGGCAACCCTGCACACAGCAGGGGGGTTGAAACTGGATGAACACTGTGGTCCTTTTCAACCCAGGCCACTTTATGATTCTATGATACACACATCTGGTAGGTTTTAATAGATACAAGCAGCACTACTTCATAAGACAAATACAAACAAGTTCACATCCTTTATTCTGAAGAGTAAATCAGTGCCATTTACCTTAAAATAAGTTGACTCAGGTTCTTGTGGTTCTGGACTTGATGGTATCGAAAGTGAGATGTCCTGGAGTGACACATTCTCATCATTCTGACAGAACAAGAAGAAACTGTCAAAATATTTGCTCAAATAACCCCTTTCCAAAGATATAAATACATCATCTCTCTGAAAAGCCTGTTACAGCATCTGAAGTCCCTCCCTACTAATTCTATTTTGCTTTTTCTGACATAAAAGTCTGCCTTGCAGCAGATGTACATATATACTGCCCAAATAAGAGCCATAAACAACCTCTCCTCATGAATTAGCTGCAGCTATGTCAAAACATTGATTTTGTGCAAAAAAGTTGGCCATTGTGTTTAAATGCTTTGCATCAGGATGGAATAGTGATATGCCATTTTAAAAGCTTCATTTCCTTTGGTATTCTTACAAATATGTCTAAGTAACATCAAAACATGCAGCCAAAATACTTCAGCTAAACGTTCTTCATTAAAGAAGTAACATTTATTACTGTGCAAGCCAATACAAAATTATATCACAGTCAAAAACTAAATAATTACAAAAGGTAGACATATGAAAAAGCACTTTTCTAGTTCTGAAGCTAATCACAATAAGGAGAAATGGGAAAACCAGTAATGATATCAAAGGATAATTTTACTTGGATTGGGAAGCACTTACACTAAGAGTGCATCCACAGGAAATACAAAACACATAGAGGATCATATCTCATAACCTGTCTGAAACCACTGCAAGTCTGAGCCAGCAAGTCCACCCTAAAAATCAAAATAAAACTGCAGCTCAAATACTAAAGATCAACTGTGAGGAAGAAAAGGAAAAAAGTCCTATTTATGCCCTTTGTGGCGTATGTTTCAGCTGTCCAGCACACAGTTTAATTCAATCCACAAGCAGCTGCGTGCCCCAGGGCAGACCACCAGCAGGTGACAGACTGATGAAGCAGTGATTTGCAATATATAATTCTACAGCATTTTGAAATATTTTGAATTATTTTGCACAGCAATATCTTAAAGAACCTCACTTCATCCCAAACCTTTCTAAAATGCTAAAGTAAGGGAGCAACAATAAAAAACGTTGAAGAAATTTGTTAACTTTAAGTAACTACTTAAACTACTACACACAAAAAAAAAATATATATATATCAGTGTCACAGTTGTTACTGTAAAGGATTAATTATGGGATGGAGAAGATATAAAGCAAAATAAGCGTACAAAGTAGCCTGCACAGCATTTAAAGCTCTACAGCTGGTATTTGTGGAATACTGATATAGTGCACAAAACCAGACAAATAGACTGTTCTACAGCAGCAGATTGTGACCCCAATGCAAAGAGCCTAAGTCACACATTTTCTGGCAGTTCCAGCACTCACACCCCACACTGCACCTGATACCAGCAAAGCAAGAGCCAAGTCCATATGCACCAATTCCCTTACCACTGTTCTAGTCATATTACATACCATAATCTCAGTGCAACTGGGAAAGAACACAAATCTTAACGCTATCATTGTGTACCCCATTGTGAACATATACTGGAGTAATCTGTGCACACCTCCTTGCTTTGCTTTTTTCTCAATTGTATTGCAAAAACAAGAAAGGAGAAAGAAAACAGCATGAATAAGAAGGCTATCCATGTACCATGAAAAAAGGCAGAAGAAAGAATCTGCAAAACAGTACAACTGGTTTCATGAGTGTTATTTTTGGTTGCCTAGAAATCATGCACTTACACATCAATTTGGGGAAACTTGGAGAGAACATATCACTTCAAACCCTAGGTTTGTGATAAACTTAAACCTTACTACCTTGCAGTTACCTATAGAAACTTCCAAGCTGTTTCTCCTAACCCAGCTTGATGTTGTTGTTTGACTCTGTGTTGCTTTTTGTTTTGTTTATGTTTGTTCAGCATTGTTTTGTGTTTTGCTTTTTTTTAAATAGTAGAACACAATTCAGTATACCATGAATTTGCATTGAGAACAGTTGAACTAATCTCATTTGTGCCAAATATGGACAATGAATGCAAAAAACCAGCAAAACAACAACAATATGGCTTAAGCATATCAAAATCAAATGCTTACCAAGCACAATGACAAATAAGCTACAACTGAAAACAAGCAAGGATAAAATAATTTCCTTAGCAGAAGACTGCTTTTGTGAAACAGAAGCACTGGGGAGAAAAGAAACAGCAATGTTTGTTACTATTTCCCAGATTTAAGGCTGCAATACCAATTAAGACATCAAACAATACATTCTAACTTTCTTCTTACAGTTATAATTAAACATTACTCCCACTGTAGGCATGAGGCTAGGAGACTAATGCTGTAGATGTTGACACATTTAGCCATGTAAGGAGAGTCTTTAGCTAGAGATTCATTTTTTAACCTGAAATACATATCTATATATTTAATCAAATTGGTTCTCAAGCAACAATTAAGCAATTGACAATCAATGCAGTGTCAGATTACACCTTCTGCTTGATGTTCCATCAGCAATCTATTTGAACCTACAGTGATTTTCAGTTCAGTCACATTTACCAGAAATTTCTCACTCCATTTCAGTCAACAGCATCCACTGCAGCAAGTGCCCAGTTTTGGGTGGTCCCTGTGTAACAAACTGGGGGTAATCACAAGCTTTGGAAGTGTCTAGAAGTGGCTTACAGAATTAGAGCAAGTCTGAGGCTGAAAGCTTACAAAATGCAACAGCAAGATTTAGGAAGTTGTCCTGAACTTATTAACAATTACTTAAAGGAAACAGGGGAAAAACACCCACACAAATTCCCTACAATCACTAAGCATCCAAAACAAAGTTGGTTCGAAAAAAATTACCCCTGATTTTTTGAAAACTGATGTCAACATCAGTGACAGCATTCCTACAACATCTGTAATATTTTAGTATTATTCTGCACTGTCTTCCTTGCAGGTTTTTTTCTTCAGCTAAACGTTCATGTAAGAGCACACAACTCCTGGAACAGAAGAAAGAAGGGTATTCTTTCAGAAGTCAACTCCTACATTGACTCACAGAAAAATAAGCTCAAACCTTGAAGGCCATAGTTGCTTTCATTACACTGACATATTTTGGATTCTCCTATTAAGAAGTAAGCTCTATTCATTAGAAGCAAAGTAATTTTCAGTAGTTATCTTGTGGTTCCTTACAATGTAAGCTGTGTTTTCAACGTGCAGGATTTTTTAAAAAAATATACTGCCAGTAACAGAATTTCAAGTGGAGAATTTTTTAAGCACTGTAACAACTACAGCTCATGAAGAAGCTGAAAAATAACAAAGTTTTTAAGGCTGTTGATTCTCAAGCAGATTACAGGAAAATTGCAAGTTTTCTGCACTACAAAAAGATCACTTGAGTAGTTTCATTTGCTAGTTCAGCATTATTGCAAATAAGCCAACAGAAAACTGTGTTCATCATGTAGAGGGTGCTATTTGCTCGCTTACCACTTGACATTTTAATGTGCATTTGACTTTGGTTTCATTGAAATACCACCATGAACATCACAGTTCCAATTGTCTATCACCAAACACTGTTATAACAACAGCCCAACAGCTAGTAACCAACAGTCTAAAGCTACCATATGCCATTTGCATTTGCTGTCTTGCCTATTTCTTTTGCTCCTTGTTTCTAAGAGTTTTAGTAAAAATCAGGACTAAAGATGACAACCAAACAAAATCTACCTAACTAAACACATCTCCATAGCACTACGCTTCCCCTTTCTCTTCAGTGCATTCCTACTGCACAAATCATCAGTAGCCTGAACCCTAATTTCAAATTCCACAATTTAGCACCAGTTATTTAACTAAGTGGGTCAGTGAGGAAGGTAGCATTTAGCTCAGACAGCACACAGGAACAGCCAACTGGCTGGCTGTAGGCAGATCCACCCACCATCCCCTCTCCGGTACCAGCAAGCACCTGCACAGACCTGCACTAAGCTGTGCTTTGTCCACAGAGAATTCCATGCATGCAGGAGATGGTGGCAGGCACATCCGCAACTAGAAACTGTGATTAAGGAAATACACTGCTCCTGAAGTTTTCTAGTATAAGCAAATAATGCACTTGCCTTCATCTAGTGTTTTACTGGCCAAATTCAAAAACATTACGAAGGATTATTTACAGAACTGGGCTTGTGAATTCCCAGCAGTAGTTGTGCAGAGTTAGAGTATGCTGCACCTAAAACACATCAACAAACTCCCTATCCAGCAAATGTGAAACATCCCATAACACCCAAAACTGCACCAGCACTTACTTCAAAACAGACTCCTAATCACTGAGTAAGGCACACCTCTGAACTGATTCTGCTGATTTATTAGCCTTAGCCACATCATTCTGTAGTTTGTTCAGACCTTGTCAACGTAGGGACACTCATCTTATCTTCCTCAGTGCAACAACTTCCACTTTGTTTTCACTGTCAAATTTTACTTCTCATAAAAAAATATTTTTATTTTAATTATTAAATATTATTTTAAATTATTTAAATTATTTAAATATATTAATTTAAATAACATTTTATTATATATTTATTAAAATATTTAAATTATTTTTATTTTTATTTTCATTTATTTTACAATTACACACATTCTGCCCTATCTTATTTACTCTCTTGTTGGCTACTGATTCTCCCAGGCTTCTAATTTATTCTAATTTATTTCATTTCTGACTCATCATTCTCTTTTGGTAATTCCTCTTTAAATGTCACTTGATTCCTTCAAATCACTGAGCTCAAGTCACTGTGTTTCATTAGAACTACTGACAGCCTAACCATCCAGTATTACTCAGCTTATCGATCACCTTTTTACTGAACTTAATCACACTGAAGGGTAATTGAATACTTCAAGTTAATTGAGGCTCTGGAGCTCTCCTTCCCTTGCTTTCTCAAACCTCAACTCCCCATATTCATTTTCTTTGTTTTAATTCAGTTGCTGCTGCAATTAAGTGGAAGGTCCTGACTACATTTCTTCTATCTGTGCCTCCATCGTGTCTCAGAAAGAGCAAGGAAACTAAATTAGTAATGTTGCATTTTGTGCTGTATTCAAAATAGAGCAGATTCCTATTGATACTTTTTCTACAGACCACTAACTTCAAACTAACCTTTGCCAGCATAAACCAAGACCTTATTCTGTTAATGCCATTAGTCCTCCATTTTCCACCGAAGCAAAAAGTAAAGATTTCAGAGGAAAGTTAGCAGATGAGCATTTGGACAGGTCCTATAAGATTCGCTTGCCAGCTGGAAAAATCTGCTACGTAATTCAGATGGTGCGCTCTATAACTAACTTGTGTGAAAGCTTTCTGCATATATAACAAGATATTCCCAAGTAATTGTACATTTATGTTCTACTGTTGTTACAGATGAGTAGACATGATTAAGTTCCTTTTATATTAGCAACAAGAAGTTGCAGGAGTACGTAACATCTAATCACCACCCATTCCTAATATACAGCACAACCCTACAGCAATACATCAGTACATGGCAGATATTACCAGTGTCCCACATCACTGGTTTGTTTTTTTTTTTCCCCCTCCTATCACTTAACTTACAGTTTCAAAATGCACAAAACCAGAAGGCAAACAGTGACAGGCTCCAAAACATTCTGCAGTTCCCCTGCTGGGTAGTAACAGGGAAATAATAACCACGTTCCTATGACAGTAGCATCTTACAGCTAGGAATTTACTTCAGAAAACAGCCAAAGCATAGCAAAATATTAATTACCTACTGGTTTCCTCCTCTAGATGAAGCCAATTCCATTACAATTCTTAGCTCCATCTGAAAACTGTTTTAAACTCCTAAGGAGGATTTATTGTGTAATATAAGGTGAGTTACTACACAGTATTTTAACAGAGAAAGGTTTTATTTCATGAGCTTTTTAAATTACACAATGTAAGACTGCATTTAAAGCTAACATTCAAAAGTGCCCATGCTAGTAAAAGTTACTGAAATCATGATTAAAATCAAACACCTCACAACAACCACTGACTGAGCAATCACATGTGCAGTTCAGAGGTCCTAAGAAGTGCAACTTCCAATTAAAAAAAGTTAGAGGTGCATCCAGAAGGAGTGCACTTAGTTGCTGACTTCAATACACAACTGTCAAATCCAGCCTAGGTTAATCAGTGAGGCAAACTATCTCATGGTTAAGAAAAAAAACACCACCACCACCACAGCTACAAGTCACACACAGCAAAGAGAAGCCTTTGTATTTATTTTACCAATTAAATCTGTAACTGTCTTGTCTTCAGGACTACTGTGACAAAGGCAAATATTTCTGACAGATCTCACAGGAATCAAAGAGAAGAACACAATGATGTACTTTAAAGGGACTCAACTGACTTATGGGTCTGATCCCTCAGCAAAAATATACTGGCACACTTGGAAATTTTACACCAGACTTCCTTTCTCCATTCACATTTGCTCATACAGTTGCAACATTCATATCTGACATATTACAACAAATATTTGCGTTTGAAAAACAGAATTTCTTTTCCATTAACGAAAGCTATGATGAAAAGAAACAGTTTCATAAGCCTTCACACTTCATGTTTTAGTCCTCCTTAAAATACAAGGTAAGACAAGGTGGGGGGCATCACTGCTGCCGTTTCTGAGAGGAATTACTACAGAGGATGGTCAGCCTTTGCCTACAACGAAGGAAGCTCGGGCATATTAGCTCTGTAGCCTCAATCTAGAGCAACAAGTTTAAGAAATTGAGGAAGAAGTAAGCAACCTTTAAGATCAAAGTAAAGCATATTTACTATTAGGCACACAAATGAAGTACCTTAGTCATTATTTAAGAGGCTTTAAATTCTGGATGCCACTTACTACTAGTCACTGACTGCTTACAATAGAAAGTCAGTGATTCAGTTAAGTCTTTCATAGGAACATGTGCCAGCAACTCAACATCTTCCTGCAAACAATTAAGCTGCATTTAGTGCAAGAAGGTACATAAGTTGATATAATATTACTGCAAAAGTAAAGAAGTTCACAATTAGCACCGTAAAGATTTCCAAAAAATCTGCATAAGATAAACCCTGCAATCCATACCTCAGTGTTTTAAGATAGAACGATAGCAGTACGTGAAAAGCAAGCAGACAGCATGTGAACTGCTGGCACTGCTATCTTGGTCACAAAGAGTTCAGACAAGGCTCGAATGCTCTAACTCCTTATTCTTGCAGGCAGAATGCTGAACACAACATGAAACCATGATGGTGCAGCTCTGTTATTTAAAGATACTCCAAATATGGCAATATGAACTACAGTCACAGCAATGAATCCAGAACAGCACATGGAGTCTCCCCAGGAGCCTCCTAGGTGTACGTTTGTTACGTACTATGCTCTGCAGTATGGCACACCACAGTTTATCACTGTATAACAACTTCAAATACAACTTCTCAAATACAACAAGGAAAAAAAACTTCTCATACCTGACATCTGAATTGCAGCTCTACTCCCACCTTAATTAAAAACATTCCTAAAATCATAAATCTAGAAATGTAACATTTGCACATTTCATAGCACAGGTGGCACATCTAAGAACGTTTGCTTCCTTTACTAAAGCTTGCATTTGAGAGGGGCTCTGACTTCATCTTGCTTTTTCACACACCATAAGATTGCCACATGATCCAAACTGAGTTCTAGCCCCTGTTCAGTGCTCAGTTTGAAAACAACTACACAAACTTTATTCATAATCAAGAGGGAAAAATATGTAAAACTTTTAGTGCTGTTATTACAAAACTAACTTTTACAGCAACAGTGGTAGAAAAACTTTTGGCAAAAGAAGCAGCAGATGGTTAAAAATGTACAAATTAGGAATAATTCCTAAGTTTGTTTTTGTTTTTAAACAAGATGACTTCTGCCACTTTACTGAGAAGCCTACTATAAATTAGACCAAGACTTCAAATACGGTACTCTGCAAGGCCCCACACTATCTGGCTCTAACTTACACACCTTTACACACTGAACTTCAAGCACACGTCATTTACCTAGTTGTTTCCTCATCCTTGTGTTAAAGGCATTAAGAGCTCTGGCTAAGAAGCCCTCTGTTATCTTGTATACTCATCACACGCTTGAGGCTGTTGGAAAGCACAGCCTCTGCTACCTGCTGCTCAGACACGAGGCCCTAAGAACACATCCTCCCTAATGCTGTTATTTTTTGTACAACTGTATCCCTGATTTCATCACTGGAAAAACATCTCTAGCATTCCTGGTTACCATGGGAAGCAAATGCTCACATTTCTCAAAGGCAGAGTCATAACCTCCCATTAGCCTCAGGACTGAGTCGCTCTTTGTTTTGCTGTGTTTTACTTTTAAGGCACAAATTTGTTCTTGTTATATTATGCTGTTAAGAGAAAATCTGCAATAAACAAAAAATATCACGCATTCTTCAGTGCTAACAGGTAAATGGGTCCAAAAGACCCCCAGTTTGTCAAGCAGAGGTGAAGTGAAAAAGCTCTAAAAATTTATGACAACACATAAGCAAGGTTAAGTTTCAGTACATCCAATAGAGCTGACTTAGCAGGACTTGCAGAGCTTACTGCTGAAATAGCAATGATTAAAAGAGTGAAGAACACAAAGCTTTTTTTTTTTTACGATTATTATTAAAAGAAAAAGCTACTACCATTGAAAAAATTTGCATTCAGCAAGTCAATATGATTGATTTTTATTTTTTTTTTATTCCTAGCTTTTAAGGATCTTATTAAATAAAAGACTGTCTTCATACCTACTGATTAATTTCCCATTATTTCTACAGAGAAGCAGAACACCAATATACACTATTTTTGTATTCGGTAAAGTACTGAAATGGCAGAAAAGTGACTTTAAATAGCAATGAAAAGTATATGCTTTCTTAAACACTGCAAAATCAATGTGTGCAGAAAATGGCAGTCTAATAGGACCAGCTGACCAGCCCATCTGGGCCCATTTTCCAACATACATATTGGTTTTCATTCCATTTAAGCAGCTCACCTGGTGCAGTAATCTCTTCAGTTTCAATAACTGAGTTTTCACAGCTGTGCAGTCTTGGACCATGTGCCTAAGTGTCATCTCATCAAGCATCACAGTATTCTCCGGTAAGCTCACCAGCTGTCTAGGAGCCTGATAAAAATTTGGTGTGCCATAGCTTTCAAAGTGACCAACAGAAGACTCTAGGTAGTTTGATTCCCTGATAAAAATAAACATATATCTATTTATACATATATTTATATATAGATGTACACACACACACAGAGGGCTGACAAACTAGAGCTAGGGAGCATTTAGTAACACAAACTTATGTAACATGGGCTATATTTATGTGCTGTGCTATACAGATGAAAAAAAGAATCAGAAAATGCCAGTGCTTTTTCACTTTCCTTCCCACCCATAAATCTCACAGGATAACAACTACAGGACCCTAAAACCACTTGGCTCATCTCTACTTTTTAAGTTCATTCGTGCAAGCTAGCCTATAAGATCTATAGGACTAAATTTATTTAAAAAATGAAGTAGAAAACTGTCCACGCTTAAAGCTTGAAATTAACAAAACATTAATTAATTTTCCCACAGAATAGATACAGTAATTTAAGCAAGCATTTACAGCACCCTATGAAAACAAATAACAAACCACACTCCCAAGTAGGTTCCAGCTCAAGTTAAAACAGTCTTATTTCAATTACCTGAGTTTCACAAAGAAATCATAACAAATCTCAGTGGTGCTCCCACTTCAGCACACCATTCACAGACACTACCCAGTATCACTTAATATGCTTTAGTGACAAAAGAGATTTCTCAAAACAGGAGGAGAAAAGAGAAGTCCTTTACCTGTTCAAATCATTTTTACCATGAATATAGTGCTCAGTATGACCAAGATGATAGTGATCTTGTGCATTCCACCGCTGCTGTGGTGCTCTTTTCCAGAATCCTTCCTGATGTTGCCTAGCATTTCTGTCTTGTCTATCATAACGGCTCATATTTTCACATTCATCTACAGGGAAAAAAAATAGAAAAATATATAGAATTCATTCTCCAGATCATGTAAATAAAATGTTTACTACCTGCTGATAGCAGATGTAGTGCTTTCCTCACCCCCCACCCCCCCTCCCAAACCAGTCAAAAGCACTGTTAGAACAGCCAAGCAGTTCTCTGTATGACGTCAGGATTTTACTAGCATACAAAACTTTTAAAAAGAAGAGTAACCTGTGGCAGATTTAGAGGTCAGCCTTTAAAGTATTTCAGGTCTAAGAAAATCATTTGAAGGAAATAGGGCTATAGGAATAGGAAAAAATATTCAAATAATCTGAGGGAACATATTCCTCTCTTACAGACAGCATCTTCAGGTTTTTAAGAAGTTATAACAACTGACAAACAGAAATATGGTTACTTTAGAAAAAGGTCAGTACTTCGTTACAGAAGAAAACAATTACTTAACATGCTTACGTATCTCATTCTAGACACTCCTCTGTTTCAACTTGAGAGACTTTTAAACTTTGGTTACCAGGACAATAAGCACAATTTAAAACAAGCAAACCAAATCACCTCTTTAAAACACCAACTTCTGCAAAGCAAAGGAAATTCCACAAACTTCTGAAGTGAACAAATGCTGCATTTGGCAAGAGCTCGTAAGCCACTGGAAACAAAGCCAAAACAAACGCTGCCCGAGCCGTCAGGCACAGCGAAGAGTCCTGAACCGCTCTCCTGCCATTACACTCTCTCTCTCTCTCACTTACCCAACGAGTTTTTCCTCACATTGTCAGCCCTCTGCTAGAAGAATCCATCTACACAAGAGGACATTGTTTTGCTCGGCTGCCTACTCAGCCACAGCCGCGCGAGACGCTCATAAACAGGCCTTCCTTCCTGCTGCGCTCCCAGCCTGCGCCTTGGTGGGAAGGGAGCCCAGTTTTACCCTGTGATTTAAGGCTGCCATCCTCACACACTGCATACTTGTTGAACTAGAACGGCTGCTATAAATAGCGTCCGAGCAGCATCCTGGACTCCAGAATGAAACAAGGGGAGTTTCTGTTGACCTGGGAAGTCTAACAGGCTGACGTCACTGTAGCTGCACACAAGTACGGAAAAGGGGTCCAACAAGAAGTGCTGCCAAACGAAACAAACGCTCATATCGTACCATCCAGTCTTTGTTTGGTTTCTCTTTTTTAGTTCAATAACCAAAATTTAGGTCATAAAGTAACTTGTACACTTAAAATAACAGAATATTTGTTTTCCTTCAGAGGCATCCTCCTACAGCTTGCACTGCAGGAAAGTCCAAATGGGTCAAAGCAAAATAACCCTCCAGTAAGTTATTATGGTCTTACAGTTTTTCTGCTTTGGGAAACAAATTGAGACACGAAATAAAAAGATAAAAATATTAACAGAATAAAATTCACTTTTTCAGTAGTCCTATTTACTGAAGGGAAAGCACGAGATGTATGCTTTTGAGGCTATTTTGAAATCACCGAATCTTTAGTGAAGCAGCAATTATGGCACAGATACCCAATTTATTCCACATTAATTTCAATTCAAAAAATGCAAAAAAGTAATAATTAACTAATATTGATCCCAAACACTACTTTCTTCACCAGAACCACTGACTTAGCTCAGATTGCTGTAGTTACAGGATATATACCAGCTACATGAACACCACTGACAGCTGAATAGCAGTGCAAGTACAGATTATATGGATGCAATTAAGAAAGCAGTGAAATAACAACAGTACATCACCTGCCTTTAGATTGAATGGCAAATTAATTTTTTGTGTTTGTGGCAGACATTCACCTTCAAAAATGCATGCATTTCAAACAGTTTAAGTTAATTCTGAATGGAATTACTGATGCAGATGCATTGCATGTTTCATAAACAAGGAAACTTCCCAAAAACTTGATCTTCCCCTTATAATTGCTTCTGAGTTTTTGCAACAAGATAACAATTACCATTATTGAAAGAATAGTTAGTGCATAACCACTAGCACTGTGAGCAATCCCCTATGCTTGGTTTATTATTCACTCCAGACAATGACAAATAAAAATCTTAAGCATCTGGGCTGAAAAGCTGAATTGTACCAAAGCGGAAACAATCATCACTAAGTATCAATAAGTTTGGTAACAAGCACACATTAAAAGTGATCTGCAGCAGAAATTAGGTCAGACTTTGTAATATTTCAGATCTAAAAAAATCATTTGGAGAAGGCACGGCTATGGGGAAGGAAGAAAAAAAATCACAATAATCTGAAGTAACACTGCTTTATCTCGCAGACAATATCTTCAGGCCTTTAAAAGGTTAGAAAAAACACGAAGATACTTAAGAAGGTAGCTAAAAAAAGATTATAAAGCTCCCAAAATTTTCAGTATCATTTGTACAGGGTAGGGCACTACTGTAGTCCACATCCAATGTTTCTGTTCAGTTTCAGACACGTTAGCCTCCATTGAAATAAGTCAGACCTTCGGTCAACAGCCAGCGACGATTCTGAAGAGCAGGTCAGGAATGACCAAAACCAACTGCCTGAAACTTTCCAGACTGGATTTGATAAAGAATCAGAATGAACTGGTTCAGGTAAATAAAGCCATGGTTTAAATTTGTACTATTTTAGCGGCATCTATCCTCTCCATTAACAAGTTATCAGAACTTTCACTTACAGAAGCATAATAGAAGATTCTTCAATATATTGCAATTTAAAACTTAAGGCTACTGTTACAGAGTCATATAGAATATATTAGGAGATAGTTGTAATTTTGTATAATAAAAGCTACCTCAAGAAAAAAGTTACACTGTCATTCACAAAGCTGAAAAAAAATTTGCAGCAACCTTTTCAAATATAGCTGATGCGTGGGACTGAAGGACTAAGTTAGCATCGAATAAACTTCAAACCTCCAACAGCTTTAAGGCAGTCTGCAACAAAGTTTGGCTGGCTTAGTTTTATTTACTTCTTGTTTTATAAAAGGCACTAAGTTTTGTAACTTCAGATTTGAAGTTTGTTGCATTAAATCCTGCATTTCAGCAAAGGAAAAAGCTAACTAAAAAAAACAATTTGAAGCAAGCATCATCTTACTGAAAAAGTCAGAAGAGTAAAATTCAACAAGTGCAATTTTGCAGTAAAAACGCTTGGGTACTCGACTAACCTTTATCATGAGGTGGGTCCTCAGGCAGGTCAACATCAAGCATGAGATCATCATCTTCAAGATCACAGGAATCAAGATTGTTCAAGATATCCTACAAGAAAATCACAAATTGAAGCGTTTTCACAATACTTTGTTCCACTGCCTTTGTTCCACAGAGGCTTCCTTCAAAGCTTTGCTACATTTGTATTACATACAACACCTGATGCAGTGAGCAGACACTTCTCCTTAAGGCCAAGACCAGCCTTACCTGACCCTACAGCAACTAATCATCTTTATACTCGCCTCAGGACAGTGACACTGATAACAACACTAGACAGAAGGATTAAAGCAATTTTCTACCTTGGGCCTACGCAAAACTCCAAGTAATTTTCTATTCATTATTTTTCTGCCTGCATTTTAAAACTGATTTTGCTCAGTTGGAATTCAAAGGCAACTTTGTGGGAAGATGATATTAAACTATTAATCTATCTTGTTTCAGCACTCATGTTATATTGATCAAAAGTTAATCACAAAGGAAAGGAGTAGGGAACCTATAGTATCTTGATTTAAACATCAAGAAGTTAAGAACTCCATTCCTCTAAAGGTAGGCTTGACTGAAGGATTAAAGACCAATTTATTCAGAAAAGGAAGAAAAAATAACAGGGAAGAATGTTTTCTAAACAAATACGGAGCAAAACTGAGTCTTCCTATTTTCAAAGCTAAACATCATGCCAAAAACTTGTGTTTTAAACACCTATTCTTGACAGAGATACACACTCTTTTCTTGAATACTGTTAGAGGAGAATACCTCCATTAAATCTTATAACAACATCCCACAATTTCCAGCAGTCACAGATTTTCTAAGGCATTAGCACACTTAGCTTACAGCAAGAGACAAAACTGAAAAGCAATGGCAAAGTATAATTGATCAACTCCATTAACGCTTTAACTTCTACTGCATCTTTCAGGTGTCATTCCTCTGACAAATTTTTACTCAATCTACATGTCTAGAAACAGTATTTTCAGATTAAGATTTATTTAGTTGTGTATTTCTGCATAAATAATAACCTAAACTAGAGTTAAGTCAAATATTACTTCCCTAAAATAAAGAATGGAGAGGCCTCTATATTCCTTTAAATGCTACCAAAAGCATCTTTGGATCCACAAGAAAAACAACAGTACCTGAACGTGTTTCTGTCTTTTAAGCAAGTGTTGGTGTGGAACAGCAGCAATACCTAAATACCTTAACATGTCAGTCTCTCACTAACCAAACATACTTGTAAGGTGTTGATGAGAACATCGTGTTCCAGCACCTTTTTCAGCCAGCAAAACTTAAAAACATCCAGCTTACAGCACTAAGCACTGTTGCCTTTTGTCTTTAATGCTATGCCTCATATAAAGCTGTTTCTGAAGTCATACACGAACTGTTGTGTTGCAGAGGCTATGTTAATAGTACAAAAAGAGGCCATCAGATGTTAGCACCAAATGGAATCATGCTCCATTCAGAAATGCAGCCAGTCAGGTATTCCAAGGAAAAACAACTGTAGTGTCAGCAAAGCCAAGTCTGTCAAACAAACAGAAAAGGCTCATCTCTCCTCCTCTAAAAATACCAAAAAGTAGAAAAAAAAAAAATAATCAAGAGGTCAAGGCTGTAGAATACTCTGTTAACTGAGCAGGCAAATGCTGCTAGCACTGTGTGGTTGGAAAGTGACATCAACACCAAAGCGCAGTACTCGATCAGAGAATGCAGCCTCTGTTTAACATGATTGCTAAAAGAAAGAAATTTATGGCTACCAAGTGATTACACAAAGCAGGTCTAAGGAAACTG
The DNA here is from genome assembly GCA_035772895.1 of Perdix hodgsoniae. Taxonomy (NCBI): domain Eukaryota; kingdom Metazoa; phylum Chordata; class Aves; order Galliformes; family Phasianidae; genus Perdix; species Perdix hodgsoniae. Next base: position 3,368,911 of record JAPSGF010000046.1, on the reverse strand, counting down.
CTAACAGTCACACAGCTCTAAAGCTCTTGATCTCTGTTTTCTAGTATCCCACTAGATATCCCACCAAATAAGAGCCCTGGCTTTAAGGTCCAAGATTATACTCATGTATTTCACATCCATTTATTTTCTAAGAATGGAATTACAGATTTTTCTTAGCCCTACCAGCTACATCTAAAGGCAATTCATAGGAGCAATACTGCAAATCTAAAAATACTGAGAATTTAAAAACTGTATTGCTAATTACTTTCTAGATAATAAGCTGTCCTGTAAATATTTCCTTGTATACTTGCATACAGACCATCAGTACAGTGCAAAACACTGTTCACTTAGAAAGCTATCCCTCTGCTGGCTAATTTTTAGATGTACTGATAGAAAGGAAGAGCGCTGATACGCATCTCTGCACTGCTGATCCAACTGCTCTTTTGCAGTCATTTCATTGCATTCATACAATACTCTCATTTGATTACAAGGGTGCGAAGAATAAGGTATATTTTAAGACTTTTTTTTTCCATGACACAGAACAGCAAACATTCTCCATTTCTGCAACAGAATATGCTTCTAGACTTAGGGGAAAGGGTACCTGACATATGATGAAAACAGTTAACATCCATTTGGTAAAACATGAGCTATATAAAAGAAAAGGTGGAATACTTGAGGCAGAACCACTTCTGTATTTCGAAGTCCCGTGTGGATAACATTGCTTACATGTGGTTCTTTAAGCATTCACAGGCAAGAAACACAATAACCAGGACATTGTGAATAATAAAAATTCACAGAAAAACTTCCAGAGAAACCGAATTTAATGAAAATGTGAATTTAACTTTCAGATTACAGATGAATAGTTATTTTTCTATCCACTAATTTTCACTTTTCCAGGAACTCAAGGATTTTTAACCAACATGTTTTGTTGTTGTTGTTGTTTGTTTTTTTTAAGGCAGCAAAACATAGGTGTTTGAGGGACAAGTTCAGTTGGTTAGTTGATGAATTGTTTCCATACCACATTTGGGTCATCAAAATTAGCAGGAACAAACATTGTTTTCCTCTTCTATGGGAACCTCAGTGAGCACGACACATTAGTTCATCAGTGGCCAAAAAAGTTAAAGGACCACAGTTATTACTGTGCAAGAGCATTTTAAAAGTACAATACAAAAATGGAGCATGTCAGTTGTAACTAATAAACCTAGATAGGCCACTTTGCTCTCTGCATCAGAGCTTCAGAAGTCTAACAATGTCAAACAAGGTCAGCACTTGAGATGCCAAAAATACTTCTCTGTCAACAGCACATTTCATCATGTTTCTCTAATTATACATTACTGAACTACACTGAGACAACTCCATGCTAGAAAACAGCGCTCTGAAAACAAAATTTTTGCAATAGCTGCACCTCATACAAATTCTCTTTAAGTATTTTCTACTGCTATCTACTTAGATGCAGATAAATGCAGATGCATTTTGTAAATGAAGTGTTAGCACTGCCGTCTTGAAATAGCTGAGAAAAACTGCAAGCTTCATGAGCTCATTAGTACTTATCAAAACCTGCATTTACAGACTCCAGTTGTCATTCTTAGTACTGCATAATGAACTTAACTATACAGCAGAAACACTGTTAATATGAGCACTTAGCAGCTATTATCATCGTGTTATTCTGGGCAACAATCTCAAAACAGAAAGTAAAAAAACATTTCAAAATGCATCAGCACCAACCCTACCAAATATTACACATTTTTAGCACTTATGAGGAGTTGCTGTAAGAGAGAAATCCCATTTTATTTGTGCAGTTGAAAAGAACAGTGCCTATTGAAAGCTGATAGCCAACCAGGCAAAAAGTGGCTCCCCTGCCACAGCTAGCGTTGGTGCAGCCTCAGCTTGAGCACTGTGTGCAGTTCTGGCATCCAAAACATAAAAAGAATAGCAAAGTCCTTGAAAGCACCCAGAGAAGGGCAATGGAACTGAGAGCAGAGCTGCAAGTCATCCTGTGGGGGAGAGGCTGAGGACACCTGGGCTGTTCAAAGTGGAGATGAGAAGGCTGAGGTGACCTTGCTCTCAACAGCTCCCAGAGCAGGGGAAACAAAGGCTCTGCTCCAGGGAACTGACGGCAGGACACAAAAGGCACAGAGCTACAGCAGGGGAGATGCAGACTGGGCATCGGGAAGTATTTCTTCACTGTGAGGGTGGTCAAATACTGAAACAGGCTTCCTAGAGAGATGTTAGATGTTTCAAGTCTGTCAGTGATCAAGAGACCTTAGGAAAACGCTTTCATTCATTTAACTTTTGGTTAGCACTGAAGTTGATGTTTTTAAGCCCCTTACAAATGAGCCATCCTACTTTCAAGTAACTTTGCGAGGTTGTTTAGCATTAGATTTTCCAAGATGGTACAACTTAGAAAGAGATACATGTTTGGAAGCGTTAAATCTCATCCAACTTCAATGGTGTTGCCTAGCTGTCCCTCTAGACAGGCTTTCAGCTGAATACTGCAGTAAGTGAAGAAAGCATCATTGTCTAGGTAACAACAAAAGCGTTAGAGAAGAAACAGATGATCCATGACTAATTGGTATAACTGAATGAGCAGAGCGCCCTAATAGCACTGAATGCTCCTACTTAGTAGGGAGATGGGAAAAAGACTAAAGAGATAGACAAACATACACAGTCTTGGAAACAATTACACCACACTTGGAAAGCAGCTGTTAAAGTCCCTAAAGAGACAGCTGCTCTTGAGACATTCCACAACAAAAAAGTTAAACATCCTGGTCAGATGTCAGCTTTCTTTTCCTACTACTAAAGACCCTTCATTTATAAACACTTGTATATCTATCAGCACAAGTCACAAAACAGTTTTGTACATGAGGCTAATGCTAGAGCAACAGACACATTACTGCACATCCAGCAAATACTGATTTTGCTTCAAATCACATAGGAGAAAACAGTAAGCAAATAATTTCTCATTAAAAAACCAAAAACTCTTGAAACAGATGATGCAGGGAGTTGAGACTCAGATATGGAGCTCAAATTCCAGTCTAAAGGGTAAGGCTCTATGATATGACAGCTTAAGTCAGTTACTCATTTAATCCACTTAGCAATGACTCTTCTTACCAGCAGCTTCAAAACAATCCTTTCATGCAGAGACTGTTCAACAAACAGCACTTCATACAAAAAGTGTACTTCCTCAGACATAAAAACAGACAGCACATCGCTTCTTGTAGGTCTAACATGTCATCATGCAACAGAAGACCTTTTCACTGCATGCAATACTGTATCCAAATATTTTTTACTTTAAAAATGCAGGAATCATCCAACCACTAGGGCAGAAATGCCCATAAAGAAATATTAAGATAAAGAACTTTATTTTTAACCTTTATATTATCACATTGCCACTCTTTGTATGATCTACAACTAACATGAAAATAAGTACCAAGGCAGAATATCCCAAAAGAAATGAACCACTACTTTCTCATCAATAGCCATGTTTCTGCAGTTAAGACCAACCTGGAGGCTTCTCTCCTGCCATTTAAGCCCTCAGCCAATGCATGATTATACTTTCAAAACCGAATGCCTTGCGTTGTCTACACGGCTTCATATCTGAAAGTAAGGATTATTGCAGCAAGCTGGTGTAATGTTGCAAGATGAACAAAAAATATACTGCACTTATTACACTTTTTTGAACATTTGAAATCAGAATTACACTATTTTCCAGCTGAAAGCAATTCATGTTTCTGTGCTGTCAAAGATGACAAGTGTTACATGTCATAATTAAGTGCTCTTCTTTCAGTATTTCAAACATTCTTTTGCAACTAAGGTCTACATGTGCTTTATAAAGACTTGCAATATTAGATGCACAAAATCTAGACATTTTCGTGCTATTTTCCACACAGGCACATTTGCTGCATCTCCTTGGGCAAGATGCTAAAAATTGATGAATGTTATTTCCATTCAAAAAAAAAGATAGAGGAAAAAAAATTAGGGAGAGATCACAGAACAATGTTCAACATGCAGGAGGTTAGCACAAGGAAAGGGAAATTCTCCCCCCACAAAAAAGACACTCTCAATGAAAAATATGAAGAGTAGAAAAATTAACAAAATATCATTGGAGTCAACTGAAGAGAAACAGAAATAGACCTGAAAATCAAGGGTAAACAGATGGGGTAAATCAGACATCTGATGGGATAAATCAGGCATCTGAACACAGAAGTCGACCAAATACAACTCCAGGCCAACAGTACAGAGAAGAAAGTCTTCCAGGGTCTGGGAACAACACCACAAACAGAGACTGAGAAAAGATGATTAAAGAAATAGAAATGCAACACAAGTCTCCCAAAAGGTGACATTGGAAAAGAAAAAAAAAACACCTATACAGAATGGTTACCTGAAGGGAGAAAACAAATGAAGGTAATGACTTATTTCACTTTCAGTGAGTAATTGGACAAAGTAGTAACAGAAGAGAAAAACAGCACTAAATAGTCATAACAACAGAGGAAGGCTCACAGGGAGGAGATCAAGAATACAATTCTGTAGAATACCAAAAATAGGATGGGAAAGGAGCTAGTTTAAATGCTGTATATTACAAGTTATATTAAAGATCATTAAGCACAACATCCAAACAAGTCATTCATCAATTTGCTCATACTCCACGATGGAAGATCACCATGACAACAAATGTAGCAGGTCTTTGATCTGAAAAGCCACAATATTTTAAATACTGGATATTAGACTGAAAGATTCATTCCTCCATGAAAACATTTTTACAGAGGCACAGTATGTTTAATTTAGGTTTACAGAACATAGATTAGAACTAATTCTTAGATGTTATCATTTCTCAAGAGGCAGCTAAGCATAGTGCTTTACTTCTGATTCTCATAATATGAGAGAACGTGTAAAAAACATCTGAAAATCAATAGCATCAAGGGGAAGAAGGAAAAACATGTGAAATATTAATCATTTTGCAGAGACTTTATCAATTCAAAAACAACAGTACTTTCCAAACATGTAGCTCAAGTGAAGTCAGTCACGTTCCTTTACTGCCATCTAGCCACCAGCAATCAAACTACAAAAAAAAAAAAAGGAATTTTGACAATCTTTCTGTGAATTTCACCAAGACTAAAAAGCATTTTGTGATTCCACTGCTTGTTTCTGTGTTGTTGTTTTTAAATCGGCAGATGCTTATAAGAAGAAAATTCTGATTTACTATAGAGCACAAGAGCAGAAAGCCACCAACATCAGGTGTAAAGTGTAACACAGGAAGCACAGCTCCTTTCTAATCACTGCTTCTGTACTCTGAAATGTCTGCCAGTGTCTGAAGTTCAGCATAACATGCAGTTAACCTACACATAATGGGAAATTTTACAATATAGAGAAATACGTCATTTTTACCAACACTCATAAGTGGAAGAAATCATTATGAATGATGCTCTCCCCACTGATTTGTGCTTAATATTAGAAGTGGGACATTCAGCTTACAGGTATACAGCAGAAGGAAGATCTTGAGAAAGAGGAGACTTGTAGAAACTACAAGAGAAATAGTTTGTTTCCTCACAACTTCCAAGTTACCAGACACAGATGATAGGACTGCCATGCATTTCTAGCTATCAGTGAAGACAAAACACAGTCTCCTCCTTTAGTGCCCCAAATGCATTCAAAATCGGTTGCAAAGCCTCTTAGGCACAAGTGACCAGTGAATTTGAAAAATACAAAATACAAGAAATATCAAGAATAAGCCACTTTAGTTTTGAAATTCAATCATAACAGAAGACCTCTATCAATGACTTCAGGCTTCAAACACCTCCCAGTTGTGAACAGAATCAGAACCACCTCAGAATTCACAGGAACACCACAGATAGCAAGACAGCTATCTGTAAACAACTGTTGGATGTATAGTGATAGGGCAGTGCGTAGTGATAGGACAAGGGGAATGGTTTTAAACTGAGACAAGGGAGGTTTAGGTTAGATACTGGGAGAAAGTTTTCACAGAGGGTGGTGAGGCACTGGAACAGGTTGCCCAAGGAGGCTGTGGATGCCCCAGCCCTGCAGGCATTCAAGGCCAGGCTGGATGTGGCTCTGGGCAGCCTGGTCTGGTGGCTGGCAACCTGTACACAGCAGGGGGTTGAAACCAGATGAGCATTGTGGTCCTTTTCAACCCAGGCCATTCTATGACTTTATGACTGCTACCTGGAGACCAAATTTTCAATTGCATCCTCACTAGTTTTTTTTTACTGTCATTTGAATACAACATATTACAAAGAATCAATGTGTTCTATTCTTATTCAGGCACATGAAAACTGTTGTTTCTAATTAAAAGAAAAAAAAGCTAGGAATTATTTTAGGTTTTTATTTTAACCCATCCTTTGACTTGCACTGCTGCAAATTACATTCTCACTGCATTATCCTGATGCATTTCAGAGTGAACAAAAACCGCCACAACACCAAAATGCTGTGTACTCCGCAACACCCTTTACAAGGAAAAATGACACTCAAACTTCCAGTCTCAAGGGCTGTGCCAGTTAGCACAGTAAGGTGTTTTGCAGCTTATATTAATATGGCCTAAATGCTACATTAAGTGCTCTGGAGAAGAAACAAGTATATCCAATCTTTACAACTGAGGAGACTGCACTGGGCATACACATCTCATCCAGAGGGACCAAAAAGTTGCTCCCAGCATATATTAAAGTCCTGCTTGCCCCTACATTTGATGCTTTCCAACTAAACCTTATACAAATTATTTTCAATAGCAGTGTTCCTATAACTCAGTCAAGCTAATAATTCTATAAAATTCTATAATTATTATATAATTACAAAAATTTCAGATAAAAAGGAAAAGAAACCACGTGCCAATTTACATGCTTTTAATTAAGCTACCTCTGAAGTGCTCAGAAATTCAGTTAGACGAGTTAGATGTATAGCAATTCGTTTGATATGTTTTCATAGATACATTTTTCTTGCTTACACTAACAGCACTGAAAACTACCCCAGCTCTATGAGTCTACTGGTCTCGCTGTGCACATGTTCACTTCCTTACTTATTTCAAGATTTGCTAAGAATAAACAAAACACTAATACCTTAAGAAAAACCTCAGCAATGCAATTACTTAGAAGCATGCTAGAGTAAATCTGAAGTTCTTCCGTTAATGAAAATAAAATGAAGCTACTTGGTAAAATAAAGAAAACCACTGAAAGGAATCATTCTAAACTCACATTAAAATACAACACTGTACACACAGTTATAAAGTCATATTGGAAACCTCACTTCAAGCTCATGAAATAAAGCAAGTGTTAATTTCTACCAGTATTTATCATATTGCACTCAATACATCTGCTGCTCACTCTCTCCATCACAGAAATTAGCAGCCACCATAAATGAAATTAAAAAAAAGCGGAAGCTCAAATGAGGTTGCCTTCCTTCATTTTTACCCACCAAAACAGGGTAGGAATATTTACTATGTCAGTTCTGACTCATACAGCTCTCAAAGGCATATATGCTCTCCTATCCCAAAGGAAAAGAAAAAGTAATTTATCATAAAAGCTTGTTCATAAAATGTTATGCCTCTCAGAACAACACAACATGTTTGTGTGCTGTAACATATTCATATAGCCTCTTAATAATATTTGGCAGCAGGGACACCTACATCACACAAGACACAGACAGAAATGCCATCTCATTAAGTAATGCAGTTTCTTACTGCCTCCCATTGCTGTAATCATTAAGCTCTAAATCTGGAGGCCACATGGTGGTGGGAGGGCAGACAGTGGCTATTTTTCACTCCGATGCAGTAGCTCTGAAGTCACAGCCTCTGCTTCCGTGACATTCATCTATGCCATGATCAGAAAAATGACAACCACCTGGAGTCTTCTGAAAGAATAAATGGTCTAACAGCACTGCTAGCAGAACGTTCTGAAACAACTACATACACTTTGTTCTGTAAGAAAATTAATACTGCTGACAATTATACAGGGTTCAGTTCTTCTCCAAATATAAATTTTTAAGCATTACTGAGCAGGATAATTTTTAGGGGGAGGGAGAAGGGAATTGGAATTGAGAATGAGGGTATGAAAAACAAATGCCAGAGATTTCTGTATTTGTAATATGGGGAAACTGAAAGCAATTATATCAAAAATATGAAGCTAGAATATTGACTTGGAACAGTACAATTCAAATGAGTCCTCAGTTTCATTTCTATAAGAGCCTGGAATATAGCATGAGATGTCAACACGGGGCTTGGACATAAGCACTTCACCTTCAGCTGTGATGTACTGGGAATAAATCATAAGAAATCCCTCCCCTTGATCAACCTAACTTTGAGGATGAGGTACAAATACATCAATAGTATTAAATATACTGATTACAACAACTGCTATTATTCATTCTTAATTTACCCATCATTATAAAGATAGACAAGGAGGCCCAGAGCTCCATGAGACTCGCTCAAGGTCACAAAGCATTACAGATCGACAACTGGAATTTCTCCACTTGCAGATAGAGATATTTTATTTACTAATTACACGTAAACACAACCCATCAGCAGACAAACGTTCAGCTGATTCTATCCCTCATAAGAGTGGAAAGGTGGCAAAAGCCAAGTGGCATGCAAGTTAGCTCCAGACTGGAACACCCCTAGTAATGGGGCATTTTAACACCAAACTGCAAAGAGAGAAGCAAATAGAGAAACGGGGGCAGGGGGAGAAGCCTCAGACTTTGGAAATCCAGGGATCTCATTAATGGCTTACATAAAGATAACATCAAAATCTAAATACATTTAAGAGTCTTTGTTTCAATAATAAAGTTATATATATATTATTTCATATGGAAATGTAGACCTTATATTAACATATACGTTTCTTTAATTTTACCTTCAGCTTCTTAAAATCTTAGACACTTCACTTGCAGCATGAAATGCAGAAAAATCAGTTTAAATTAGCTCATTAGACAGAATCTGCTTTTTAAGTGTGATTCTCATAACTAGCTTGCACCTGAAAGGCTCTCATTTCACAGCTCTTCTTATTGAAGAAGTTGTTGGTAAAAAAAAAGTGTCTACATAGAGGAATTACATGTTCTTTATTTCACTAAAACCTCCTAAAGAACAAAAATGAAGCATGGGACCTTCTGAATACTCTGAACTGAACACCTCATTAAATCAACAATTGTTTCTGATGAAAAGTTCCCTGATGTAGCCATGTCTCATTTTCATTATACTACTCAAATTGTGTTCAAATCTACAAACACTTTTTAGCTCAGAAAGACTTTGTCTTGAAAACGTTTCCAATGGATGTTACACAGTGCTGCCAGCACAGCGTGAAGACTCAATTTTTACATATTTAGAATGAGCACTGAAAATCTGTACTGTTTACAAAATACATTTAGCACTTAATAATAGTATATAGAGCTCAATTAAAAAAAAGAACAAACACCGGGTAAGTGATCTTTATCTCACCTGGTAAAGTTTGAGGGGTGTCACCTTATGAAAGACAACCAAATACTACTTCATAAAGAATCCTCACACTTATCCAAAAAGCCTTTTTATTCTATAGCTGTATGTTATCTTAACCTTACTTGCAATTGTATTTTTATTAAAGCTGGAAATTTTGGATTACTTTGATACAAGTCCACCTGCCCAAGGAACAAGAACCATGGATTTGGCATTAACCCACTGGAGAGAACGTACAACAGAAAAAGAAAAGACAATTTAAAAGATTATCCATGTCACGTAGAGAAGCAAATTATTAAAAAAATAAAGCAATGCTCACTTACTTGCAACTAAGATAACCGTCAGAAAACAGTGAGTATGACAGGTTGAACATTACACAATGTTATTTCAGCAAGCTTATTTTCTCTAAGAAGTATGCAAGTTTAAAAAGCATATTTCCCAGACTAGCCATGTCCCTAGGGCCATAAACCATTCTGTACACTCTCAAACTAATTCTGAAACCTGGGAAAGGAACATTCTATCACAAAGATTCTATCACAAAGGGAAAGCAAAACAAAAAACTCCACAAACATGAGATACTAAAAAAAGAGAAAAACAACCATCTTAGACTCGGTGGCTGGAACTCCAGTCACATCAGTAAGTGACAAAACAGATTCACACTACTGAGACGTGGATTTCACACCAAGAGCAAATAAATTTTAAGCAAAGCAGCTGAAATCCATCTGTCCCTTTCAAGCCAGATTTCAATTACTGTTTCACAATCCACTTTAAATAAGACTACCCTTCAATAAAATATTGAAAAAATATCACAAACATCTAATGTACCTCAGCTGTACGAGATTTACAACAGCTTCTATTAACGAGATAGACTATCTGTGACTGACCATCAGTTCATACACTTGCATGGATTAATATATGCAGATCACACGTATCAAATTCCATAGTCCAAAAGCAAGCAGAAGTTGCGACTTAATTGTTATGTTACACACACTGGAATTTATATAAATATCTCTATTTAAAATTCACCAAGAAGAAAGTTCAAGAACTTCTCCTGGTGCATTCACATGTGTCAGGCAGATGGGCATTTGTTTTTACACTAAACTTTTTCCTGCAAACATCCATAAGCTACAAAGTTCATGCTGGAAAAATCTCACTGTTTTTTCAAGCCAGCCATAATTACCATGAGAAGTTAGTAACTATTTCTAAACTTTCTTCTAGGCACCGCATCCCGGGACCATAATTTAAGACGGAAAATAAACCCTACCATAAGGGATTGAAAATACACCAGAAATTTGTATGTAGTTATACCTAAAATATAATTAGATAGCCACACCCTCGTTACAGGCCAATTCTATGCTGTTCTGACTTGAAGGCTAGCATAGCAAACCCCAGAAAAATAAGAAATCAAAGTCTGAATTAGTATCACAGTACTTCTAACAGTACTGATATTGGCACAGGTTACATAACTAACACTCCTAAAAATTAAGAAGTATCAGAATCAATCAGACATAGATACTGTTAGAAGTTTCAAATTATCAGTGTAATGTTAATAAAATCTGAAGTCTTAATTAAACAACTCATAAGTAAATATAAACAGTGTTTCTTTGAAAAAGGGATGAAGAACAAACAGTATTTTCATCAAGGCTGCCAGAATCCAGAGGTTGGCTAACTTACTTCAGCTGGAGGACTGCTACTACTCTCCATCCACTCTAGATAGAATGACGTTTGATTCAGATCAGTAACATTTACCAAAAAGAAAAGCAGTAGTTCCTCTTACGTACTCTAGACCTACAAATAGTCCAGCTCACCTGACAAACTACAGCCAGGTACCTACTTCAAAGATACTATGTTAGTACAAACTGACAAATGAAAATAAATTTGTGTTCAAAGAATCATGTGCAGATACAGTCTAGAAACAAGGCAACGGAAGACATATTTGCTACTATCTTGCTTTTTCCACTCTTACGTTTAAAGACTGGTAAAGGATATTTAGCATTACCAGAATAAAGAAATTCCTTCAATAAATGGTGAGTACTACCATGAAATTGCATGAGGATTGATCTATTTTGTTACAACTTGAGAATGAGGAAGACATGTATGTAAACAGTCTGTTTCAAGGCCATCTGTCTAGAAACAGGAATTCCTTAACAAGAAGTTTCAGAAATCCATCAACTACAGAGGAAAGAAACAACGGTTAACAAGTAAAAAGAAATTACATTAATTCTATTTTTAAAATATGGTTCAGCAATAGACTTAATAAAAAGACTACAAACATTCAGGCTATACACAAATACATACTATGCTGTTCATTTCTGATGACTCGTAGCTTCCACATGGATGGACACTTCCAATAGGTTCCAGTCCCTCTTCATCCCACATATACGTGCCATCAGAGCTATCAGATGGAGAAAGCTCAAAAGAGGACCCAGCTCTGTAATTCATCTCTGGAGAAATCACGCTCTCGGCAGTGTGCTTTGTGCTTTCACTGTTGTCATCCATTGCTTAAAGAAAACAAAAACAGCCAACAACAACAAAAAAAAACAATCAAAAAACAATAAAATATTCCAAAATAAATAAATAAAAGCATGCATTATTCATGTTTTAACGTTTTCAAACCATATTCTAACAAATTCTAAAAAAAAAAAGCATTCTGTAGTATTAACACCACTTGCCCTAGGAAGTAAGAAGTTCAGGCTGGACTGGGAATTACAACTAAGAGTCCTTTCAACCCTCAATCTTTGCTAACATTTTACAATGCAGTAATCTATCCCTCAAGAAAATTTATCTTTTAGAATTCTGTATCTTTTTAACAAAGATTTTAATAAAGTGGGTTCAAAAGTTAAGTCCAAACCTTCTACTATAAAGTCTTTCAACATAGGTTTATACCATGAAAGCCCATCAGGGATGTGAAAACACAGACTAAAGCATTTTCTCTCTTTCATTGCCTTTAGGAGTTAATACAGCATGGCACTAGAAGAAAACCAGTAACACTCCCATTTTAAAAATTAACTAATTAAATAAGACACCCCGCACTTATTCCCACTACTTAAAAGAGTTACAGCTGTTCTCTCCCTGCAGAGAAGAGAAAAACTCAGGGACCACTAATCCAAAATAAATGCATCTCAAAACAAGGCTAAGGGGAATTTCACCACCTTACCATAAGGGTAGCTAAAGGAGCTACCATTAACTCTTATTCCAAAGAAAAAGAGCTCGGTACACTTGAAGATGACTATCATGCAGAAAATGCACTGTGAGAAAATAGATGGATTAGTATAGTTTTGTTATGAAATAACAGAATGGTTAAACATATAAAGCAACTTAATAGCAAATACAGAATCTTCATTTTAGTACCAAAAATTTCAAATCAAATGCAATGAAGTATTTACCAGACACATTTATATCAAGCCAGTCATCAGCATTACAGCAAGATCCTCCACTTTCCTTGAGAGAAGCGAACGGCTCTATTGATGTTATGCTCCCGTGCTCTAACTCTTGAATGCAGCTCTCCTTCTGCTGTACTTGTATTGTTTTATTTGGATCTTCTAAATCTATGAAATCATCACTGAAGTCTTCACTCAAGTCATTTTTTTCAGAGGATGACAAAGAAGATATAGATATTTCATCTCCATCATCGCTCATACACATGACATTCGATCCATGTTTTCCCATACTTTCATGAAGGCCTTCAACAGATTCTGTTCTTTTAGCATTACTCTCTATAATGCTATTTTTCTCAATTGTTCTATTTATATTTGTTGATATTTCAGAGTTCTCCACTATATACGTGTCAGAAGTTGTACTTTTGCCACCATCCACAATAATATTTCCAGCAAACCGCTGGCCAGTAGGCTTCAACAGAGAAGGCCGACTTAATCTGTATCCAAAAGAAGGTGCTGACCCAGATCCATTTGACAGCGGGGACTTCTTTGTGCAAGGAGATGATATACTAGAGTACGGCCTTGTAAATCCATACTTCACAGACTCATTTCCATTGGGTACATCCAACTGTCTCGCGTTTCTTGACCACAGAGTTGACCTCTGAGATGTCCTAGCAGCTAGATTCTGACTATGATAAGGCCTTGTGAGATCCACAGCTTTATTAAAGGAATGTGACCTGGTTAACGATGCAGTGGGAAGGAAAGCATTCTGAATGGAATGTGAAAAACTTTGTGATCTTACCATTTTTTCACAGGAAGAAGACTTGCTATTGTCTGTAGAGTGTGCAAGGCTTTCTCCTGAACTTGTCCTTGAGGCATTGGAATTTGCCCTAGGTCTCTGCAAACCTACCACCGGCCGATTACCATAAAATCCATTTAAGTGTGATTTTGGAGCACCAAGTCCAGAATATGAGGTCCTTCCTGACAGGGCACCTTTGGCGAATTTTGCTGAACTAGACAGTCCAGGCAAAGACTTTGGGTTTGATTCCTCAGTAGAAGATACAAACATATTGTTTTGCTTTGCTGTTTTTGACCCAACTGAAGCAGTATTATTCAAACCCACCCTGAGCATATCATTACTCAATGCTCCTTGAGATTGAGAATACTTCTCAGAATCAATTAATTTGTTGTTACAATTATGTTTAGAGTTGGTCTCTCTCTCACTTTGATCATGAAGCTGATACTTATTTGATTTTCTCCAGTTGAAAGAGAAGGAAGACATGTTAACAGTGCCATTGTGCTTGCTGAAATTTTTGCCACCATTATTCCCTGCTAAATTAACAGCTGTCCCATTTGACGTCGGTTGTAAGACGCTTCCTAAAGTTTTTGTTCCATATTTTGGTAGCCTGGAAACCAAGGATGTCCTGATTTGATTTTTTTCTTCCATGAGCTATTGGGTACATTGGTCCTCAAAGGGTGCGTGAATCTAGGAAAAAGAAAGCATGTGTTAGACCATCAGCAATAACACAAAACAATATAATTTCACATGCATTTGCATCTATGTTTACTACACCCATGTGCTTAACTACACCATAACTGTACAAAATAACTCACATTTTATGACTTCCAGAGAAATAGTAGTACAGCAGCAGCTATTTGGCAGTAATATATTATTCACTTGTCACTCCCCACCACCTAGATTTTTGTTGCCTAAATTGCCTATCCTTTCTCTTCCTCCCTATCATTAAAGGTAAGTTTTATAAAGGGTGTGCATTTTTAACCTACCAATTTGAATAGCTAACAACTGATTTTTTTCAACTATACCGCAGTTATTCAGTTACATACTTAAGATTTCGTATTTTAAAAAGAACAAACTGAATATAGTGCAAACCTGCAGTCAAGAACCTAAAACTTCTAGAACTACATCATAAAAACCTGACAAAAGCTATTCTTTTCAAAGTTACTTTCCCTAGCCAAGAATATTTACACTGTACCACTCATAGCATTGAGAGGAAAAGAGATTCTGGCAGACAACACACATCCTCAAGTATGAACAAAAATAGTAGAAGAGACATTAAAAGCCATCTGAAAAAATGTTGTTCGCTATCTTAGGGATAGTCCTAGCTCTCCACTTCATATAGAAGACTTGAAGAAACAGTTAAGAGTGCTTTTGTTTTAACATTTTAGCAAGAGTAACAAAGTGATTCAGATTTCCGCCAGCAGAACCAGCACAGCCTATAGGAACTGCAGTTGGTGTAACAATAACAAATGCACTGACCGCAAGAACAGAGCCCTGAAGGTTGTATCTTCAGAAGAAAAATGTTTCTTCTGAAAGAAGCTATTTACACCCTGAACCATCAGCAAAAACCAGAAAAAAAAACATTATCTTTGTCACCTGCACATAACGTGGAGGCAGAAGCTGCCTTCTAGCAAATGTTCTCTTATGTTTCTCCTCATTCCCACAGGGACCCAATCCCAGTATATTCTCCTGAATTCTGTTTATGCCAGAATTTCCCAAGCATGAACATTCATAGCCCTCCATTTAACAGCGACTTCTCTCTCCACCAATTTTGTCAAAATACCTTGGACGCATTTGTATTCCTATACAACACTATAAAGCCTCAGAGTTCCAGGAGTTCCAGAAATTCACTTTGTGTGATACAAATCTTTCATTTTATGATAATCAAGTGGCCGATCATTTTGTTTCCACAACTTCTATGTTACAAGATAAAAAATAATAATAATAATCACTGATCATCAATCTTCACCCCAGCATTTTCTTTTTCCATATTCCCATTCAGAATGAAGATCCCTAGGTATTTTTCATCTTCATATAGAAACTAATTTTTGTTGCATTCTTGTTCCCATACAAAATTTGAGTTACAGGATAGCAACTGCATGCAGTATCCAAGTTCACACATTTCTTAAAAATGATTAAATATTTCTTGGCACGAATGAACTTGACTTCTTGCAGAGATACATGAACACTTAAACCTACCCCCACGTCCTGAGATACAGATATTTATAGCATTTATTCCTCTCCTTATAGCTGTGACTTTTGCTCCCCAGCCCCCTGGAAATATTCCACTACCATCTTCACCTAATATGTGTATTAGAACAATGTCATATTGGTCTACATAATATGGCTTCATAAAATAAAAGCCTAGTATCTTTGCCTCAACAACTCTTGGCTTGAAAGCTTCCATCGTGCTTTCATACTTCCACACTTAATCACATATTCATTCTGCTATTTGTGCAGATAACTATATCTGTATCAACCTTTTGCACAGCAATACAATGCAAAGGATTTGCCTGATATTATTATTAAAGCCAATTTAGACAGTAAGGAAAGGCAAAGTCTCCAAGTTTTGATGCTGCATAAGAACACGAAGTTTACTCTCGCATTAAATACTGTATTAGCAAAATGAGGCTTCTGTTGTAGAAGACAGCTGTGAAAGAGTATGTTGCTTCTGCTATCCTGATTTTATTTATCAGTCAGTTCCACCCACCGGTCTCACAAGGTTACCAACACAGAATTTTGTTAGTTCTTACCCTATTCCCTGAAACTATTATGTGTTTGAATTTTCCACAAACCACTGGCAGGATTGAAAAACACCAAAGTTCTTAAACCACAGCAAACACGCTGATAAACTACAGACTACAGCAAGTACTACTATACTTGAGGGACAGGAAATACCCTATGTAACCACAGCAAGCATTAGCTCAAAGGGACTCACTCCCCAAGCTGCAAGACCTCACTAAGAAACACATCAGATAAAATCCAAGTGGCATTAAAATCAGGCAAACTAAAGCACCCCCAGGATTCTGTAAATTAATAGGATGCCCCAGAGCTATGCTTCTGAAAGTAGGTCTTACTAAAAAGATATTAAAAGAAACATACTCAGAAACCACAGCTTCTTAGGGGGCTCCTAATGCAATGAAAATGTCTGAATCCACATCCTGCAACAGGTAGCATACACCCATTTACAATACATCCATATACGCATTGGAGTGGATAGCGATAGGACAAGGGGGCATGGTTTTAAACTGAGACAGGGGAGGCTTAGGTTAGATATTAGGATAACTTTATACTGAATTTAAGCATCATGTAACAATCTGTGAACTAGTAAAACACCATATATTTCTAGATGCGTTCAACACAGCATGTAGCACAAGATAAAATCCTGCTGTACTATGCAGCTGTGGTAGCTGGTCTGAGAGTCACTCTGCAAGCTGTACCTTAGTACGACCCAGCCAACTTCAATCTGTTTTCTATACACTTAAAGAAAATATATGGAGTCATTCACAAAGTACACCACCACTCTTGAGGTGACACAATGATCACATTTTATGGTAAGAAAAAGCACTGAAAGCATCTCATGTGCCCGTACCTATAAAAAAAGAAATCTGCCTACAGCATACCTGCATACCCTATCAAAATGAAATATCAAAACCAAACACCAACTCCAAGACACTTAAGGCCACATGTCAATAAAGTACATTATAATTATTTAAAATAACACCATGCACAGCATTATCCTTACCATTATGAAGCACTGACTTACAGCAAACAACGTAACACAGAGCCATCTAAAGATACCCCAACTGTAACAAAAAGGCTCAACTCTTGTAAAGAAACCTTCAAAAATCAAGAAAGTTAAACTAGAAAGCTGCTTTCATGCTGTATAGATAAATCCCTTTTGACATATGTCTACCATCTCTCAGGTGACCATAAAATTTAAATGAGGCCAGTTAATGAGATTACTTTAATCCTCCAACAACTGCTGAAAATTAAACTCAGACACTATTCAGCTCTCTCAGAAGGGTGTTGTTCATTTTTCCTTAATTGGGAAAAGAGAAAATATTATCTTCAAGAAAACTGCACTGATTGCTTCAAACACCTCAGATAATTAAATTAGATGCTGCCTACAACAAACACGTGCCTATGTTTTATTATCTGCATAGCTATAACTACTGTCACATTTTCTATTATTGGTCTCGTCTGGCTGAAGTACAAATGCCATCAAAATAAAACTTAACAGCACACACTGGCAGATGTTACTTTCTCCCAAAATCTAGAAGTTCTTTTTTTTCCCCAAGTTCTCTCCCAAATTTCCTCAATTTTAACATACATTACTACTAAAGATTCCATTCACAAGCAGCACAGTACCTGCAAGTTAGTCTGTCTTCTGCATTCCACAAAACTCAGGTTCATTATGATCTGCACTGTGTTCCTATGTGTCTTAAAAAACTCAACATACTTTTAGATTTGAGCAATCTATGGATTTTTTTCTTCAATTAACATTTGAACAAACAAGCCTTACACATTTTGCCCTGGGAAATGCTTTATCTAGTTCCCACAAGTCTAATTGGGAGTTAAACTAATTATGAAGAGCCTAGGCACACATAATAATCCAGGGAAAAGGATTAAGATCTACAAACCCTTTGAACCAATTGAAAAGGTGCTATCTCCTTATTTTCAAGGATATTTAAGATTCTGGCAATAAAAAAGAATATTCATTTTTACTTTCTTTGGCACTTTCCATATAAGATTATCTTTCACAAGGCAAGACCCTCTGACACAAGCTTCAACTAGCAAACACAACACCTACAGTCTCTGTTTCAAGAGCATCAAGAAGAGTTTCCTATATAAAATTCTCTGCAAAGTTTGGTTTTGCATCTGAGACTCCACCCTACATATTATAGAATGAATCTTACGCACAGAAGAGGCAAACAAAGTTTATATAAGGGCTGCACTGAAAGTAATATCTACTACTTCATTATGTTGGCCCACAACATCAGAGAAGATGTTGGTGGTATGACAGTAGAGGTTGAACCTTCCCACCAACATTCCATTCCATCGCTGTGTGACAGATGGCAGCAGAGGGGCACTTTGACAAAATGGTACCTGACATGGAAGTGAGAACGAAGCACAGGTGTGTCACTGAACAGCAAAAAATGCAGTAAAAACAGCACTCAGTGACATTCATTGATGCTGGCTGAACGTTTATGGAGGCCAAGCAGTGAATGTGAGCACAGTGAGGCAGCAGGTGGTGCATTTCACCAGTGGCAATAGTGGGTCACCTCCGCTGGTGCAGCTCCTTATGAGCGTGGCATGCAGACTCTTGATCATCAATGGCAAAAATTGATAGCGAATGGCAGTGAACATGTAGAAAAATAGAGTTCTGTAGCTGAGAATTTGCTCTATCACACAGAGTTATTGTGCTCTTTGTACCTGTTGTAGTTTCCACATAAATAATTAGAAGGCATTACTTTCAGAGCAATCTACATACATTTTCATCTTTGACACTTAAGAATATGGCTGTCCCTATAACCCTAGCAGCAGTCTGAAGTTCCAAACAGTTACTTATGGGACCAAGCTTGCTCTTACTGTCATAGCAGTGTGGAATAAGCAGCTGCAGGATGAAACGCAGCCAGCAGATTGGTGGCAGACAAGCCATCCCACAGAACTACTGCTATGCCAACAGTTTTCAATGTAATTTTTTCTCATCCTGCAAATTTTAAGTAGACCAAAATAAAGAGATTATCAAGTGTCTAACTTAAAATGCTCTTATTTGAGCAACTTCCTTTCCAGCATGAACAAGTTTCTCATGATGCTAGAGACAAACAAGCTCACAGGGGAGGATGGTGTTAGAAACCCTCCTTAACATCTCCTCATTACTTTCAGATAACAGAAGCAGCACTTTCCTGCAGCCTACAAGAAGCTGACAGCTGCTGCAATACACAAGCTTCCTTACTCATCCAGAAACATTATGTTCAGTAGTGTTCACATATGGCAAACGCCAATTACAGATCAGTCAGTTTTGTTTGATACTTGGTTTGGGCAGTCTGACAGAACAACTACAAAGCTCAGCAAAGCTCAGCAGCATTAATTGCATTTCTGCCACCGTAATTTGGATGTTATGGAAGTCAAAAGCTTAGTAACTACAGGTGCCAAGCCTGATACTCCTATTGCTTCTCCAAAAAGCCTAAAAATTAAGACACTGCCTAATTCACTTGCTTGGCTCAGTGACAGCTGACCTGAAACAACAGTTTATCCAAATCCATCTATGTATTTCATGCACCAAGAACACAGCAAGATAACTTCCAGGGACCTTCATTCGTTCTCCTGGAAAACAAAAGCACATTTCTAGCCATGAAAACAACACAGAGAGAAAGATAAAGGTATTTCATCCATGGAAATCTTAATTATCTCTGCTAGTGAAAAGCTTCCTCAGCCACACCACTACACTAGAACCGAGGAAAAACAAAAGACAGTTCTTCTAACAATGTCCAGGCAGCATGGAAAATGAGTGAAATACACCCTTAAGAACAGAAAGGCAAACAGAAAGCAACAAATGGATGTCTTGAGGCAGGCAGAATCTACCACCTTAAATAACAGTTGCATCCTGTTTTCTGCACCGGGCTTATAAAAGCAGAGTCCTGTTGAAAAAGGCACGCAAGACCAGATAATCAAAATGCTGTGAGACCCATTCAAGACATGCTTTCAAGATACCTGCTCCTAACATCTCAGGGCTTTTCACTACAACTACGATGCCCTGTGAGCCAAAAAGTAACTGTCTATCTGAAAAAGATTGTATTGCACTTTAATTATTTCCTGGATCTAGATATAATCACATGGTTTTCTTTGTGAATTTAAATACCAGAATATTTCAACTGCATACATTACGCACGGCTTATGGAAACAACCTCTGTGTACTTGTTTTAATACATCAACTTCTATATCAACACATACATATTCGGGACACACAAAGAATACAGATCTTCTGACCACATGTTTAGCAATGCCTTGGTTTCTGAGTGAAAAGTATAGCTTAAGGACTGTTTTACTTAAAACTAACATTAGAAATACGTACTCTGTATGAATTGCTTTTATCAAAGTAGGGAGGTGCTGAATGACATGGCAAAAAAAAAAAAACAAACCAAAAAGAGAGGAAGGCCCTCACAAAAGAAAGAATGAAGCTTCATTAGGAACTACTTTGGAACACTGCAGGATGGGTAGCATAGACAACAGTCAGTTTCCAGGTTTGGGGAATTCATGAGAGCTGAACAGAGTGAAAGGAACTAGCAGATCTGGCCAGCAAACACCTGCACTGAGGAGGATAAAGCCTGGATTGTCGGAGGAATTAAAGAACTATGAATCCTAAGGAAGTTATTCAAGCCATATGGATTAAACTAGAAGAGAATACAATTAAGTCTTGATGGTAGGGAGACCGAACTTCTGAGTATTTAAAGGCACTGCATGTTCTTTAGTGTTATTTACCCCAAAGATTAGCTTCAGTTTTGCTGAAAAAGGCACTTTCACTTCAAGGTGAAATAAGATTTATCTACACTATAGGAATATCCTCCAAGCCTTCTTTCCTTCCCCTGTCTTCAGCCTAAAGCACCTCTAGTCTTGAATGAAAGACCAATGCTTCACGAAGGCATCCATGAATCTTTGGCATCTCCCTTTACAGTGCCCAAGCTGTATGGCGATTCATACCAGCATTCCTGACAGCTGGTTCTTTGAGAGTACTGTGATGGTAAGAAATATCAAGACATTTCTGCCTCTATGCGTTTAAGGCTGTATGATTTCTTTCCCAGACTTTAGGGAGCTCAGAAGTAACTCCTTTTCTATTCTTCCTCTACCACCCTGAGGTACGCCGATGCTCCAGCCACATGGAAAGTTCATTCTGGGAAGCACCAAATCAGTTACCCAAGCTGCTGTTGAGCTGAATTTCAATTCCAGTCAGTCAGAATACACTAAGTCAAGGAATATAAACAGAAGATAACATACAGAGATGAAAAGAGAACAAGACATCATAAAGAGACCGATACTTTTCTTTCTAACATGGAACAATATCACCAAATCAATATAGCAAAAAGATATTTCTAAAGACTGCATTCCTTGCAGTCCTAAGAAATAAGCATTACTGTTATTTAGAATACTGTTTCTTAACATTTAGTATGGCTAGAGGACATGAGATCTTACCAGAGTAAAGGAAACAGAAAAATGCTGCTCTGCTATTGTTGGAGAAAACTACTAGAATACTTACAGAATCAAAGAACTTCATCCACATCCCTCAGAGCCACACACACAGTTCACTCTGCCATTAATGCTACTTACACTGAACATCAGGCACCCCAAGGGAAAGGGAAGAAGAGGGGATGCTAATTGGTATCTGCCCAGAAATGTTTGCTTTGTATTATTCTGCCCACCTGTGCTTTGCATAATAGGAAAACAGAAATTAAACATTTTCAAAAATAAAGACTGTAATAAAAAAAGCCCAAACCAGGATTTGCATTATCATATAACCTTTAGAACTTGAATAGAAAAAAAAAAAAATCAAGTTTCAATGAAAAGGAAGAACTTTGCTGGATTACCCAAAGAAGTAATTCTGTGCTGATTTTCAACTGTCTTACACCAATTATCATTGAGGTGAAGGGCAGGGAAGGTCCAGCAGCTCAGGAGCAGCTTCAGGACAAAAAAAACCCGAAGGTGAAACTGAGGAGAAAGGGGAATGTTTTACTCTCAAAAACATTTCAGGGTCCGAAAAAGAATTGAAGAAATAGATCCAAAATTAACGCATTTCACTCCAATTCCACTTTGATGTTCTTTTTAAATGAAAGAATACAAGTGACTACAGTTCATTCACAACTGAGCAGTGAAATCCAATGAGATTAGCCTTCTTCCTACACTGGTGGCTGGCAGCCTGCTCTCAGGGGCAGGGCTCAGTGAGCAACCAGAACCAAGTGCTGCAGAAGCACAACGCTGCTCTGAAGCTGCTAGCTACCTGATGCATCAACATGGGGCAATCAGATCCCCTGCCTTGTAAGTTTTACTCTCCCGCTCACAGCAGAGGTGAAACATCACTGTAAGCTAACTTGGTTTGCCAAAATTCTTAGCAACTCCTTCAGTAAGAACTACAGATGGCTTAGACACAGACAGATGTAAGGCTTTCAGTGAGTTTGTGTATTCTTTCAAACATTCGTCATACTCGTGACTGATGTACCTAACTCCAATGGAAAAACACTCGTGCTAGAAAGGCATTAAATACACTGATTACTTTGCCCCATGCCAAGAAATAGACTTCATGAACAAAGCCTCCGCAACAGACTCAGCCCTGGTGAGTGAGTCATGTAGACCATGCTTCTTAAGCAGAGCAGCATACATTTCAAAACATGCATTGTTTTTAAAATCCTTGTTGAGGTACAGACAAAGGTCTTCATTTGTTTCAATTCATTAATGACGTTTTTCAGTTCAAAATGCTACCAAATTTGCAAGGGCAATAAACACAAGGGAGAAAACCTAGCTAGGGATAGATATGCACCATCTGTCTGCCATACAGATAGAATGGAAACTAAAGACAAAAGTCCTACTGCTCCAAAAAGCTAGGCCATCCCATTATGCAGGCACCACTCCCACCTCTCCCACAAGCACTGCGACCATAAAACACCTCTATCTAAGTCACTCTTTTATGCTCTCTTAACATTTCTTTGTACTTGGCAAGACCTCTATCTTGGAAGATAATTAGAAGGTGAGGGGGTGGGAATGAATGACATAACTGCATTTCAAAAAAGACTTAAGCTATTATCACTGATTATGTCATAAAGGCTAATTAAGTTTTATTCTGTAGTTAAGATTGACTGAGTAATCCCAAACAAAGCCCACAGTCTAGAATACAAGGGTTCTAGAAGCAAAATGTCTCCTCTTAAAGACTTGGCGATTTTTTTTTCCAACATCAAATAATTGATGTCCTGAACATGTATATTAATGAATAAACATACTGAATTGAGCAAAATGTTACACTCATGAAGAGGAGCATCACTTCTGCCTCAGAACTATCCCATCACCCAATGAATCCAACACAGCCACTCTTTCCTCCAACCCCACTATCAGAGATTTTTTTCCACTACTGCCACAGTATCAAACTGAAGCATCTGCTTCAAGCTGAACTTCTCTGCTACTTGTTTAGTAATGCTACCCAGGGGAAGGTTTTCTTGCTGCTGATAACAGGCAAGCTGGTAAAAACTTTGACTGTAACTGATTAGAAATAGTAACAGCCACTGTCAGACTCTCACCTTGCCCATTCTCCTCCTCTAGTTCACTCATTTATGTGATGCAACTACATCAAATAAGGACATTGAATTGCCTTAAGCAAAAACCCTATTTGATTGTACAAACTGATAATGTTTAATATATTTTAATTGATTATACAATAAAAATGGAGGCACTGCTACCAGCATGAACCATACCCGAACACTTCATCCGCATAAATATCTTAAGATCAACTCCCACCAGTTTCAATCTCCAAACTAAGCTCTACTTACTATCAATACATAAGTCTTCCCCGCCTCCCAACTTCTGCATGTTCTTCCTCTTATTGGTATATAAATAAGCCCACTTGTAAGAGGTTAAGCTGAACAACATGTATAGATACTTAAGACTACATGCAGTTTATAGACTCAGTGGTACTGAGATAAGCATGAGGTTCAGGGATGAAAAGTGAACAGACTACATAAGGCAAAATAGCAGGCAGATAGATGAAAATTCTACTAATTCCTTTTCTCCTAACTTGCAATGTTATTTTAAACTAGCCTAGTCTTTATCAGAAAATCACAGCCTCAAAAAAGTATCAAATTGTGGCTACAGATTTTTAGAAATAGATATATATTCTTAAATCAGACACTGCGATAAGAGAACAACAGAGGAAATCTTCAAAACTTCTCTCATGAAAGAAAGCAAACTGCAAGAGCTTGAAATAGTCAACAAATCCCTGTATTTCTCTGGGTTTGGATCCCAGCAATTCAGAGGTCTGGTTTCAATTGTCTAGCTCATCCATCCGGCTCCAGCAGTTAAACTTATTTTAAAGACCATGAATAAGAAAATACTGTCTCCCATGTTAGCCTTAAAACAATGCACCAGGAAAAAGAAGAACCAGGCAAGCATAT
>JAPSGF010000046.1:3301432-3339343 GCA_035772895.1 Perdix hodgsoniae | reverse complement strand
AGCCGAGCCGTGCCGTGCCGTGCCGCGCAGCGCCGCGCCGCGCGCTCAGGTAGCGGCCGCCGAGCGCCCCGCCCCGCGCTGCCCGGCTGCCCGCGGAGGGCTCAGCCCCGCCGCGCATGCCCACCGCCTCCCTTCCGCGTCCCCCGCCCCACCCCGGCGTCACGGCGGGCGGAGTGCGCCCCGCCCTCCCCGCGGCCGTCGGTGCGAGCGGTGCGACCTTCGCTCTCCCTCTCCTACGGGGCTGCGGGTCCGCCCTAAGGGCGCCGTTAGGCAAGCGGAATAACGGGGCTGTGTGTTACAGCCTAGGGAGACGGGCCGGCAGGTATCCCAGCTCCGAAGGAGGCGTGCTGAGCTCTCAGGTGTGTGCCCGAAGGGGTGCTGCCAGCCAAGTGGGGCCGGGCCCTTTTTGCTGCGCTGCCGGTGTCGTTTCCTGGCCTGCTGTCCCACCAACAGACGACATCAAAGCTCCCGCACGGTTCTTTCCCCAGGGCTCCTTCAGCTTGCTCAGATGATTGCAGAGGCTCAGTGTTTACGACCTTCGCTACCCGTGCCTTTATTTGGGGCGCGTGCATCTGCTTCTCTCCTCTTTGGGGATCTTTGTTTCAGCATCTGCATTTCTGTGCTTAAGCTTCGGATTTGCAAAGTTTCATTTTTCTATTTTGACTGAAATGTGGCATAATCTCTTAACCCTTGCACGCCTGCTTTGCAGCCCTCCCAGCAGAACAGGGCCGAGCGGTAACCTCAAGCTATGCTCGTGTGGAAGAAAAAAAGCCCTGTTGCTGATAAGCATCGCTTGGTACAGCCTCCTCCTTAGCAGACATGCTGCCCTGGGTGAGCCTTCCTGGCAGTGTCAGCCCAGCTCCACCAGCGCCTTTGCACACATGGGCTGAGAACTCCAATACATCTGCCCCCATAGGCAGCATAAAGGCCTTCTTTAAAATAAGGAGCACCAGCCAAAGCCTTTGTATGTCTTTTTTGCCTGAACTTGAACGTACCCATCACATTAATGGATTTATTCTTAGAACAATTTGAAGCATAATTGTTCTCCTATGGTACAGGAAGAAAAAAAAAATCGTAAGTGGAGAGATTAAATCTCTTGCGCAAAGCTGAAGAGATAGCAAAGCCAGGAAATGAGCTCAGATTTCCTGAGTCAGGCGGCCTTGCTTTAACCGCACAGTCATCCTCTTTCAGTCATTCTCAGCTTCTGAGCACTGATGTAAACATCAACAGCATTAGGACAGATTTGACTTGTTCCTACTTTGTACAGAATGACTTTACCGTTCCCACTGAAATTTCCTTCAACTTCTCCTTTTCCTTCCCAAAATTAAGATAAATTATATCACGGACTGACCAGGGTATTCTTAAATTCCCACTGCCTTTCTCAGGCTCTGGTAAGTAATGTCTTCATCCTCGGCACTGTAAATACCCGCTCAGAAAGCAATTGTGGAACTTCAGTGGTGCAGCTCTTAGGTGGAACTGATCAAGGAGCAAATTGTTCCACATCATCACACTTTTCTGCCAGATCAGAGGACCAGGAACACACTTACCATCACAGGGGAGGCACATACACTGTCTGCTGACCTGGAAGTGGTGGTAGAATCACCTTGTTAACTCGTACTATTTGAAAATTATTATGAAGGCAAACTCTAGATTAATATCTATATGTATATAAAAGAAAAAGAAAGCAGCCTAGAAATAATTCAGGGTAGGGCTGAGAACCTCTACTATGCGTTCAGACATCTAACTAATTGCCACGGTGTTTTTATAGCCTCATAATTAAGATGCAAAACTCATAGCTGTTTTGAATAACTTCAGAAAGGGATACATCACTTGTACAGCTTGAGCTTCTGACTACTGAAGTAAAAGGATAGTCTTGAGAGTCCTACTGTCAGACTGCAGACTAAGATCTAGCCATGATCAAGTGCACTCTCTCTCCATATCAGTTTAATATTTGATGTCTTCATCTTGAGGACTTTCTGTTCAATGGATTTTATACTAAATTGATTTAAATGGATGTTATTGTCCTGGGAGATGGACTAGAAGCTCATTTCATCCACTTCACGTGGTGCAGAACTGTGCTGCTACTTCCAGAAAACAGAGACACAGCAATAGATGTGAAGAACACGCAGAGAAGAGAGTGAGAGCTGGATGAGTAGGTCGTGCTATTTGCGCAGTTACTGTGCCACCCTCCATCGGTTTGCAGACCAGGGGCTTATTATCCAGGGATGGATGTTCCCATTGGTTTGCTCAGGTACCAGCAATTTCAATACAGGGAGCAGTAGGAAGGCCTAGTTTTCCCTGTAATAATCAAGTATTTTGAGAGTATCCAGCCATAATCTTGCTGGTTCCTTCAACTTCAGCTGACTTGCTGATACCCCAGCTCATTACTAAGTAATAATACTATGTTTCTGTAACAGCCCTCAATTTGTCCTAGCTAAAATAAAGCCATTTACATCGTTTTCAGAGTCACAGCACAGCTGAGGCTGGCAGGGTTCTCTGAGTCATAGAAACATAGAATCATAAAATGATAGAGGCTTAGGTTGGAGGGGATCTCTTGCCTTTTCAACTTGTTCTACTTTTGTAAACTATAACTTGATTTTCATAGTACCTTGGAAATATGTATTAGAACAAGTTTGAAAAGTTGATTAACTTGTTTTCTGAAATAATGAAGACAGAAAACAATGGGGAGATGCCATATACAGAAGTATCTGCATGACTGTGCTCATATACGTGTGTATTTACTATTTCTGTGCATTAGGTCCACAAAAAACACAGTTTTGTATAATAAACAATTATGTGATATATTCAATAATTATATATTTCATTTCATATTAAATAAACTTAATAATTACTATATATATATATATATGTATAATTTAATAATTTCAGTAGGAAATTCTGCTGGTTGCAAGCTGAGGTCTTCACCAGTTCCCCATCACTGCATCATCTTTTTTCTGTGGGAAAACAGAAATGAGCTGAAACTCATTCTGCTGAGATATGTGATAGCCTAGCTGCACTTCAGTCCTGTATTTTTCATACCTGGTTGAAAGAGAATCCAGCTTTATAGAAATGAAGTGCTGAGTATTTGACATGCTTTCAGACATTAATGCTACCTACCGCTTTCTAAATCCATGCACAGGATAACATTTAAACAAAGAACTGTCCATTAACAGTCACGCAGCTGCATTGTTATTTAGGTACTTGGCTCAGAGGTTTGCCTTTAACTTCCTAAGACAATGTTCCTATATTTATGTTTTTATCATGTGCTTGATGTTATCATTTCTTTACTGGGGCAGTGCTGTGGTAGAATTTGCCTGGACCAGCTCAGTGAGAACTGAGTTAAAACCTGTCCGGGCAATCCTTACACTGTGCCACTGCTGCTGCCCTTTCTTCTAAGAGCTGTCCACCCATAATGCTTCAAAACACCACATTAGTCTAAGTGATTTAGACCTGCTTAGCTGTAACAGACTGGTTAAACTACTTAATCAGTCTAATTGAAACTGCTTTGTAAAATACTGCCTTTTTCTCTGCACGTCCTCAGTAGCTGTGTTTCTACAGTATGCAAAAGCATTTCTAGATAGCAATTAAAATCACACTGTACATGCCTAAAATCCAACCGTGCAGTATTTCATTTCTTTTAAAATATGTTTCCTTCAGTATCTAGCTGTTGAAACAAGTTAACATATATTTCATTTAAGTCTGATATAGCTTATTTTTAATTCCAGCTTAGTTGGTATGCACATAGCCTGAATGCCCCAAGGAATACAAATGTCTAACATTTCCTCTGAGTCAGTAGAAATTTGGAGGTTCCTGAAACATAAGTAAAAAAATGTTCTTTCTTGATTTATAGATATGGGAGTTATATCACTTTGTATAAATAAAAATTATTCTAAATCAGGCTGGAGAAACATTTTCACCACAGTTTGTTACTGAAATGTTGACTAATAATCCCAGAACTCAAAAATATCTTTCCACTGCTGACATTATTATGGAAATTTATCTAGTGTGTTTGGGATTTCTTTTAACCCAATCTATGAAAACATAAGTTAGTGACAAAATAGAAAAAATAACTCAGACTGTTTCTAATAACTCCATCCAAATGTAGCAGAATAATGGGCTGGAATTCAATGAATTCCAGCACCTCACCACTCTCACAGTAAAGAACTTCCCCCTGACATCCAACCTAAATCTTCCCTCCCTCAACTTAAAACCATTTCCCCTTGGCCTGCTGTTATCTACCCTTCCAAAGAGTTGATTCCCCTCCTGTTTGTAGGCTCCCTGTTTTGTCTGTATGCTTTTCCTAAACTGATCAATATAGATAAATTATAATCTTGGTAAATTCTGGAGTGAATGGGATAGCAATAGTTATAAATATGAAGAAATGAAATGTAAAAGGCAAGAAAGAAAACAACAAAAAAATACACATATAAGACCATCAAATGTATCTATCTGTTTTCATTTGACAGCATTCATCTTAACATTCATCCGCAGAGAGAGATCATCAGCATCACTCAGCAGATGAAAACAAAGATGAGCCTTCTGAGCCACATTCAGAAAATGCTTAGAAATGACAAAAGATAGCTGATGGTGCAGCGACAGATCTGCAGATCAGTCTCCCTTCCTTTCTTAAGGAAAATTCCCACTGACTGGGCAACCCTGTGAAAAGGTACATAATAACGGAAAGTATTAACTCTCATTTATCTCATCCAAGAGAGGATCCTTCTAAGAGCAATCCAGTTTTTGATTCCTCTTTCCTAGCTGAAGCAGACTGCAGAAAGGAATTAAATACAGCGTTATTGTTTCCATGAATATTTCCTCAATTATATTAAATTTTCATATGAAAGTCATTAGTTTCAATTAACTTTGAGGCATTAAAAAGGCAAACAAACAAAAACAAATAACAAGGAGACTCTTCCAATAGCAAACAGCAGTTTCAAAATACAGTTCAGGATCTCAGAAACAATTTTATTCCCTGTATGTATTTGACCCTAATCTTTCTTGTCAGAACATGTGAAAGCATCCAAAGATAAAAAATGAAAGCTGAAATTCCATTTTTCCAGTGACCAGATTACGTTTTTAGTATTAAATGGCAACGAAAATAAAGAGCCCAAAGATGCAGATTAAAAAATGCAATTGCTTTTCTTTTTTCTTTTTTTTTTTTTTTTTTGTGCACGTGGCAGTAACATGTGCTCTGAGAAAAGAGCTGATCTTATCTACATTTCTGTGACCAACCTACCCAGTACAGCTCAATAATTAACTGAATGTCTCAGCACTCCGCAGGAACATTAAGTACACTGACACTGTATGCTCAGAATCATGGTTGGGAAAATCATGAAATGTCACATCAGAAATGTTTTGTCTTATAAGGGTTTTGGTTTTTTTTTCTCTTCTGTGCTTGTTTCCTTTCCCTTTTCTTTAGGCATTGGGAATCATCTGGAGAATGTAAGTGGCCAATTAGATGATTCTTAAATTGTAACCTCGGCCTGTCGGAGATACAATTTATACAGGTTGCTCTTGACTGTTCCTTCAGATGGAATTGGTTGGTTCACCTCAACAGCGGCTGGAGGACAGGCTAGCACTGTCTCCAAGGTCCGTCCTTACCGCTGAATCTTTCTGGAAACCGCTGTGAAAGTCAAACATTTTGGTTGCAGTGAGTGTTAGCTACTTGCTTTCCTGTCAAGTAAGAAAGCTGAATTCTCACAAATGCAAAACGGAAGAAATATTATTCTGGTAAGCAGGTGCCTTCCTTCATCGACTTCAGAAGCCATCATCCCAAGAGTTTTTGCCAGAAACACTGGCCAGAGATTCAGTAGCTGATTTATCTAGTAAGACATTTAGCAAGGTTCTGCTGTACTTCTAAACCTGGAGAAGGTGTTTTTCTCTGAGTTAATAATTATTAACTGTAGATAGCAGCAAGCTGGAAAGAGACTGAACTATTTTAGAAATGCATGCAATAAATAATAGTGGCTGTGCTTCAGATGGCTGTCACAAGGCTCAAGGACAAATTCTAAAGAGCATGACTGGCATTTTAATGGCTAAAAATATGTCTTTGGTCCACACTGTGAAAAAATCGATTAGAAAACTATTACAGACCAAAAGTTTTGTGCAAAATAGTGAATAAAACTGCTGCCCTTCCTGCCTTACTATAAAAATAGCTATGAAAAATACTTTCTTCTCTAAGTCATTTGAAATCAGGGAACTCCTAGAGCTCTGCAAGCATGAGTGCATCCCTGGAATACATTTTAGCAGAGGTAAAGCTATTTCTAATTCATTTCACATAAACTGGGGTACATGAGGTGCCAGGGTCAAACTGGAAAAACAGAGGCAAAGATCTGCAATCAGCAGATCCTCACCTCAAATCTACGTGTTTATGGGTGAACCAACACCCAGGATGAAACCCTACCAAAGCGGCGTGGAGGAAGAACATAAAATCCAATGCTCTGAATGTAAGAAAGCTGCAATCGTAACGGTGAGTAAAATAAGAAATATTGGGAGATATTCACCTAAATGCTGGTGGTTAAGAACAGGCATGACTGAGGTGCGTGTAATTCTCAGAGATGCAGAAAAGAGGACGACACAGACAAGCTAAAGGAAACCTCTACTGAGAACGCAGGTCAACTGCAGAACTAACTCAAGCCACAGAGATGCACGTAGTGAAAGTAATAGCAGAAAAGCACTGATAAAATAGCAAACCTACATTGAATGCAGGGGGACGTGGATAAGGTTTTAAGGAGTGCCTGGCTTTCATCTATCTTTCAATATCACTTCAAACCGTGTTTTTACAAGCATTTTTTAGGTGTCTGATTTTGTTTTTACGTTACATTTTTATAATGCAATGCAATGCATTTTCAAGAACAGAATGCTACTCTGGCAATGTAAGTATGTATTGAAAAAAGTAAGGCCAAATATTGCACACAATTCAATCAGTAACATAAGGAGAGGTGCTGAGTATGGATATAGTACTTATGTGTAAAGGAGGAGGTTGGTGAAAGGGGACTATTGTCCTCACTGTATTGTTCACTTACTAAAGTAAGAACAGTATCACCTGGACTTTGGTTCTTCCACTGCAGGCAGTGACAGGCACTCTGCTCTATGTTTATAGCATTTATTCCTCCTAAGACTCCAGATTCAGCTGCTGCATCAGTTACATACAGAGGTACAAACCATTGCATGGAACATCATTTTCTTCATGTTCATCAGAAAGCACTGAAGATAAAGAAGTTATCATTTCAGAGATAACATTTCTGACAATAATTAGTTCAAGACGTACTTCTGTATCCAGAGGGCAAAGGGATTTGGAGGCATTTACGTTTTAAAAGAGATACCTCCTTATTAACTCTTAAGAAAATCTTCAAAGATAACAAGCCTTATTAAGGTGAAAATTCAACAGCTGAAATTGTCTTGCTGATTCCGAAATACTTAGTGAGACAGTGAGTAGATGGAAAAAGATTGTTTAATGCTAATTTTATTTAGAATAGAACTCTTTATTGTTCTAATCACCTAAATAACTGCAGTGTGGTAGTTTGTGATTAGAAGGCCGTATTTGATGCTAAGAAAACAGCAGCATGTGCTGCTGATGCATCTAAATCATGAGTAGCAGTGCAGACACTAGCTAGGAGAAATGAACGTCATTTTCTCCCTGGGGCTGTACTTCTGTTATAGTCCAGGTATCCTGGGAGCCTTTTGATTTTGTGGAAAGTACCAAGAGCACAGAAAGAGCTGCAGATGAGAATATTAAGCACCATTTATCTGGTTGTAGATGACCTGTAGTGGTGCAAAGGTGGGATAAAACAGAGGGGAATCATACACTAGAAAGAAGAGAAACAAATATACATGTTTAAAATATGAGACAGACGAAGATTTTTTAAATGAGAAGGAAAACGGGAATCTTGCTGGTAAGAGAATATCTGATCTTATGAAATATTGAAGTGAGGAATAAAAGAAACAGGCCCACCATTTTCCCCTGAAGTGGTGGAAGTCCCCAGCATGCACTCTTCATACTGCCTGTAATTCCTTATGTTAATATGGGTATCCTCTTTCTAGGTGGATACACAAGAGTATCAGCAGGGAGACACGATAATGATCTTTAGAATCTTACACCTGGGGCCAATTATAAGCACTTAGCTAAACATATAGTTAGCATATTCAGTGAATGAATTAAAATGTATGTATCAGATAGAAGCGTAACAGCCCTTAAGTCTGTTTTCTACATCAGTGCTTATGGCTGCATGAGAACCTCCTAGTTTGTTAGTCACTGAACAGGTAGGTGCTGGTACAGCTTACTGTGCCATTTTGTGAGTCATGGAAATCTACTGTCATTTTAAAAGCAGAATTTATCTGGCAGTTTTAATACATTAGTGCCCAAGGTTTTCTAAAAAAAGCTGAGGCGAGGGTTTGCAGTCCTGTGGTACTCCCAGTACCCAGGTGCACCTTGTAGATTCAGTATCTATTCCCAGGGGAATTTTTTATTTGGAATTCAATTTAAATGAACACATTCTGTGCACGTATCTTCTGCGAGTTCAAGATGGATACACAGACACTTGCCATCCTCAGAAGCTTTTGGCTTAAGCACAGAGAATCTGCAGAATTATTGATTAAATGAATGCAGTCCAGAAATATATTCTAAAATTAATATTTTGATTAAAGGCATATGGGAAGACATTATCGTTTTCCCTGCAGCCCCAACAATGTGTATTGCCAAGACATGCTACACATTTAATAGTAATACAGGTATAGAAAATGAATTACAAGTTAGATTATTTTTCTCAGATCAGTGCCTTATTGCTTTAGAAAAGTGAAATAACACTACAAGCATTTAATGTCTGTTGTTTCTGTTACCTACTGTTCGTTCAGCTTAAAGAAATATGGGCTAACAAAGTCAGTAGTATTGCTTTCTTGGCTGGAAGAGCAAGATGAGAGCCTGGCATATGATGCAACTGGTATGTTTTTTTGAATCACCTGGATTTTTTTGTATGGTTGGTCCTTCCAGACAATGCAATATACTCAACACCACTTAGAAGTTAACTCACTTCACCCTGAAAAATACTTTGTGGGAATTCATATCCTTTATCAAATCTAACTGGTAACAGAACTAGAATGCATTCTTTTGATGTCATGTTGGTTTTGTAATGAATTCTTAAGAGCTGCTGAACCTTGCCACAGTTGTGCAAAGAAAAGCCACAGAGCAAATGCCACTAACACCATCAAAGCTTCACCTGGGCTGATCTGATGTCTACATACCTGTAGTGATGTTATTTAAGAGTTCCATGGATATGCGCCTTTATATGCAGCTTTTGTCATTGAACTGGTCTTGCAGACTCTGGGCTTCTTGGTCTTGATACTACAGGTATTTTCTTACATGTTTTATATATATATATTTTTCTGCTTTAGTACAGAAGGGAGAAATATTCCAACACAGATGCACACTTACTTAGCCCTACGTGTTTATAATACAATTAGCTGATTTTCTAGGAATAATCCACAATATAACTTACATAGCTCTAACATAGCATCACACGTGCTTTGGCACTGTGTGCTTTGGCATTGTGTTTTCCTTTGCAAATATGTTCCTCTTTTTAATTAGCTTTGCATTTTATCCAGCAATGAACAAGCGATGAGCGCTTGGTGCTCTCATAAAAATCTACACCAGTGAAAGTGAAGCACTGTTGCTGTCACCACTGCTGAAACACATTACCTACTGCCTCTCTGAGCTCACATCCACATAAATGCATAGCAAACGTCTATGAGTGTCATTTTTTCTGCAGGAGGAGTTCATTTCCACCCCTTTGCTTCATACACACTTCCATGTCAGACACCGTTTTGTCAGTCTGCCCCTCTGCTGCTATCTGTCACACGGCAACAACCACGTAATGGAATGTTGGTGAGAAGGTTCAACCTCTACTGCCGTACCACCGACATCCTCCTCTGACACTGCAGGCCAACATGATAAAATAGAAGGCATTGCTTTTGGAGCTGTCCTTGTAGCTGCAAACAAGATGTTTCATCAGAGAAGGCTTCTTTAACCAGAGGGTGGTGAGACAGAAGCACAGGCTGCCCAGAGACGCTGTGAGTGCCCCATCCCTGGAGGTGTTCAAGGCCTGGGCAGCCTGAGCTGGTGGGTGGACACCCTACCCATGGCAGGCGGTTGAAACTGAATAAGTTTTGAAGTCCATTGCAACCTAACCCCATTATATGATTATACGATTCTGTGAAGGCTTGCATCCTTGCACAGTGTCCTGCGGAAAGATCATTTGCTACGTTTGTCCATTTCATTCACAAAGCGCTTAGCTTCAGGGACAGCGTGTTACCTTTTAAATATAGAGAATTAATAATTTGCTGTGCTTTGTGGCATAGAATTGGTCCTTATTGAAAAAAATGTAGTTAATCTCTCACTACTCTAAAGATCAGAAAAAATCACTCTGCTGCTTGCTTTCTTCCCCAGTTTCACAAAGTTATGTTAAGAATAGTTTACATGCACCTGAACTTAGTACTTGTGCAGAGCTGATGGCAAACATCAATCCTATCAATAAAAGAAAAAGAAACCAGCACAACACAAATGCATGGATAGACTCTCAGATTTTTCCATGACTAATAACTCAGTGGCAGGTGATTTGGGTCTCTTATAAATTTAGAAATCTGTGGCATAAAGGTATCACATTAAGAAGTTTGAAAGAAAAATCCTTTCTTTATGCACAGTTTTGAAAAAAAAAAAAAAACAACCTGCAAGGAACATGTTTTCCTGCCAACACATCTTCTCTAACAAATCTTTAAAGGAAAAGACAGTTCAAGATCCATGTGTAATTAGTCCAGGGTCATTTTACCAAAGCTCTGACATCTGGCTTTATAGAATGAAGACCACATGGTTGCAAGATAGAAATATTAATATGGATGGAGAACACTGGTTTTCACTGGAACTTGACCACTGAGGTCTAGGCTAGGATCATGAAATTTACTCTGTTGCTCTTTTCACAGCCATCAGCCCATAATGGCTGTCAGAAATAATACATCTTCTTCACTGAGATGTGACCCGGTTGGTGGCTGCGAATTGAATCTCACTATACTCCCTCTACTACTCCTTCAAGATAAAGATCCTATTATCCATTATCATTTTTTGGAGCATGTAATTTCTTTTAAAAATTACTCAGTCAAAAGCTAGTAATATGTTTCAAGCGCTATATTAGATGGTCTTTTGTCACTGCCAACAGTGAGTGAACACCAAAAGTTCATCAGTGTGCACAGTAAGCAGAAAGAGCAGAAACAGATTAGTAAGAGTGGTTTTCGTATTTGCTCTGCAAGGATTGAGTTCTGTAAAATAATACTTACAAGTCAGAATACATTTCCATATCAAAATGCAGTCAGCAGCAGGAGGCTATATTTGTATTACCGTAGTAAATTGTGTATTTGACGGCTTACAAATAAACTTGAGGAAGAGTGAGAGTGTGAATATAGTGAAGGTCTTCTGTCGACAAAGACAATTCTTATTGCAGAAAAGAAAAAATTATCTCAGGTCTGATGCATTCTTGTTTGTGCTGAACTGTAAGAAGATAACCTAGATCCCTTTTGGGGGAAGTTTTGCTTATTTTTATCATTCATTCTTGCTTTTTTTTTAACATCTATTTCTATATATAAGTATGTATCATATGCATTAATTCATATACCTTGCCAACTTGCTCTAGGAGGGATGAATTCAGGCACTCATTCACATTGGCTGCTCTGAGGCTTGGCAAATTTACACCATCACTAAGCCATCTGAGTCACTGCTTTAACTGCTTTACAGGCCAACAGCTTATGGGGATATCGAGACTGAGCAAGTTGTGTCTTGCTAATGCCAATATTTTTTTAAGTAAAAAATGAGAGGAGAAAAAAAATAAAAAAAAAAAGCAGAGGAGGAAAAAGGGTTCTTTCCAGCTTTTGTTTGCTGGCCTGGATGATATGGCAACCTCAGTATTCCTTGTCTCTGGCTTTTCTACCCGATGTGTACTGCCCAGTAATTGTGCACTTTTGAGAAGGGTGTGTGGAGGAAGCAGGTGGACTTCTCTAAATCCCAGGGATACTAAGGATGGCAAACATGACAGAAAAATTCCTTCCATCCTCCTCGCTTTTCTCTACTGCCACTTCCCTCACTTTTTAATGGCTTCAGAAAAGATCTGGAGCAGTCATCCCCCATCATCCCCTCTGCTAGTTGGTTCTAATTCCTGACACATCAATTAGGATCCATTAATTTCTGGTTCCGTTCTTCCCTTGTTTATCAGACAGGATATCAACCCAGTCCTTGGCTTATATCAGTAGATGGTTTTGTTTTCGTTGCTGCAGTAAGCCACTCTCTGCACTGTCTCTCTTAATATCCACTGTTACAGGCAGATAGGACAGTCTGTAAAATGTGTCTCACTTAAAAGTACAGTTTACAGTTTCGTTTGTCTCGTTAACATATGAAGGTACAGGCTAGAATGTGAGAGTCTCCTAAGAACTGATCATCTTCTTGCTTTATTCAAATTGTAAAGTTAATGCCATTACCAATTCTAATTATCCCGCCTTCTAGACCTGTACTGACATTGAAGTAAGGGAAGCAATAAGTGCAGCATTCGCCTTGAAAGCTGCATCACTCCTGAGTGCTCTTGGTACCAAGAGTATTTCCATAAGGGCAGCATTGATTTTATTTATCCACTGTGTGCAGCATAGCAAGTCATTCCTCCTCTCCACGTTCTACACTAATTAAAAAATAAACAGGTAGTAATGACAAGTTAGGTTCAAAATCTCCAAAGGACAGACCTGCACACAGCAAATCAGCTTATACTTTGTGCCCTCAACTATGACTTATTCCTGTTCTCTTAAATTACACTCTACTGGCTGATCAGACCATAAAGCAAATGGACAGCTGCAATAGAGAGCGGGCATTTTAATACTGGAGTGCTGTAGACGTGGCTGACTGCCAAAGAGCATTGTTAAAGCAACCAACATAAAATAAAAAATTAAGATATTGGCACCAAGACCTACTGGTAAGAGCTGAAGGTCAGTAAAGGACAGTGAAATAACATAAAACATTTCTTCCAGTGGATTAAATTTAGGACAGGCAAAGCAGTCTTGCTTTGGAGCAGCCTTCTGCAGAGCTGGGAACTGTGGCGAGTCTCATACAAACACAGAGGACACTGTTGGCTGTCCTGGCTGCTGCAATTTCTGCTCCTGGCCAGATAGCAATTTGGTACAATCCTTCTTTATAGCACAGTCACAGCTGGGCAAAACAACGTCCAGATCAGTTCTGAAATGCACTGCCAGTAATCAATATATATCTTAATGTGTTTTATTTGATACTTTGTTCTATTTTAAAAGCATCAGCAATTTCTTGAAATTGCCTTTTTCCTGAGAGAGATGCAGAGTAACAGCAGCAAAGTAAGAGAATATTCACATGCTCCTTTCTCAATAGCTGCCACAGTTATCAGTTATCAGGTTAATACACACTGCATATGAAATCAGTTTGGAGAAATTCTGTAGTGAAGTGGCTGTGTACTCGTTAGCTGGGAAAATCCAAACATATGACTGCACGCTCCTTTCTTTGGGTACGCACATTGCTCTCCATTCTCTAGTTACATCATAATGTGCTGTATTCAAATAGCGTCACAGATTTTTATTGCTCTCCTATACAATGACTACAGTATAGCTTGTGGTGTGTCTTCATTCTGCTTAGTAATTCTATTGTCACATTGTTTCTTTATTGACTCCTTGATGTAAGTTGTATTTTACTCCGAAGATGCATGTAAATAGTTTTTCAGCATCACATACCATTCCATGTATTTTTGTGCCCAAGAGTACTTCATTCTGTTGGGGCAGTTTAGAGTTGAAGCAATCAAGCAAATAGAGATGGTCAAAATTTTCAACATCCTATAGGACCTGTGACTTAACATTACAGTATAATCCTAAATGTATTTTGTTTGTTTGTGTGCACTCTGTCTAGGAGCATTCTCAGTGGGCCCTGGAGAGCACGGCACAGAATTAGAAGTCTCCAGGTCCTGTGGCTGTTTACAAGCAGCAGGCAATTGTAGCTACAGTTGTCATTATTTGGAAATGCTTAACCAAAGCCAAAGGTATGAAATACAGCCAGTGTGCATGCCAGAAAATCTTGGTAGGTCAATGCAATGAGATTTTCTCTCTCAAAGGAGAGCAACTCGACAATTTCTAAAATGAATCATAAAGAGTGCCGTTTGTAAATGTTTGTTATAAAGCAACTCTTTAGCAATTCATTAGCAACTCTTTCAATGATTTTAAAAGGTTCTAGGGATTGAGCCTGAACATCATCAGCATGGCATTCATTGTCGGTTCATGTTAGCCAAGCATAGCTCAGACCTGTGCACGTTGCCTGGAAAGGTGTGATGGTGAACACCTCACTGCATGTAGGAGTTTTGAGCCACATCCAACACACTCACAGGGCGGGATGGGAGTGAAGGCTCCCAGGTTTCTTGTCACACCACCCACATGCAGGACGTATCTCTTGAGTCAGACTTGAATTGCATGGGACAGTCTGCGACTCTTACACTTTGGTGTTAGGACTTCAGTGCAAGGTATCTGTCTGACATTGCTCCTGGATATTTTTACACATCTTCCATGAACTACTGTTATGAATAATACTGCTTTCAGACATTTTGGATTAGCAGGCTATATAGAAGAGCTTGGGAAACTTGACTGATTTCTTTTCAGCAGCTTAATACAAGTATGAAAATGATGGAAAAAAAAGGTGAGCTTTTTTCACATTACACACTTCAGCCATAAAGCATATGACATTTGTACCATCATCTGATTTCTCTTAAGAAAATAATCTCAACAAGGTGTGAAATGAAAGCTCATATATTCATTCTCCTAATCTTCCACCATGCAAGTTTCTGTGTGGATAAGCCTACCCTGTGTTTGACACCCCATCAAATGATGCAAGCCTCTGAAATACATAACCAGGCATGGATGTTTTACAATTACATCCATATGGATGTTTCCGGATTAGCCATGCTGAGCCTAATTGATTGTGATTGTCCACTCACTTCATTTTACAGTAGAAAGATGGGGTCAATTTCTTATTAGAAAATTGAATTGCATTTGCATTATGTTAATTTAGGGTGAAGAAAAAGCTGAGGAGAAGGAAAGGTTAAAATCAATCCAAGTCTGCTTTTGCACTGTTTGGTTGTCTCGAGCTGTACCAAGAAGGGCTGATTCAAATACAGGTATTAAGCTTGCTTCCATTTTAAGCAGCGTTATTAAAAAAGATTTGGAAAGTGGGACAACTTAGAGGATTAATATCGCTCTAACACAGCACGGAGACTAATCTCTAATATCTTTATCCTGGACACTCCTTTTCTGGGTTCCCTGCCAACACCTTTTCCCTCCGCCCTGTCTCAGGACAGAGAGATCCGAGTCGCGAGCGAATGAGGTCAGTGGGGCAGCCAGGCCCAGGGACACAAACACAGGACAGCAAAGCACAGGAATGTGAGCCTGCTATAGCTGATAAAATCACAGCCACTGGCTGACCCTGTCGGGACACAGAGGTGACCCAGACTCACTCGCAGCTCAGTCAGACAAACATGGCCCCAAACATGCCCCAAGGCCCCTAAATGAACCACATTCTCATTCATGCTTAGTTTCTGAGATCAGGAGGCATCACCACCCACCACAAGGAATTCATCAGAAAAACACTGCTACTAGTAGCTAACCAAATGCATCAAAATGCTACAGCAGCAGATTCTTTTCTAAGCATTCCATGGGACTGATTAGTCTAATCACGGGCTGGAGATGGAACACTAATATGAGTCATCCTTATCCTAACACCTCCTATTGCTGCTGATAAAGTTGAGCTAATAATAAGAAAGTCAATTTTAAGGAAAAATCACACCTTATGGAATATAGTGAAAGAATTTAGTGAAGCTCAAGCCAAATATGACAGAACAACAACAATGCGTGCAATAAAGAATATCAATTTGTTGCATCTTAGAATCATTGAATCACAGAATCATTAAGGTTGGTAAAGATCATGTAGTCCAACTGTTCACCTACCAGCAATGTTGCCACTAAACCACGTTCCTAAGTGCCACATCTACCCTACCCTTAAACACCTCTAGGCACGATGACTCTGCCACCTCCTGGGCAACCTGTTCCAATGCCTGACCACTCTTTCTGAGAAGAAATTCATCCTGATCTCCAACCTGGCACAACTTTAGGCCATTTCCTCTCGTTCTATCACTAGTTATCTCCTAGAAATGAGATTCTCAGAGTATAGAAAGTAATATGCACGCTCCCTATGTTTACAGCTGAAGTAACACCATGGCTTGCCTATCCTAGTTCCTCAGCCTTCTGAAATCCTCTTATATGTTAAGGCTTCAGTGACATCTGCTGTTGAAATTTGTTGTAATTTAACAGCTATTTCCTCTAGGTGAACACTTCTTCCATAGAGTTTCTGGAATTCAGTTCTATTTGCAATATTCTCTACCATAATGGAAACCCTTAATCTGACTGGAAAACCTCCTAGACTGAGCTCTTCTGCTGTTCTAGCCATCCAACAAGCTGTTAAATCACTCTTATTTTCTAATTACAAAGAAATTTTCTCTCTGCCTTGTTCCTGCCCTCCCAGTTTGAGTACACGGAAGTTCAGGACTGTGCATGAACACAACGTGTTGGATTGCCAAAAATGCAGTTCCCAATGTGTTCAAATCCAAAAGTGGAACACCAAGTAGGAATTTATGGTTGAAAAGAAACTGTGGTGAAAGGCCCTGTGTGAACTCTTCTGTGCTCCCACAACAGCCTGTAAGGAGGGCCAGTGGAACTTCAGATAGCCCTCCATTTCATGCACAAGCCCAACGATCCTAAGAGAGGAGCAGAAGAGGCCAGCAGGCTCCTGCCAAGGCCCCGATCTGAGATGGTCAGGCAGAGCTGGAAGTCTCTTTGTTCAGCTGAAAGGCAGGAAAACTAGAATTAAAAGCACTGTTTTGCTCAGTTGACAACTCTAGGCATATGATAGGGTGATTACAATCCCAGATAAGAGATGTATCAACACTATTAACAAGATGCACTCAGGCAGCATGCAGAATCCTGCTGGTTAGTTTCACTTTTTTCTGCTAACTCTGGACAAAAATTCTTTTTACATGAAAATTAATGGCCCACTCTTCCGCGGTGAGTTGAAGTTGAAGCTACAAAGTTGGTGTCTGCAATTTTGCAACCTGGTTCCACCATGAAATTGCTGCATGCATTTGAGTAGCCACAAAGCCAGAGTTTCAAAATCATTCTACATTCCTGGATGATTGACTTCAGATACCACATTTGTTTTGCAGAAGCACTCAGCCCACCCATTGCAGTCCTGAAAGTGGCAGTAACATCCCTTTTGGGGATGTTTGGCCTTAGGCCAAGATCTACCATGCTGGTTGCCTGCAATAGAAGCACATAGCACTGGAGCATCTTTTGGATATACAAATCAATTAGCTTGCAGATATGTGCACATATTGCAGCCTATGGCACACAGTGACTTCTATTTCATTAAGACATTTTAGTAGCAGCCAGAGGAGATGCAATGACTTAAGAAAAAAAAAACAAAAACAAGGGGAAACCTGCTGCATGCCCATCAAATTTTTAACCCTCCATGTAATTGTAAAGCCAATGGAATTTAAAATACAAACAAATTGTATTATTTATTTTCTTCTTTCTCAAACTGTAATCAAAACATCATTTTGAGTGGGAGTACAGCTGTAGTAAACGGAAGTGGTTCAATTCTACATGTGAACCTACAATTCTGTGATTCTGTAATTTTTCTTCTCACTTGAAGGATTCCAGATCCAACTTTAGCAAATGTTTTTAGGTTCTTAAGTTCTTAGGTTTTGTACAGCTGCCTAAGAAGGGTGGGGTGCAAGGAAATGAAATAAAAGTGAAAGAGAAACTGCTCTCCACCAAAAAGAGGTTAACACCAACAGTCCAAAATTTTAAAGAGTTGAACTAAGTAGTGGAAGTCCAAACTCAGTTTCAGCTAATCCTTTTAGGAGTAAATTGTTGCACAGTGTAGAACTATGTAAGAAAAACAAGAAAAGATAATTATCTGTCTTTCCAAAATGTATTTACAAAGTACTTTGCAGATGGATACATTATGCATTCTTATGCATTATTGATTTTTAAAACACTTAATTTCACAAGACTTTCTTGCCAATGATTATCAGCTAAAGAAAGCTGCCTTTATATGGAGAGCTTATTCCAAGGTTATTTTCCTATTTTTGGACACAAAGCCTTAAAAATATTGTATCTTTGAGACATTTCCTCTGCACAGAATAAGCAAATATTGTTCAATTCACATTTTGGACATTGTAGCCTGTTGAATAGAGTATGGGTTGCATTTTTCCTTATTTGTATTTCTGATAGGTTTCTAAACAACAAAAAAACCAAAAATTCGAAGCATTTCATATATAACAAATTTAAGTATGATATTCTTTTACTAACTTGTGAATTCTAATTAGACATAGAACCCATAGAACACTGACTTAAATCAGAGTTAAAGTGATTGCACTCAAGAAGCCCAAATCAGTCCATTTGCATTAAAAAAAAAAAAATAGTCTGAATCAGAACAGTCCTAGAAATACCCTTAAGCACATTTATTTTAAAGGCTGGAAAGAGCAGATGGCTTTTGGACCCTGATGCTATCAGCACTGTCTGCATGATGAAGCACTATATCCTCATTTGTACTGATTGGGGTCAAATCAGCTCTAGCCTTTAATTCACCCTAACCACTGAGTATTTTTCCTAATTAGAAGATACGTCATTATCTATTTCTACAGTAATGATAACCTACTGAACTCTAATGAATCAATTCCATCTGCACCGCTGTGCATAAACTCTGCCATTTCACCGCTCACAATCAAAATAAGTCACTACAGCACACAAGGTGGGAACTAGAAGTGCATTACTGCAGCCCTTCTCCACGCACTGCAGTGTAAACTGAGCAGCTACGGTGAGTTGTGCTGTGATTTTCTGCATAATTGTATCACTGAAGAGTTTGTAAGGTCATTCCCGTGAGAATCCTGATACCCTGCAGAGACAAACACTAAACACAAAACCAGGGGCACAGTGCATCAGCTGAGAACTGATAGTCTCTTGTGAAGGTCAGAGATAAAGGTCACCATGCAGATGCATTCTGTCTAAAC
Source organism: Perdix hodgsoniae (assembly GCA_035772895.1). Lineage (NCBI taxonomy): Eukaryota > Metazoa > Chordata > Aves > Galliformes > Phasianidae > Perdix > Perdix hodgsoniae. Next base: position 3,320,192 of record JAPSGF010000046.1, on the reverse strand, counting down.
ACCACCTTTTAAACTCGTGTAGGAGTTCATGCATTATGAATTGAATTGTGCTGTATTTGACACCTGGCTTAGATCAGAGGCATTCTATCATCACCCCAACAGGTACCAGATGGAATCCTGGCAGCTACTACAAAGCTGCATGGTGAGCCTTCTCAGCTCTGATGTCCTGAAGTACCAGTGCATAGCTTGTTTCATTCCCTCAAGGATGCCTTCTGGACAGGAGGGCTGGGGACAGCCCATGCGCCACACGCTGCCCTCAGAAACAATATAGAAACCACAGCTTATTTGAAGGGGATTTAATGACCGATTCCAGTACATTCTGCCATGCACAGGAATGTTTTGTGGGAGAAAGGACAACAACAGTGAGATTACTGACAGCATATCAGGTTTCACACATCTACAGTTCGGAAGAGAATAGAATTTTTTATCCTTTCTCCCCTCGTAATTATGCTCATTCAATATTCTTTATTGCCTCAGATTTTTCTTTTCATGCTTCTCCTCCTGGTTACATGCCCAGCTGACTGTTACCTCAGTAAGTTGTGCGGAAAAAGCTACAGCAACTAACAGAATTGATGCATTTCTAGAAGCAATTTTATCTAATACTCAAACTGAACTGCAAAAGGCTGAATTCACCTGGGAGGTCAGAATCTTCTTGCAGAGAAGCTCTGCTTGCCCCTGCTATTCCGAACTAGAGGATTATCAGCAGCCAGAAATGGGGAACATGGAGGGACACAGATTTTAGGGAACATGGACACCACCACCATGTTTATCCCATCCAAGCCTGCATTTACTTGCCTAACCAAGGGAAAGGATTCACAGACTGGGAAAATTTGGGCTGGTAATTATTAGCTCCTACCCATTAACTGATGACAGATTCCAGGTGTTTGGACGAGGTACAATGGAGCAGCAGAGCTGTACAGAAGTTGCTTAGCTGTGTGTTTCACCAGTGGCAGAAAAAATTTGCTCTGATCAGCCCTGTGGGACCTCTGTGGGAAGCCTCTTGTTCATCCCAGTACATCACGGTTATGCTGGCAGTAAGATCTGTTCTCTAATGCCTGCAAGTTGGCCTGCAATTATCCCAGTGGCTGACAGGGAGGATTAACTTGTTACAGCCTTTTGGCTAAAACACATCTGAGCTTTCTTCTCACGTAGCTTAGAAGTGAAAGGAGATGTTCCTAGCTTTTCATATCCAGCATGATTCACCCTAGATATCTCTATCCTTTCCCAAAGGAAAGGCTTAGTAAAATTTGGCTTAATATATGAGACATCTTTCCATCAAATTTTTATTGCTATGTTCTGGCAAGAAACTCCAATTTCATTTCCAGGTTCAGATATTTGCTTCTGAAGCACGAAGAACAAAAGGCTGTTTCTGGCTGCCTACTCTGCCAGAAATCTGCCAATAAAGTTCAGCCGTAGCAGTGAACCCCTGGGACTTTGTCAGCATGAGAGTGATGCAGAACAATTGGGATCTGTGATGACAGAACCCATACCAAGTACTCAACTAAGTGATGCTGCAGGGGTGAGCTGCCATAGGTAGGAACTTAGATCTGTGTTCTGCAGGAAGGGAGGTGGCTGCTGGGTCCCTTGAACCACATGGCTGCAGCTATACCAAAGCATCTCATTGGTGGCAGTGTGCAGCCCATTCTGCCCAGGCACAGCCCTTCTCTCATCACACTCACACAAATACCCCAACCCTCACCTCTGGCTGCCCTGGGGTGTTTCTGAGGCTCGGAGGAGTCCTGCTGGCTCTGGCCGTGCAGCAGGGAGAACAGAACTCCAGTAAGGCTTCCCGTGAGGCCCCAGAGCAATATACGAGAGCAAAAAGTGAAGTTGTAATTGCCTGAATGGGTACCTTAAGCAGATTTTTAAAAAAGCAGAGTCAGAAACCATACAGTACAGGCCTCTATAATATAATCATTGCTGAAGATGGATGAGAAATGCAACATCATGTTAAAATAGATTTGGCAATTTAGTCAGTGCTAGAGCCACTTTTCCAGATGAGTGCATATTCCAAAGTTGTCATTGTCACAGCCAGCTTCTGATATTTGTTACAGGATTATCAAAGTGGTTTTTAACAGTTCTATCAATTAGCTTGCTACTGCTACTAATTGCTGTTCTTTTTTCTCTCCAGCTTTTCATTAATGCAGGGGAAAAAACTGCTTTTACATTCAGCTTATGGAAGGACTCCAGGCTGAGCCAATCACTGCAACCTGTGCAGCTCTGAGGAGCTGGATGCAGTTTCCTGCACTGGGAATGGATGGTGAGGCCCAAATCCCAAAATGAAACAGCTTCTAACAGTTGTAGCTTCTAAGAATACAAATTACTGCAGCAGCCAATTCACTTTGGAGTCAGGTGGCCCTTAGTGCTGGATGGTTACAATATGGCATCTCAGAGCCATCTTTGGTAGGCTTATCTGGGGAAAACTGCTGATCAGGAGCTGATGGTTCATGAGTCTCAGCATTCGATTAGTCACGCAACTAGATAGCCAGTTCACTCAATATTAACAACCAAAATAACACATTGTTTTTTAAGAGATATGTATAAACCTTTCTTTAGAAGAATAACACTTAGATTCTGTGTAGAAGATGCTTAGTTTGGAACTAGTACAAAGCAGGAGACAACAGCCACCTTGGTGAGCAAATCAAGGGTGCGTACTTTGTATCTGCAGAGCTGTGCTGGTTTAGGAGAAGGAGGATATGCCATGGTTGCCTGCAGTACCAAAGAAATAGATAAAATGTTCCAACCACAGTCCTGTTGATCAAAGAAAGGATTACGTGGGAAACTCCATTAATACATCTATTTCATTCTTTCATGCAGGAAGCATAAGAATGGAGGTTTTATGCAGAGATGGCATAAACAGCCTTCAGTAAGCAACCAAAGCACAGATGATAGCTCCACAAGGAATTCTAGAGGTCACTTAGCACATCTCACTAACCCTTAAAATTGCTATTTGAAGCACTTCTGGAAACACCTGGGTCTGTGGAATTGGGATCAGGCCCACAGCAGCTGAACGTGGAGCTCCTGGATAGCAGTGCTCCCTTTGGCTGCTGCCTCGTGACCTTCAGCTTGTGACCTCCACTTTCTGCCTTACCAAAGGCAAAGCCCACTGGTTTTGCATTGCACGGCCATCCTCTGCTGCAAGAGGGCAGTTAGCAATAATCAACTGCAACTATTCCTGCCAGAAAACTCTGTTTAATAGGTGTGCATTTACAGGACTTGATCTACCTAATGAAAGACCCAAGTGGAGGAAATAGCTTTCTTGATAAATCTGCAGTGATTGAGTTCACTGCAGTAGTACAATAATTAGAAGAGAAAAATAGGTCAGTTTCACTTAAAAAAACTCAATTGATGTGAAAGTTCAGCTACAGATTAACTGTATTACTTTTGTAGAAATACAGACAGTATGAGACTTGCTGGGGTATAAAGAATAACTTCAGAAACGCATTAAAAGAAATTGAAGGTAATTCAGTAGACTATTTTTCTAGGATTTCAAGATTTTCTCCTTACTTTTAATTTTTCCTTAGTGCAAAATACAGAAAGTGTTTAATTTTTAAAATTAGAATAAATGCTTACAGCAATGTGAAGTTTCTCTTCTAGATTTTAGTTTGACAAACACTGAGGCATTTCAACTTAATTTTTGTAGTTTGTTATGACATTTATTACATTTATTACTTAGTCTTGTTTATCAACAGTGAAGCACCTATTCTTATGTTATATTTCTACTTTGTCTTTACAGGCCTACTGATGTACATATTTAATTTGATTCTTTGCATTCCCTTACTTACTTCGAGCTTAAAATCTCTAAGCACTTCTCAATCAACAGGATGCTTGACTGCAATGTTGTGGAGTAAACCTGATGCAACATAGATACTGTAGCTCCAGCGATTAAAGAGGCTGATTACAATTCTGTCTTGAGGTAGGGATTTTCTTGTATACTATTTCAAGCTGCCAAAGCTTTCAAGGTACGTCTGCATGATGTTCCTACAAGGATAGGCTGAGAGAGCTAGGTGAACCTTAAAGGTCCCTTCCAACTCAAACAATTCTATGGTCCTATCCAAAAGCTCCCATGTTAGCAGACTCCTGATAAGCAAAGCCTTTCATTGGAGAAAAGGCGAGTTCTGAAGTGTCTCACTGAGAGGCAGGAATTGTAGGTGAAAAGATGAGAAACAGTGGAAAAACTGCACAAATAGATCACCAAGAGATTACCAAGGCCAGGATCTGTTCTTACCCTAATATGGATTTGGAGTAAAGCTAGTGGATTTGCAACCTCCATTTCCAAGTGAAGGGTTGAAGACTGCACTCTCTCTATTTGGCATGTTCCTTGGGAGTTATTAGGGAGGAGTGCAAGGGAAGAAGGAAGCCATGATCCAGGCTGTAACACCTTCATCCACATGTCATCAGAAGGCAAAAGCAGCACTAAAGCTTGTATCACATGAGGGCAGAATAAAAAATAGAGAGAATTATCTAGGAAATTACAACAGAGTGCTTTTAGAGTGTGCTTTATGTCAGTATCCGTGAGTGAATTGGTAAGGCACAATGAAAATTCCAGGGTGTACCTAGGCTTCTTTAAATCCTACTGATGTACCCCACCAGTCCCATTCACACAATACACATATACAGCAGAATAAAGAGTGTTTCTCTCTCAGAGTGTAGTTGGAAACATCTGCTCTGCTACTTAGCATACCCATAGCACATGTTAGTTAATGGGCAGTAGAGTTACAAGGTGTCAAAGCAGGCAATGTGGCTTTATTCACCCTGATAAAACAACAGCATAGACCTGTGAGAGTGGAAAGATAAATCCCACATGCAAAGTCCCACCCAGCTCTGCGGTACTGCTTGTGCACTGCCTGCCACCATTATGACTTTTCCCTAGCAGAAAACAACTTGTATTTTCCTGAGAGGGGAAAACTCCATACAGAGAAGAGCTGGGTATCAGGCCCATGGGAGTCAGCTGATGGCCAGGAAATTGATTTGTCAGCAGCACTACAGCAGCATGCACTGCAGGATGACAGGGCAGAATGAGGGACAGAGAGCCCAAGGGATCTACAAGGAGCCTTCCTGGGCTCCAAGCACCAGAGGTAGTTGTATAAACTGCATTTTAATATTCTCCTGAGAACGAAATGCATCTCAAAGCGGAAAATTCCCTCACTTGTGAGGGCATCCTGCAAATTCTACAGCAATAAACAAGACACTTTCGGGATAAGTGATACAAAAGTTTAACTGGTAAGCTCTGCAGAATTTTCCTTATTTTTAACAAGGGACATTACAGGACTGGAAAATGAAATAAACCTGTTTTCTCCTTCAGCCGCTGCAGATAGCCAAGCTGGCTGCAGGCAGAAATGCACACATCTCTTCTGCCTGAGCAGGTTGATAAACCTGCCTCTCCTTTTCACTCTGATTTCTGTCTGTTGCATATAAATAGCTTGATGATTCCAGAAGCTAATTCAACTTCCACTAATAAGTTATTGTTCAGCTGATTCTCGTTATGGCAGGAAGAAGAAAAATTAGGATGGTGATTGTAACAGTTGTTTCTTTATAGTCTGCATCCTGCAGGATCTAAAGTGTCCGTGGCCCCAGCCATCAGCACTCAGAGGTGAGGGCACAGCCACCCTTTGGAGCCCAGCCAACTGAGCTGCACCCACACATCACCCCTTCTGTTCAGAACAAACAGAGGGGCCATTTGTAGTTCTGTGAGTAAAAAAAAGTTTTATTTTAAAGGTCTCCATACCACAGACTCCTGTTGGTATGCGCATCTACCCAACCCTGCTCTGCTCCGTGCTTAGTTCAAATAAAAGCTGATTCACAGCAGGGCCTGGAGATGAGATTAAGACTTCCCACTACATCCAGAATCCTTCCCGTTGCTTCCAGGCAGTTTTTTGTTGTTTTGTTTTTTTTTTTCCCCCATAGTATTAAATGGCCATATGGCTATCAAATGGCAGAAGCCTGTGCAGGGGTTTTTATGGACTTCCTCACGATGAAGAATACTGCAGAGCTGCTGAAGTCTTCTGCTGTATTTTCTGAGGTACTGATGAGACGTACCAGGTTTTAGAGATTTCTGAATGAGTCATTTCCATCCTATGCCAGTTGCAAGCACCTCAGCACTAACAATTTTTGCCTTAAGTGACAACAGATAAATTGCATCAATAACATGATAATGTCATGGGCTTCATCTGCAGAGGGCACATGGATGAAATTACAGTGCCAGAATGTTCTTAAAAACTGCATATCCTGGGAGGCAGAACACACCAGTGACAGCTCTGGGCTCCAACTCACAGACTCTGTACACCATGGGCTCAAGAAGCTCACTGCTCAGTTCTGCCCCTCGAGAGCCAGGGAAGCCCAGGGTCAGGCCAAGGTGGTCTCCAGCAGCTTAGCATTGCCTGGGCCCCTGGTTAATCTGTCACAACCCTGACATTATTAAGGTCTAACTTGCAGGAGTTCTGCCTGCTTACTAATCCCACGGTTGGCCCACAGACCTCCAGTAAATCCGCTTCTCATGCCGGGTGATCACAGTTTCAGCACTTTCTTGTGCAGAAGTCGGCAAGCTCCTATGGGGCTCACTGTAACTCTCCAAACTCCAGCCCTACAGTGCTGGGAAGCTTGTCAAGGTGCAACCCCCCCACACACCAAGAGAAGCATCCAGAGCCTATTCTCCCATTACAACCCATTGAGGTTTACATACTGCTCTTACAGAATCACGGAATCACTAAAATTGAAAAAGGCCTCTAAGATCATCTATTCCAACTGTCTACCCATCCCCACCATGCCCACTGACCCCGTGCCTTTACTCCTTTACTAATCATCCTTTATTTTTTATTTTTTAAGGCATTCTTTCAGTTCTTTGATAACGATAAGCCCTTACCCATGCCCACTGAAGTCAGCAGAAGATTCTCATTGGAATATTTCCTTTTAAGTTTCTTCCATCTTCAATTTAGTTTTGAAAAAAAAAATACAAATTTTCTACTGTATTAATTTCATTGTAAGCCCTTTTATGCAAGTGAGTAATTAATTTCAATTCTCAGTAATGGTTTTCATTAGAGAATTGCTCTTGTTTTCTTAAAAGAATGGGAGTACTCTGGAAAGACATTTAAACTTCTTCAATTTTAGATAAGTTACAACAATTGAAATTACTCATTATATATTATTCAGTTTAAATCTTACGGTGTTTCCAGCCCCATATCTAAAACTCAAATGAAGGATAACTTTCCTCACAAGCTGACAGGGGAGTTGCACTGTTTCTAGTTCCTTGGCAGCCATTTATGTTGATTTACATTCATATTGTACTGAAATCTATAACAAAATCCATTAACAAATCTTAGCTGATTTACTCAATCATTCTTAAGCAACAGTGAAATGCGTGTGACAGCCTATGGTTATGTATACATTGCCTTGGCAGCATGAGATTGAATTATTCTATTATGTTTCATATAGAATTGAAATCTCTGTTGTTCCCTTTTTCTTACTTTTCCATCTCAGGAAAACAGAATCTTATAGATGTGCAAAGGCTGTAGGGAAACAGCACGCCAGATCCCAGCTCTCCAGGCTCCACCAGGAGAAGGCAGCAGGGAATAGAGTCTGCCACATGAGACCTTCATGCTTTCTAGAAACCTGGTGGCAATCCAGGTTGTGCACAGCCAGGACAAATGGGAACCAGCTCAGGGCATCCTTACATCCAGACTGCATCTTTCACTGCTCTGGAGGAAGAAATACGAAGTGGCATAGGATGCCCTACTGCACAAAATGATACTGTGCCCAAGTACTGACTCCCTGCCCTGCAGGCTGAGAACAGAGCTGACTTCTCCCTGCACATGAGGTGACTGCTTTGTCCAGGCTTGGGAAAACTGGGACCAGTCTACTTCATTTGCCTTCCTGCATTGCTTTTCAGAAGCAAGCAGTCTTTTCCCTAGTGAAAGAATGGAATGTGGTATCTATTCTATAATAACAAACAAGAATTTTTTGTTCATATTTTGAGAAGGAATAAAGGGCAGCAGTAAACAGCAAAGCTTCAGATTCAATAAGCTACTCAAGGCAGCTGTGCTGATGCCTCCAGTCAGCAATGTGCTCATTTCAACAGCTGCATGGCATAAATAGAAGCTTCTCACTTCTCTTTCAGCTAAGCACAGGCCTATGGGCTTTAACTCCTGTAAAAGTCCTATACTGTTCCTTCAAGAGAAAGTGATTGTTTCCTAATGGAAGTGCACATGTTAAATCTCCAGGAGACCTGCTATAGCTTTGTCCTGTGCACATCCCCGTGGTCTGCCCCAGCTTGGACTAAGGGAGTCTGAGCTGCACAGTTATCCCAGTGCAGACACTGTCCAAAATACTGAAATTAAACAATTAACTGAACACTAAGCCACAAAACTTTTTCAATATGATGCTATTACAGCCAAGACTTTCCCATATTTATGATTTATTTATTTAAATGTACATCCAAGTCTAACACACACACTATGAAGCAGACCGCAGGGGTCTGTCCTGGTTCTGCAGCCCTAAAACCTCTGACTTCAGCAGGACAGCAGTACCAGTGTCCCTCAGCACCAACATAACTCCATAGCAGTGCAGCTCACTGTAAGCTCCACATAGCAGGCTCCACTGTATTTAGATCTCCCTGCATCCTTGCTTGTACTGAAACAGGAGAGCACTGTTCTACCAAGCCACCCACAAAAATCAATTTATGTTGCTAGCGGCCTGCAAAGACAGAGTACATTGAAATGACTACATAAAAACATTACTCTGCAGGTCAGCAACCCAGTGACTCTTGCTAAACACAGTACTTCATACATATTTTCAAGCAGTATGATCCCTAGGCAGGGAACTGTGGACCACAGGTTGAAGAACTGCTGAGAGAGAGTGTGGTGCTCTCTGTGCAGGAGCACAGTTTCCCTAATACTAGAAAAGATCCCTTCTGAGATAAAGAATTATACTGAGGAGGGGACTTTTTTCCACTATCTGCTGAATTAATGATATTTCAGAGTATGCATTATGCTATGCAATGGGATTTGAGGCAGGAGACTTATTTTTAATAGGAAAGTCCCAGGGGGCAGCTCAGACATCCTCTTTTCAGTGCTGAAAAAATGATGATTCATCTGTTGCTCTAAAATGCAACCATGTTTTTCAAATTGAAAAATCACAGCAAAAACGGACATTACAGAAATTTCCAGATGCAGCCTTGCAATTAGCATCAAGACTTCTTAGTGCATCACACTAATTGTGTTACCCAAATGCAGGCAAGCAATAAGAAAAATGGGGTGAGTCCATTCTTAGCTGCCTTCACAGGATCGGGCAATTATCCAATTAGACCAAAGGATGCCTCAAGCCTAATCCCTGCCTGGATGCTCAAGGCAGTCAGGCATTTTTAGAAACATTACCGATTGTCTGGAAATGTAACTGGTAAAACTGCACAAACTGTAAGGCCAGAGCCATAAGACATCTAGATAGGACGTGAGAGGTGGTCATTAAAGCATTACCAATAAGGGCAGCTGGTGAAGCAGAAATTTCAGGGGATTTGTAATGGGATAGCAAGCTTTTTACCCCTATGTCACTGGTTCAAATCCAGTCCAGATGAGAAATGAGAGTAATTGAGAGGCCTCTGCAGCTGGCCAGCTGCCAGCAAAATGGGATGGTGCTCGCAGATTGGGTTCCATGGAGGCAGGCTCTTCCTCAGAATCCAGGCACCATGCAGGAGGCAGCACCTGCTTCAAAGTACCCCAGAGCTCAGTAGAAGCAGAAAAGAGCTACAGTCCTAATTAGCGTTCACTGTATTTGGGACACTATTTTTAAGGCCAAGGATCTGTATACAGAACACAGTTTACAAGCAGAGTTGCAGAACCAGCCCCGTTTCCAGCTGGAATCAGGTCTGCAGTGGAGACATAATGAGCCTTGAGGAGAGCCTTGCTAGCCCCTGAGGCTGTGAGCAGCTGAACTATGGACTGAGGGTGAGACAGGCAAGATTAACTGAAAAGATAGTAGGAACAAAGCACTGAAGCAATATCACAGCCAGAAACATGAAAGGTGACACCGCTCAGAGATACACAGAAGACACACAACCAAAACGAACTCATGAATGAGCATTTAATTGCCTGTTTCCAGGCCAAAGAACAGAAGGAGATGTAACTACCACTTGATGATTATTGCTTTTAACACATAGCTTGCATTAAATACCACACTTCACCTATCCTGGCCAAAAGGCTTCCTTTTTCCCCCTAATGCACGATTTAGTTTGTGAAGGGGGCAGATATATCTCATGCAAGCCCTTTCTGCTCATTACTAGGAAATTACAAAGGACTGATGTCATTTTAATTTGAATACGGGTGATCAACATTTACACCAGTCGATAGACTTCAAATCAAGAAGGAATTACACTAAGGAAGATCATCAGAAAACTCTGGGGTCCAGTTTGCCTTTATCAGAAGGAAGACTCACAGACATTAAGTTTGTGCAAAGTGCAGTTGTTCAGTGACTGCTGGGGCTCAGGGCAGAGCCCAAGACCTTTGCAGGCATTCTTTATACAAAACAGTTACAATCTCTAACTTGTTGAGTTGGAAGGGACCTTTAAAGCTCATCTAGTCCAACTCCCCTGCACTGAATGGCAACATCTACAGCTCCATCACATTGCTCAGAGCCTGACCTTGAACGTCTCCATGGACAGGACTTCCACCACCTCTCTGGGCAACTTGTGCCAGCACCTCACCACACCTTTTTGTAAAAACACTTCTTTACATCCATCTCAATCTCCCTTCCTTTACTTTGAAACCATTTCCCTCATCCTGCCATAACAGACCCCACTAAAGAGTTTGTTCCCTTCTTTCGTAAACCTCCCCTTTAGACAGTGAAAGGCTGCACTCAGATCTCAACCTTCCTCCTAGAGGAGGCATTCCATCCCTTGGATCGTGTTTGTGGCCCCCCTCTGGATGTGCTCCAACAGCTCTGTGTCTGTCCAGTACTGAGGACTCCACATCTGGATGTAGTGCTCTAACTAACTGAAGTCTCACCAGCACAGAGTAGAGAGGAAGGATCATCTCTCTCTACTTGCTGGCCATGCTTCTTTTGGTGCAGCCCACAATATAGTTGGCTCTCTAGGCTGCAATCACCAGTGCAATGTCACTTAAGATACTGAGAAGCATTGTGCAGTGCATAGAGGAGATGCATTATGGACCTTTCCAGACAAAGCAGCTTCATGTGATTTTATTTTTCTACAATAGCTGAGGATTCAAAATAAGTGAGGCCAAACACTCTAACTACTGCCGCCATCCTGACCAACCCTCCTGGGAGCAGGACAAGACTGCCTCATTTTTCAGCTCCTCTCCTGAGACAGCAGGGCAGGGTAGGGTTTGGCCCTAACTGCAAAACAAGATCAGAGCGGCCAGTGTGCATTACACGGCTGTGTGGGGTGATGGCCCCAGATGGATACCGTTACTCTTTGCTCATGCTGTGCTCCTGACACAGGAACACTTTCGGTTCTGGGAGCCCCAGCTCACACACTCCAAAATACCAGGCATACAGCACAGCCCTGCATGCTTTACAATGAATCTTTATTTTGTATGTAGCCATATCGTGCTGCACATCAGAAGTGGCACAGCTGTTCAAATTCATGACAAGTCTGCATGCACAGCTTCACATTGCTGTTCCATGAACGTGCAAACACGCAAGCATTATTTGTTGCAGTATGGAAAGGGGTCATTTTCACTAATCTCATTAATCCTAAACTAGCAGCCATCAGCACCTACTACTAGCTCAGCTTATAGTTCATTCTGCATCTACTCCAAAGAATCAAAGGCAAACATTGTTGAGCTTTAAAAAAAAAGATACAATTGCACTTTAAGAGCACTGCACAGAACTGGAGTCAGATACATTTTACTGATCTTAGAGAGAATTGTGTGGCTTTAATGCTATGTAAAGCTTTGAAAGCTCAGGAATTAGAATTTACTTGACCTGTTCAGCATGCAGAGCCCTCAAGAACAGTAGTGAACACTTTGCACAAGTAACTGAAGACTGTGAGGAAAAAAATAACCAGAGACCTTAATTAGCTCTTTACTTAAGGATTTGAGTTGTGTACAGAGCTCCAGAGCAGCTTCTGAAATACGCACATAGAAAAAGAAGGAAGTTCAAGAGTTTTTGAAGAAAATAGAACAAATCCTTGAGAAGATACAGAACAGTCTAATGCAGCAATACTATTAGGGAATATCTAAACAGCTGGATACCCAAAGCCTTAGTTCTGCAAGTGAGCTTATTCACAAACTAAGCATCTGGCTTCTGAGTCAGAATACATCAAAACAGCACTGTTTCCCAAGCAAGCATTCAATTTCTACTTTTCACACCGTTAAGTCACAGTTTAAACATGGGGCTGCTCTATCCCAGGCAGCAATACAGGGTGGTGTAGATAATCTCCTCCATTCATACCTTGATGTAGTATCTCCAGGAAAAGTATAAACTGCAAACAAGAACAGACTTATAACTATAGAGTTTATATTTAGCTCTTCTGTTGATATTAAACTTTTCTATTCCTGCTTAGATACTCATTTTATAAATAGTAGTAGGGTTCTTTTTCTGTTACCTGTGATTTTTCTGACTTTCACTTTGGTATAGCGTAACCCAAATCGTAGTCTATCCCTCTACCAGTAGCCAAAATCTAGTACAAAACAAGACCTAAGTTACAGAAGATAAGAGCACAGGAGTACAAACCCAATAATGCAGTATTACTGTGATAGGCAGTTGTCTTAGCACACCAGCAGCAAAGCCTAACTATTAAACCTTGCCATATATTGTTCTGACAGCACAGAGTTTGGAAGAAATTTAAATGGAAATTCACATGGACATCCTTAGTAGAATTTTTGCTAAATTTGTTATAAAAACCCTTAGAGATATTTAAGAAATCTGTTGTACTGAACTAAAACATCACTTTGTTGCCAATGGGATGGTCAAGACAGGCACAGTGGAACAGTCAACATCAAGGTTTGCCATCTCACTGTGGAAGGGTCAGAGACATCAGGCTGTGAAAGCAGGAGAAAGATCAATAACATCACACTATAAGAGGGAAAAATGGAAAGTGGGAAACTCAGAGCGGGCGAAACAAGACAGTCCTTGCCTCGGCATGCCACAGAGATGCAGGAAGGTTATTTGCTAAGGACAGAGGAGTATACTGCACATACGGGCATGAAAGAGTCACAGTCTGAGCAAGAGGTTCAGTGTGGATGGATATTAGGAAATGCTGTAGCCCATACAGCTGTCACTCAAGGTCACCTTGTGAAGTGTAGATTCCTTTTGGCCATGAGCATACATACAGAGCTGGAGATGATCTCTACCTTGGCTATATCCCTAAATCACAGCAGAACATCACCCTCAGCAATGGTAAGGCAGTGGTGACACCTACAGCAGTCAGAAAGGAAACCTACGAGCTGTGCTAATGTGGCACCTTCGTGGTGCCAGTGGAGCTGGCCAAGGCTTTCCTTTGAAGAAAGAGAATAATAGGAAGGGACTGGGAAGGATGCTGAAGTTCGCGTATACACAAAGTATTTACCTGGGGCTTTGCAGGCAAAATTTCCTGCAGCCAAGCTGCAAAGAAAGAACAAAACTCCCATGTCTTCCCAGCAGGATCTCTGACTGTTAGAGAAGGACCTCCTAGCAGGCATCATAGGAGGACAAATGAGAAAAAGCACCACAAAAGCGATGTCCAGGTTCTAGGAGGAAGAGCATAGGAGGGAAGCAGATTTATATATCAAATGTATCTATAAAATCCCAGGATTTAATTTGTGTCTCCTCCCAGACAGGGACCCATGCAGCTCTGTTGAAGCAGTGATTAACCTGTGCCTCATCCAGGGCTTGCAGAGATAATGACAGTGATAAGCTAGGGAACAGGAGCACGATCTCTATGGGAACTGAGGCAAACAGCCTGCCTGGAAAGATGTGGAGTGGGGTGGCCCAACAGCCCTTCTAATGCCAGAAAGGCCTCTGCCAGGGAGGGGTGGATGTGGACTACCAGGGCAGGGACATCAGGCAAAGCAAAGTGGCCAGGGATAGAAGGGATAGGTGATAATTTCAGGCTAATCTTGGAGGATAAACCCTTCACATCGATGCTTTCAAGCACTAGCTTTAGATCCACATTCTTTATTAAGAAAGAATTTGTTTTAAATGAAATCACTTCATGAGGGCTTTTTTGGCTTTGCTTCTAATACAATTCTAATTATTAGCATTTGTTCATTTCTACCAAAGATGCCATCAAGGATGTGAAGCAACATATATCGCTAACTGAACACCAAACAAAAACTCATAATCGTTTACAATATTAGCAAGTCCCAAGAGTATAAAACAAAGAACGTTTAAACAGAAAGGCAATTTGAGGATATAATCCTTTCTAATTGCCCTTTGTTACAGGCCTCTCGGGTACCAGAAGAACAGCTCTTCATCCCCAGCTCTGAACTTCCCCTGGCAAAGGCGCTGGCAGCAAGGCTGCTCGCTGATAACCTTGCACGGAGCACCCTCCGGTGGCCTAAGCCAGCACAGACACGGAAAGCGACAGCTGCCGGAGATGAGAAAAATGCTGAAAACCATCAGCGACCTTCAGCGGGGATGACCCAATTTGTCACAGGGGAGAAAGCTAACAAGCCCACTCATTCCCAAAGCAGAAAAATCAATACAGCGCAACGCAGTACATCTCTCAAGCCTAAGCAGGTTTTCTCAATGCAGGAAGTGACATAAGCTCTCTTGGCTGTACTGCCAGCTCTACTTGCTTTCATAGCATCAGTTTTTGTTAAAAATGAAAGCGTTTAGTCACCTGGAAAGAATGGCAAGGCCCTTGGGTACTTGCCCACTCCTTCCTTCTGCTGCCAAAGAAGGGAGGAGGCCATGCACAACCCTCTCACCCTGACCTGCTCTGTGCCCTGCAGGCAGGAATGCAGGCACAGACACTTTTGCCTGCTGATGGACAGTGCCAGGACACCTGCCTGGCATTGGGCTGACAGCTGCATCTGCTCCTGGCATGGTCGTGGTTGGGACAGGGTCAGCCCCCCACATAGCTGAACAGACCCAATAGGTATCCCCAGTCCAGATGGATTTTCTGCGTAACAAAACCTTGATTAAGGTAACTGGAGCAATCATTCTCTGCTCAAAGCCTGTTGCTCTGCTCCTCCTCAAGCCCAGAATAAAGCCTTCCTGCTGTTCACGTTACTCAGCCTAACCTCAGCCTGCCCTCTCCCTGCAGGCTGCCAGAAGGGCTGGCTGGGCTCAGCCTCACCACTGCCTGTGCACCAAGCTCTGTCCTGCTCTCCTGCCATTCCCAGAACCAGCACAAAGGGTAAGGTAAAGAGCCCTGCCCTTGTGCATTTTCTTTCCTATTTTGAGGAAAAGCTCTGAGGGCAGCAAAGCCATGAGGTTCTGGTATGAAATAAAGGACACAGGTGTGCTCACAGGCTGTCCCCAGGCTACACGGGGCATGCAATTTGAACACCCTGCAGAAAGCAGACATTGTGTAATGATATCAAGCAGCTCTGCCTATGCAGATGTTATCACACAATTCATTTTTCTGTACATCTTCTGTAGAAGGAAAGCCAAAACGCTTCAGCAAGAAAGCTGCCCATCAGTACAGACCCAGAAGCAGGAGCAAGGGGAAGAGCAAGCACTGCAGGAAGCTTCAGCACTGAAGTGACCAGCTTTAATACTTCCTCATAACCACACTGGGGAAGCATGTTGCTGCCAGATGGCACACTGCAATTAAAACCTACATGGTAGGGCTAAATTGTACCCTCACAACTAGCCTAAATCCCCCAAAACAATGTGGCTTTGGCTCTGCGTATGATATTCCAAACCACCGTGTAGCCAGGTCACAGGACAGGCATTTTACAATAAAGTCAGGACTGTGGCAATCACTGAGGCCTAGAGCAGCCAGTGACTTACCTTGGCTCTGAGGCAATGCTTGGGAAAGGAGACGCCTTGCCAGGACCAGCCAGTCCCCGTGAGCCACTCTGCCAGCCAGCAGCATGCCCAGAGCTGGGTTGGCACGAGGGAGGGCCCTGACAAGCAGCCAGGTGCAGACTTGTCAAGCAGATTTATTCTTTTACTCTTCAGACCCAGGCTATGGAAAACTTCCTGCTCACCGCAGGCAGCTAGGTGTGTTAGCTTCCCAGTGTGATCCTTCATCAGGATTTTGGCCTTCCTTTCATCATGGCTGTGCCAGACCTTGGACGAGATGCAGAGAGACTCACAAAGAGAGGCTGCACTCATCCTGCTCTGGGCCATTTGATCTCCTCTTAACAGCAACATGGCCACTTCCTAGGACAATTGCCAGCTCCTGGCCACATCTGTGCTATACTCCAGGGTATTCAGTCAAGAAGTCAGATTATAACAGAGTAAAAACAGGAAAGGGGTAGAAAAATATTCTTAACCATTGTTCACCTGCTAAAAGAAAAAAAAAACATGCTTCAATAGCACACTCAATGCAAGTGCCTTTTCAGCTCATTCAGTCCTAGCTTCTCATGCATTGCCCAGGTTGTTGAGGTCTGTTGAAAGCATTTGGTAAGGGTGCCCACTCTGCTACGAGCCCAGAGCTGTGTGTTCTGGTTGCCTTACATTTTTTGGCCTGTTACACAAATTTTGCTAGGCAACACAGTGACATCCACACCTTTTCCTGAGGCAGTAGTAGTAGAGTCAGTAATTAACTCTTAAACACTCTTAGATTGATTTCTCTTCTTCGGATAATATATATTTAACGATTCTATATTAATCTGCCACTGGAAAGCACTGAAATTTGAAAAGTCCTGGGAATTCCTGACCATCTCCACCACATCTAACATCAAAAACACTGTTCTTTTTTTTATTGTGTAATTGGACCGTAGCACACAAACTTGAAGTATGTCATAATTAACTCAGTTTTGTGCTGAAATTCAACTAAAACTTTTCATCCCTTTGTTTTTTAACCTGTATGTAAACCAGAACATTGCTTTAATCTATATCTTACTGCTCTAATACGCTTTTAAGAGTGGTGCTGCCAGCATATTTGTTTTCATGATCACAAGCCAAGTATGCACATATCCATGCTTGGATGGTATACTTGAAGTTCAGCAAATTAGAGGAACGTGGTTTCTTTTGAAGAAGCCATCTTTCATCCAAGTTTGTAGAAGGACTCTTACAGAATGAATCCTACTGCATCCAAAAAGCCTGATGGTTGAAGGAAGCCTTGTGCAAATCAGCCTCTCCATTACTTTTCTCATATAGAAACGCACAGAATATATTCAATCTTTAAGTATTGTAAAAAAAAAAAAAGCTTTGGGTTTATTCCTTTCTTCCTTTCTGGGGATGTTGCAGTGGAGAAGCCACAGCTCAGATCATAACAGAAACCATGTATGCAGCCAACAGGAGCTGAGAGAACTTCATTACCTATGTCTTCCCCTGGCACAGCATGCTGAAGAATTTTTCCCCACAAATCTTTAAGTGAAAATCTCCTCCACTTAAATAACAACACATCTTTCCTTTAAATGGTGCAGACAGAAAGCCTTGCTTCCTTTTCCAGATGTGCCTCTCTGCTCTTGCACCTCTTGTGTTTCATTGCTACATGCATTACTTCATGCCCAGGGATAAGAAGGTACTTCTTGAAGTTCAGATCTCTGGAGAACTCCCCAGTTCTCACTATGATGGAAGTCTGAAACAAAGAGCTGGTGTGCTGAGCGCTCAGCAGGCAGCAGAACCTCCAGGAGCTCCAAGTTTAACTGAAAACAACTTCAGCGACTCATTAGCTACAGGTTTCCTACCTTCAAGAGGCTTTCACACAGCCACCCAGTTAGGTACACAGTGCTGGTGAGCCAGATTCCAGTTACCCATCCTCCTGCCAGGATGTACAACAGCTTAAATTCTGCAGATTAGCTTTTCATCACTATGTGCTGATTTTTAAAGTAACACAAGCTATGTTGTGGTATATGAGGAACAAGCCAGTGAGTGACGTGTTAGGGTGGTGATGCATAAAAGAACCTTCAAAAAAAAATACCTGGCCAGTACTAGCATGGATAACAGCACTGGCAAATACTTGACACAGCCTACTTTAGGCCAATAGCTCTTATTATTGCTTTACTTGAAAATTAAACAGACTTTAAGCAAGCTCATTTAAAAACCTCTCACAAACCATTAGCTACCACATACTAAATAAGAGGGGTATCTCCAAGTTACTGCCCCAGAAGCTTTCCAGTCTCTGCAGGTATCTGTATGCTCCTCACCTCGCCGAATGCTCAGATGCCATAAGCACATCTGACTTGCCTTTCCCATTCCTGGAAGATACATAGGAGCGCTTCTGCTGAACAGATGCACCGAGATCAGATTTGCCAAAGGTCAGAGGGACATTGGAGAACTAAATATTTTTCAGGTCTTAGTTCAGTCTCAACCAGGAGGCTTTTTAGTCTATGCCAGTAAGGATAAGCTGAAAGATTAAACCTTGAAAACTACTGCAATCGATTAGTAAGACAGTAAAATCGCATGCCTAGTACGGATGACCTTTTTGGTCTCATCGAGTTAAATTCATGAACTTTAAGATCAACTTTTCTGACACCACAAAGACAGTTTGATACTTTCATCCAAGTCCATATACTGGTCATCTATTTTAGTCACAGCTATTTTAGTCACAAAAATCCAACAGAGCACTGAGGTCCCTTAAACTCTTATCTCTTCTACACATTTCTGCAGATAAAAAAGAAAAAAACAGGACCAATTTTTTCTATCATTACACATTTGAACCTAAGCAGGCGTGAAGCAGAAATGGAGAGCAGGGAAGGAGTTGAAAAGG